>VSWD01000011.1:14129840-14466612 GCA_033119305.1 Pinctada imbricata | reverse complement strand
CATAAACCCTATAGCCTCGAAGCTAATCTGGCCCCGGTCAATTTTCTTTATATAAAGAGTCAGAGACTGATATCGCTATAGTGTGTATGATAATTAAAATGAAGGCAAGTTTTAAGGTATCATTAGATTCTGTAAGATTTTTGTAAGATTTTCATGGGTTTTATTTTTAGATATGCATATGAAAATCAAACTGGACGGAGTCAAAACGTGGAGGTGGTTTCCGGCGAGGGGCTCAGAATTGGGACATGTGAAATTCGCTTCTTCGTGGTGTATTGTGGATTTCTCAAAAACGGAGCGGCGAATCCCTAAATAAATTTTATATATTATTTAGACAGATATTGCCTTCAAATCAGCATGATTTTTATTTTAAGAATTAATTTGGAACAATGGTCAAAATGGGACCAAAGTCCATCCGAATGACATGTCAAAATTTCTCTATTTTCACTTTCACTTTCGTTTTCGGAGTGAAAATGGTAACGGAAAGGTATATATCATTAGGTACCAATAAAATCTACAGGAAATGATCTTTCTTTTGATATATCACTTTCTATATCAGCCATTCATTTTTAGTCAGTAAATGACGTCAGCTTTGGGGTGTAGAACACAAGTTTTTGAGGTCAAACGTTTATGCTATTGTAACCTTTAGGACACATGAAAGATGATACACAACATGTACATGTACAATAGGTATGCTTATTTACAAACAAAGTCCTTGGATACCATACATTAAAATTCACAATATAGCATGAACAAGACTTTGAAAATGAAATATTGGGTGTAGGTCTTATGTTCAAAGAACTTTGAGGGTTGAAAATAGGGTACCTAGAAGTTCTATGACGAAAATACGGGAAAATTGGGCATTTTGACGGAGGTTGCGGACATGTTTATGCGGCTTGCTGATTGAAAGATATACGAGTTACAGGACTTTGCAATACACCAAATTCTTCGAAAAATCCTATATTTTCAAATTATGCGAAGAAAAAATTCAATCGGCAAAATCAATATATGGTTTAGGTTTTAATAGCATAAACCCTATAGCCTCGAAGCTAATTTGGCCCCGGTCAATTTTCTTTATATAAAGAGTCAGAGACTGATATCGCTATAGTGTGTATGATAATTAAAATGAAGGCAAGTTTTAAGGTATCATTAGATTCTGTAAGATTTTTGTAAGATTTTCATGGGTTCTATTTTTAGATATGCATATAAAAATCAAACTGGACGGAGTCAAAACGTGGAGGTGGTTTCCGGCGAGGGGCTCAGAATTGGGACATGTGAAATTCGCTTCTTCGTGGTGTATTGTGGATTTCTCAAAAACGGAGCGGCGAATCCCTAAATAAATTTTATATATTATTTAGACAGATATTGCCTTCAAATCAGCATGATTTTTATTTTAAGAATTAATTTGGAACAATGGTCAAAATGGGACCAAAGTCCATCCGAATGACATGTCAAAATTTCTCTATTTTCACTTTCACTTTCGTTTTCGGAGTGAAAATGGTAACGGAAAGGTATATATCATTAGGTACCAATAAAATCTACAGGAAATGATCTTTCTTTTGATATATCACTTTCTATATCAGCCATTCATTTTTAGTCAGTAAATGACGTCAGCTTTGGGGTGTAGAACACAAGTTTTTGAGGTCAAACGTTTATGCTATTGTAACCTTTAGGACACATGAAAGATGATACACAACATGTACATGTACAATAGGTATGCTTATTTACAAACAAAGTCCTTGGATACCATACATTAAAATTCACAATATAGCATGAACAAGACTTTGAAAATGAAATATTGGGTGTAGGTCTTATGTTCAAAGAACTTTGAGGGTTGAAAATAGGGTACCTAGAAGTTCTATGACGAAAATACGGGAAAATTGGGCATTTTGACGGAGGTTGCGGACATGTTTATGCGGCTTGCTGATTGAAAGATATACGAGTTACAGGACTTTGCAATACACCAAATTCTTCGAAAAATCCTATATTTTCAAATTATGCGAAGAAAAAATTCAATCGGCAAAATCAATATATGGTTTAGGTTTTAATAGCATAAACCCTATAGCCTCGAAGCTAATTTGGCCCCGGTCAATTTTCTTTATATAAAGAGTCAGAGACTGATATCGCTATAGTGTGTATGATAATTAAAATGAAGGCAAGTTTTAAGGTATCATTAGATTCTGTAAGATTTTTGTAAGATTTTCATGGGTTTCTATTTTTAGATATGCATATAAAAATCAAACTGGACGGAGTCAAAACGTGGAGGTGGTTTCCGGCGAGGGGCTCAGAATTGGGACATGTGAAATTCGCTTCTTCGTGGTGTATTGTGGATTTCTCAAAAACGGAGCGGCGAATCCCTAAATAAATTTTATATATTATTTAGACAGATATTGCCTTCAAATCAGCATGATTTTTATTTTAAGAATTAATTTGGAACAATGGTCAAAATGGGACCAAAGTCCATCCGAATGACATGTCAAAATTTCTCTATTTTCACTTTCACTTTCGTTTTCGGAGTGAAAATGGTAACGGAAAGGTATATATCATTAGGTACCAATAAAATCTACAGGAAATGATCTTTCTTTTGATATATCACTTTCTATATCAGCCATTCATTTTTAGTCAGTAAATGACGTCAGCTTTGGGGTGTAGAACACAAGTTTTTGAGGTCAAACGTTTATGCTATTGTAACCTTTAGGACACATGAAAGATGATACACAACATGTACATGTACAATAGGTATGCTTATTTACAAACAAAGTCCTTGGATACCATACATTAAAATTCACAATATAGCATGAACAAGACTTTGAAAATGAAATATTGGGTGTAGGTCTTATGTTCAAAGAACTTTGAGGGTTGAAAATAGGGTACCTAGAAGTTCTATGACGAAAATACGGGAAAATTGGGCATTTTGACGGAGGTTGCGGACATGTTTATGCGGCTTGCTGATTGAAAGATATACGAGTTACAGGACTTTGCAATACACCAAATTCTTCGAAAAATCCTATATTTTCAAATTATGCGAAGAAAAAATTCAATCGGCAAAATCAATATATGGTTTAGGTTTTAATAGCATAAACCCTATAGCCTCGAAGCTAATTTGGCCCCGGTCAATTTTCTTTATATAAAGAGTCAGAGACTGATATCGCTATAGTGTGTATGATAATTAAAATGAAGGCAAGTTTTAAGGTATCATTAGATTCTGTAAGATTTTTGTAAGATTTTCATGGGTTCTATTTTTAGATATGCATATAAAAATCAAACTGGACGGAGTCAAAACGTGGAGGTGGTTTCCGGCGAGGGGCTCAGAATTGGGACATGTGAAATTCGCTTCTTCGTGGTGTATTGTGGATTTCTCAAAAACGGAGCGGCGAATCCCTAAATAAATTTTATATATTATTTAGACAGATATTGCCTTCAAATCAGCATGATTTTTATTTTAAGAATTAATTTGGAACAATGGTCAAAATGGGACCAAAGTCCATCCGAATGACATGTCAAAATTTCTCTATTTTCACTTTCACTTTCGTTTTCGGAGTGAAAATGGTAACGGAAAGGTATATATCATTAGGTACCAATAAAATCTACAGGAAATGATCTTTCTTTTGATATATCACTTTCTATATCAGCCATTCATTTTTAGTCAGTAAATGACGTCAGCTTTGGGGTGTAGAACACAAGTTTTTGAGGTCAAACGTTTATGCTATTGTAACCTTTAGGACACATGAAAGATGATACACAACATGTACATGTACAATAGGTATGCTTATTTACAAACAAAGTCCTTGGATACCATACATTAAAATTCACAATATAGCATGAACAAGACTTTGAAAATGAAATATTGGGTGTAGGTCTTATGTTCAAAGAACTTTGAGGGTTGAAAATAGGGTACCTAGAAGTTCTATGACGAAAATACGGGAAAATTGGGCATTTTGACGGAGGTTGCGGACATGTTTATGCGGCTTGCTGATTGAAAGATATACGAGTTACAGGACTTTGCAATACACCAAATTCTTCGAAAAATCCTATATTTTCAAATTATGCGAAGAAAAAATTCAATCGGCAAAATCAATATATGGTTTAGGTTTTAATAGCATAAACCCTATAGCCTCGAAGCTAATTTGGCCCCGGTCAATTTTCTTTATATAAAGAGTCAGAGACTGATATCGCTATAGTGTGTATGATAATTAAAATGAAGGCAAGTTTTAAGGTATCATTAGATTCTGTAAGATTTTTGTAAGATTTTCATGGGTTCTATTTTTAGATATGCATATAAAAATCAAACTGGACGGAGTCAAAACGTGGAGGTGGTTTCCGGCGAGGGGCTCAGAATTGGGACATGTGAAATTCGCTTCTTCGTGGTGTATTGTGGATTTCTCAAAAACGGAGCGGCGAATCCCTAAATAAATTTTATATATTATTTAGACAGATATTGCCTTCAAATCAGCATGATTTTTATTTTAAGAATTAATTTGGAACAATGGTCAAAATGGGACCAAAGTCCATCCGAATGACATGTCAAAATTTCTCTATTTTCACTTTCACTTTCGTTTTCGGAGTGAAAATGGTAACGGAAAGGTATATATCATTAGGTACCAATAAAATCTACAGGAAATGATCTTTCTTTTGATATATCACTTTCTATATCAGCCATTCATTTTTAGTCAGTAAATGACGTCAGCTTTGGGGTGTAGAACACAAGTTTTTGAGGTCAAACGTTTATGCTATTGTAACCTTACCCAGTATCCTTCTCGTGTTATTTATGATACGGAAGAGTTCCAACTCTATATCTTCTCGGAGAAAATTTCAAACCATTTTTTTTTTTTTTTTTTTTTTTTTTTTTTTTGAAAATTTCAAACCATTTTTTTTTTTTTTTTTTTTTTTTTTTTACCACACACGTTAACGTCTGTTTTCACCTATCTCTTCAGGGTTACTCAATCTTTCGTACTTCTTGACAAAATATCCTTCCTACCATTTCGAATAGACGGAGCTGTCTGACTTTCGTACGAAAATGTTTATTGTTATTTATTCAAACCTAGTATAAATAAATGAATAAATAAATAAATAGATAAATAAATTTATTAACAATCAAGTAAATAAATAAATTATGTTAATCGTTCTAAACAGTTAACTTAATTAAACGCATCTCACCCTTAGCACTATAGTTTGGACCTGTGAGTATCATGAATATGATTTATAAATCAACTTAACCTGTACAATTTCATGCTTAAAACACCCTTCTACATCCAGATTTAGTTCCCGCAGATGCCAATATTCACATTCCATTCGCATAAAAGTTCAACGTGCATGCCTGTAGACACGTCTATTCTATAATTCTATAGACGTACACGTATATGTCACCAGCAATCACAGAAAAGTGTATAAATTACATGTTCAATTGTTTATTATATATACCAAATGTCCTTTTCTGATATCAAATTAGAATGTATACATATGGTCAAGCGAGTTTTTATGATACGATTCATTGCAGTCTATTAAAATATCCATTGACATGAATAAACCCTATATAATGCCCTACACAAATTTGGAGCCGCTCATTTTGGCAAGGGCAAATTAAAGCTCTTTATTGTAGATGGCGCCAGGAAAATTCACTTTCGCTTTATTTAAACTGCTGTTTGGCAAGAATTACATGTACTACTGACGAGGATTAAAATATCTGAAACACGCGTCTAGTTCAACAAAATTGGTACTATAGAACATCTATTTCAACATTGACACTTGTATGTATGGTGCAAATTGAATGAAACTTAACAAGAAAGTAATTAAATATGTAACCTTGTCAGGCACATAAAAGTGCCCTTTACTTTGATGTAAACCAACAAATAAACTTTTTACACTCTAGTAAACCAGTCAAACTTGCAATCATTTCCATACGGCTTTTACGGAAATAATTTTCATGCATTGGCGTTAAGTAAACGGTTTCGAATGTTCTATCGAAACATAGTTCAGATTTGACAGACTTATGAGTATTTAGTTTTATTATACAACTGAGATGTTAATATGTTAAATTGTCTTTAAATTCTGTTGTACTTCATGTATTTCACCAATGATCGTGACTTGGCATTATTCTGTTCAGTTGGAACAATTTTCTCATGTTTTTTCTCATGTTAATTTATTGAAATTCAATGCACTTGATATGTGCACATATGCTTTGTTTTCCAAAGTGGTAAAAAAGATGAGAAACGGATCGATCTTGACTGTTAGTCATTGGTCTGTCTTGCTAAGTCTCGGATATTACTTCATCATAGGTTCTCATTCTAAAAACCCTTAAAATCCCTAAATAATATACTGAGCTCATCAAAAGGCCTGTTAAATCAATGAGGGGCGGCGGCTGACCCAGTAATGCCTTATAGCTTCGCCACTCATTATATTGTACGGGTATCACCTGTTTGTGTTCGTGGCGGCCTCGTGGCTCTTTCCGATCCACGATGCGTGGCACTTGCGCTATAAGGCACATTACTGGCTAACGTGAACTATAATGCCAATGCGCTTTGGCGCGGTTGCGCTTTGGCGCGGTTTTCCGGTCAATCGCATTGCGCCATCTATAAATAGGGGACTTACGCCTTATGCCCGTATTTACAATTTCGGCATCTGGTATTTAACGATTTAAACTCTGAACAAATTTACATTGGCCGCGGTTTTTCCGGGCTGATTTGAAATGTCTGCATTTGTCAGCATTTGAAACGTCTGCATTTGTCTGATTTGAAACGTCTGCATTTGTCAGCATTTGAAAACGTCTGCATTTGTCTGTATTTGAAATTTGTCATTAATTGTCAGCCGCGCCCAAAATAAGCCACAAGAAATAAATTAACAAAAATATTCATTTGTTCGTCTGCATTTGCCTGCATTATAATATATTACCAATATCTATGGTATATCATTCATGTTCGGAGAAATCGAAAAGTTCGATCGAACCCACATTGTTGTTGTTGTAGATATAACTGATGATGATGATGATGATGATGATGATGATGATAATGATAATGATAATGATGATGTCGATAATGATAATGGTGATGTCGATAATGACGATGATAATGATTATGATGATGTTGATGTCAGATGATGATGATGATGATGATGACGATGAAATTCATCATTTCATTGATCTTTGTGATCTTATCAAGAGGTCCCGAAATAAATATATCTATCCCCGACGCAGTTCGAGATAGATTCTGTTATTTCGGGCCGACATCATTTCGTGGCTTTTTTGATTTATTCCCCTTTGCACGTAAGTAAAATATGAGCTATCTACCTGACCTAAATGCACTAGGCGACCTCTTACAAGAGTGCACGCCCACTACGTCACCAATCTTGACGTCATATGATTTTCGCGCCACACTTTTCAGGTTCGTCTGCAAGGTAAGGTAACGAATTTATTTGCTCGTGAATTGTTTCAGTTTTTAGTCTGTAATCTTCACCAAATTATTAGTTATTCAATCAAAATGTTATACCCTCCCACCCTCCCGTTGTCACAATTACTTTTAAGATATAAGAACTTTCAAGTTGGGACCTGGTTCTGCTGTTCGTTTTAATTTATATTGCAGGTTATGTCAAGATTTTGACTTTAAGCAGTCCTCTACTGCTGTGAAGATATGACAACGGACTTTCCCCTGGTGCGGCTGATGGTCACCCCGTACATCTACGCAACCCCGGTTCCTCATGCTGTTCCTGCTTTCTCGACCTGTTCTTGGATCCGATCCTCCTTTATTCCCGGACAAGATATTCCTGTATTCTCGGACATGCTGATTCTGTTCCATCTAGACTTCTAGTCGTCACTACTATTAACACTACATCAATGCTGCTGGCCTACGAAATTGGTACTCCCGACATTCCTGTGTGCTATTACTTATACTAGACTGTCCGATCCAAGCCGAACTTCGCTGTGATTTCCAGATGCGTGGCACTTGCGCTATAAGGCACATTACTGGCTAACGTGAACTATAATGCCAATGCGCTTTGGCGCGGTTGCGCTTTGGCGCGGTTTTCCGGTCAATCGCATTGCGCCATCTATAAATAGGGGACTTACGCCTTATGCCCGTATTTACAATTTCGGCATCTGGCATTTAACGATTTAAACTCTGAACAAATTTACATTGGCCGCGGTTTTTCCGGGCTGATTTGAAATGTCTGCATTTGTCAGCATTTGAAACGTCTGCATTTGTCTGATTTGAAACGTCTGCATTTGTCAGCATTTGAAAACGTCTGCATTTGTCTGTATTTGAAATTTGTCATTAATTGTCAGCCGCGCCCAAAATAAGCCACAAGAAATAAATTAACAAAAATATTCATTTGTTCGTCTGCATTTGCCTGCATTATAATATATTACCAATATCTATGGTATATCATTCATGTTCGGAGAAATCGAAAAGTTCGATCGAACCCACATTGTTGTTGTTGTAGATATAACTGATGATGATGATGATGATGATGATGATGATGTTGATAATGATAATGATGATGTCGATAATGATAATGATGATGTCGATAATGACGATGATAATGATTATGATGATGTTGATGTCAGATGATGATGATGACGATGAAATTCATCATTTCATTGATCTTTGTGATCTTATCAAGAGGTCCCGAAATAATATGTATTGTACATCGACGTTCATAGTGTTTGATTTCGGTTGAGTGTTGTAAATAATTTCTTTGAACATGTGAAATGACACTTGATTACAAGAGGGATTTTCCTTAATGTTCAAAGAATTATGGCTTTCCAACGAGTGAAAGGAAGCTTTACTTTACCGATTGGATGGCTGACATATTCGTTGGTACGTAAATGAGTAGGTCCTCGATAGAAAAATATGAACTATGGAAACGGTAATGCTCTAAGTATACGTAAAGGTGGAAATGAAAAAGAGTCAATCAAGCGGATATAAACTTCTACATTGTCTGAATTCATAACATCAATAAAGTTCATTAAGCAAATCATGAAAATAACAAGTTTTGTAAATTTAAATAGGAAGACTATAATTTTATTCGAAACACATTCATTTTACATATTGAAGCTTGTTTTTTTACAATACACTGGCAAAAATGATCCCAGATCCAGTTTGACACTGTTCCCTCTCTGTCAGTTCGGGTCAATTACATACAAGGTCAATCTGAATGTCAATATCGCTTTATTCACCCAACAATAACTTCCTGTATGTACCTGTTCACAGACCTCATGGCTTCCCTACAGACCTGTACGACAGACCGACGTCGTTGTGGTTCTATCACTGTATCAGATATCTGTTCTAACTGCCTTTCGAACTGCTTCTCCTTTTGGAGATACCTAGCACCATATCTCTGTATGAAAGCAGTGCAGACGTCATGATCTTCAACGGAAACTGTCGTGCAGACGTCCATGTATCTGTTTAATATCTTTGCTGCCAACTGGTTGTATTGTTCCAAACACAGAGCCGTTGCTGACTTGCCCAATTTTGTCAATTTTTCAGGCTCGGCACCCATTTTGAGTAATATTAACATTAGGACTAGCATTTCTTGATTGACTTTTGTCTCAAATGTGATGACGTAACCTCGTGTGAGGTAAGAGGCGGGAAGACAAGATGCAAGCAGATGAAGCGGTGTTTCTTCCTTGTAATTCACTGCATTCGGATTAGCCCCGGATTTAAGCATAGTTTCCGCAGCGTACCAAATGTCTGTAGATTTACATGTACCCATTTCTCTGTCCTCCTCACGATGTATAGAGATTGACAATTGGTACTGCTCTATCGTAGAAATCTGATCAATTATAGCAGCCGCAGTTTCGTATTCGCATGCGCAGAAGTGTTTTTCAATATGATCTGGAACAAGATCATGGTTTGAAACGATGTAATGTAGCGGGGTGTCTCCGTTTTTATCCTTGCTATTCAACGACACATTTTTCGAGACTAGAAATTTTATGAGCTCGATGTTATAACTCCATGCCGCAAAATGCATCGTGCTTTTTCCTGTGAAATCACATGCATGAACGTTCGATCCATGTGCAGATAACCATTTTGCGAGAGATGTATGTCCCATACGACAAGCGACGTGAAGTGGAGTCATGCCGAACAAATCGTCCCGAATTTCGGTAAGGGCCCCTCGACGCCGCAAATATTTACAAACCGGAAGATGATTTCGTGCGCACGCAATAGCAAATGGCGTCACACCAATGGAGTCTGTTTTGTTTACAATGGCGCCTTTCTCAACTAGAAGGCAAACAATTCTGAGGTTTCCTGTGTGACACGCTACCATAAGGGGCGTGGCCCCACGAAAGAACCCCGCCATGTAAGTTATGTTGTCTTTTCTTTGTTTCATAAACTTCGGACTAGAGATACTTATATTAAGATTGTGACGTTCTGCAACGAGACGTTTGACTAGGTTGAAATTTTGTCTGAAGACGGCATCGTGTAATTCTGGAACGTCAAAGATTTCTTTTTCGTCTGAAAATGAAGAAATGAGTGAGTGAAAATTAAACACAAAGCAAAAACATCGAAATCCAAAACTCACGATCAATAGACATAGAAAACCTTGAAAAATACAAAACAAAACAAAGATAAGCAGATCCAAACATGACGAAACAACATTGACAACGGCGGAACAAACTCTAATGTGAATAAAAAAACAACATCACATCATTGTAACATGTATATAGCACAAAATTATCTTTATGAATAATATCCTGCAACCTGTTTCACAAATTCTTACGAAAAATTTCAGGAATTTTCGTAACTATTGATTGCTTAGTTTTACTTTCTATTAAACTAGGTTTAGCGAATTTTATTCTTTTTTCGTATGAACTTTTGTGAAACTGGGCATAGTGCGGCCAATGAAAAAAAGTCATTCCAAGGAATGCATGTGTCCCCTGCGAAACATAGCGACACTCAGGAACCACTTAAATTGTAGGATGTGACATCCAAGTGTGTTAGAAAGACAGACGGACAAAGTGATCCCTAAGTGTCGCTAAGTTTCGCAGGCGACACAAAAACGAAATCCATCATAGGTGGCGCCACATAAATGAATTAATGCGGTGCAGTACAAATTCAAAATGGTTCAAATAGACACAAATTCATATTTAAAAAAAAATACTTATGCTGTCGTAGTATGGTCATGCGTCGACTCTCAGATAAGAAAACTTTATATATTCTGACTGCGTGAAAACAATTCATAGTATGAATTTAAATTACCAATAATTCCTGTATTTTCACTGCATAAAGCGAGATAACTCTAATGTGTTATCAACCATACCTTGGACGTTTTCGGTGTTTTTGTCCTGGTAGGCGTGTAGTCTATAAATATCATTCTGGATCATCATTCGGATACTCCTCTCCTTCAGGAGCACCTGGAAATCCTCACTCAGGATCTTCGTCATCTCTCAAATCTTGCCTGGAATGCATTCATTCTGAATGAATTTACTGCGAATTGAATTAGATATTTTCGCAAGATTAAAACACGAATTTTAATAAAATTTCTTTTACCTAATGATTAAAAATTAAACTTTATTTATTTTACAACGTTTAACAAACAAGTTACACAACTTATATTAATGTCTCACGTTGGCTCAGATATTGTCGTGAGGGGGTCCAAGGAGCAGGAGGAAACCGGAGTACCCGGAGAAAACCCCCTGCAGAGGCCTGGGTGGGGGACCTCCTACCCTCCCACATAAGACCTAATGATTGATGCATTATATGAAAAAGAAGGGATCTCCAACAAGACTCGGTAGCAGCACACACAGCACCCAAAGCACAACACCGAAACACCTCATGCGAAAACACAAAACACCAAGTATAGACAAACACAGCAAGAGATGCAAAGGGACAAGGAACACCAAGAAACGACAGTCACATCAAAACACTATATAGAAATCAAAGATTACAAATAAACCAACGAGACCAATGAACATCCGGTGCCGACTTAGGACGGCCATCTGCGACGAAAGTAGCACATGGTGTAGTTATCCGGATTATAAAGTTTGAAAAGAAAGTTGGCAGATTGGGAAAGTTTGGAAGGTCTGACAAAGATCTCCTACGTAATCCCATGGTAGCCACAAAGGAACATAATAGCATAGTATATTTTGTAATAGATGGAATCAATGAGCATTATGAAGCAGCAAATGGTGTGGTTATCCGGATAAGGTTGCATACTCACATTTGAAAAGAAAAACAGCATAATTGTAAGATATCTCATTTGGACATTTACTATGTTAAAGATTTCAAAAGAATCACCATGTCAAAATGTAGATCTCTGCATCACTATCATTTAGTGGTTAAGAACTACGTCTAACTGAATGATCTTGAGCGGTCTAGGATGGATACAATGACACACTGGGTCTAGGCGTTACTTTAAAGCCCCCCCCCCCTTTTACTCCTATGGTTTAGATAAAAGCGGGGTCATTTTGAGCGGAAAGTTGGGCTAAAAGAGATTTGTACAAGACTTTGCAGGTATACTGTGAAATTCATTGTTTCAACAACACAAGAATAGATTCAATACGAAGCATTAGATATTTGACTTCATTTTGTTTTTTGTTTTTTTTTGCAAATACAAGAAGGAAGTGTTATATATGCCGTATCACCATATATAAACGGAGTGTATTTGAAAGTAATCAGAATGTTTTACTTGTAAATCAAAATAATTTCGTAATGAGTTATGCAGAAAGAAAACTTGCCCTCTCATAGCATAGATACACAACATGTTTGTTTATGTTTATCATTTCAAAAGATTTAAAATACCTACCAATTAGGTTTAAATTCCTCTTTTTAACGCTACGGTCATCTCCGTATTCATGGTTTAACGAGAGGTAATTCTAGCGTCATGCTCTGTTAATTTGTGACACAATTAATATGCATTCCATGTATCAACTCTGAATTTCAGTCATCTTATATTAAGGTGACAAAACTATAATGCATAAATATAATAAATTGATGAATGATAATTAAGTATACTAACCTAATTTTGAAAACAAATCAGTCACTTTATATTTTCAAACTTTGTCGAACTTAAGATAGCTTGGGCGATAATTTTAAATTAAAATTTAGAGAAATGCGAATTATACTTTTATACTAGACTTTACACTTAGTTATATACTAAATAAATGCAAACTATACATTTAAGCGTAAAAATTGATATATTTTCATTTCGATATAGATTTTTCAAAGGGTAGGGTTGTTCCGATCTATTATTTTTAGAAAGATGAGGGGCAAATTAAAAAAAAAGCATTTTCAGAAAATTCAGGGAAAATGAAGGGCAGTGGCGGATTCAAGGGGGGGGGCGTACGCCCCCCCCCCCCTAAAATTTTCCAATCATGGGTAAAACGATAATTTTCAATCATGAAATAGTAAATATTAGAGAAAATTAACTACCTGTTAGTAAATATAATTGTTAAATGCACCAATTCTCATTCTTTAATTAATTACAGTCAAGAAAATGGGTCCTAAAATGCAGAAATTCAAGACCTTCCGGGGACTTCGATGGATCTACGCTTCGATCTGTACAATCTACATTCATTTGTATGTTTCCGATTCAAAGTGTATACTTTTAAAGTGTCTGTCAAAAGCAGATCTGTGGATGAGGAAGTGTGTCCTGTTTTCATATGATTATAAAAATTAAAAATGAATAAAAAAATGTAAAGATGAAATATGACGCGGAAGGTTGGATCCTTCTTTTCTGGTTTTGGATAGCTAATAGTATGCTTATAATCATACATAGCCAATTGTGCCTCACATGAAATTCATGTGAAATTTACATGAACTTTACATAAACGTTAAACTTTTGCATGCATGAAATTTATGTGAAACGAACACGAACATGAAATTACATGCATTTTTAACACGGAATTCATGTGAAGTTTCTGACATGAATTTCATAAAAATTCAATTTCGCATGAAGGTCACATTCATGTAAAATAAATGTGAAGTTATTCATGTGAATTTTATGTGACCTTTTTTACAGAAATTTTATGTGAAGTTAATATGAATCTCACATGAACTTTTACGTGAAATTTACACGATGCTCATTTCACAATAGGCTGTGTATAGTAAACATCATTACATTAATACACATGTACCACCTTCCAGACAGACAGATGTTTATATACATGGAAGGGGGGCAGGGGGTACCTCTCTCCGCCCTCCCATCCCCTTACCTCCCCCCTTCCGCCCCCTCCTCTCTCCCCTCCTTTTCACCCTTCCCTCACCCCTCCCACCCCCTTTCTCCCTCCTTCCGCCCCCTTCCTCCCATTTTTCCCCTTCCCTACCTTCTCCCTCCCCCTCTCTCCCTCCTCCCGCCCCCTTCCTCCCCCTCCCTTTCACCATGTCCACCCCCTCATACATGTATACGTTAAAAACCCCACTGTGCACAAGATATACACAAAACGTTTATATGTAAGAGAAAAATGCGAAAATGATTAATGCTGTTAAATGCAGTGCTAGAAATGTGTTTAAAAAGCTTCTGGTCAATAAAGTATTATCAACTAGAAAGGTTTCTTGTTGCGGTTGCAACAAGAGTGTCTTCCTCCTATACAATTTTTGGTTTGGAAATATGAAGGACGTCACATTACATGTATTTATATTATATATTTAAGTTTTCAAATAGCAGTAACATTAAATTTTCAAACCGAATATTGTTGGTGAGCAACCATTTGATTTTTTGGGGGGGGGGGGGGGGACAGGAATTCTATTGCCAGCCGGTAAAATTTTTTCAGCAATTTTCTGAGCAGGCCATTTTTTTCAGCCATTACCAGAGTCGGAGAAAAATTTTCGCCGGTTCTTCGGGCCGGATTTAAACAAATTGTCAAATGTTGTGAATGTCTGTGTAAGTTAAACTCCCCGCTGTTACAGAGTATGAGTTAATAACCGTTCCTTCAGATGTCTCTTTGCAATTAGCGAATTTCAGACAGATTGTATGATGTTTAAATAGAACCTTTTCTAGATTTTTGTGCCTATGCGTATTAGGTCTCTGGTAGATACAGCTATGTGAACAGTTTGTATTTATATTAATTTATTTTTTGACTTTGGGCCAGCAAAAATTTCCATATCATGCAATGTATCCTTACTTTTGCATGGTCCGGGAAAAAAAAATTGCCGGCCCTTTGGGCCGGAATATTTTTTTCAGCATTTTTCAGAGCCGGGATTTTTTTTTGCAAATTCTTCCTGCCCCCTTCCCTCATAAAAAAGGCGAGCTCGTAGCTGTAGAACCAATTTTCTTGAGAAGAGAAATGGTAATAACAAGTTACGTTCAATATATATATATAAATACCATGAGGTTCTCGCTGTGCAGGTTCAAATTTGGACCCCCCCCTTCCCTTTTTGGCCGGATTGCAAAGCAATTCCGGTCTATAGATTGACGATGTCCGTCCGTCCGTCCGTCCGTCCGTCTGCCGTCAACATTTTGGTTAAGGTTTCTGGTTGAGGCAAAATCTAAGTAACTATATGCAGTAGAAACTTTATATTATACATGAAGCATGCCCATGACAAGACCTTTCAATTTATGCCATAACATTTGACCTAGTGACCTTGACCTTGGACTTTGACCTAGTTAAAGATTTTGGTTAAAGTTTCTGGTTGAGGCAAAATCTAAGTAACTATATGCAGTAGAAACTTTATATTATACATGAAGCTTGCCCATGACAAGACCTTTCAATTTACAGGTATGCCGTAACATTTGACCTAGTGACCTTGACCTTCGACTTTGACCTACTAAAAGATTTTGATTTAAGTTCCTGGTTTAAGCAAAATCTATGGTACTGTATGCAGTAGAAACTTTATATTATTAATGAAGCTCGCCCATGACAAGACCTTTCAATTTATGCCGTAACATTTGACCTAGTGACCTTGACCTTGGACTTTGACCTAGTTAAGGATTTTGGTTAAAGTTCCTGGTTTAAGCAAAATCTATGGAACTGTTTGCAGTAGAAACTTTATTTTATACATGTAGGTTGCCTCTGACAAAACCTTTCAATTTATGTTGTTTTATTTGACCTACTGATCTTGACCAAGTTGGTGACAAAAACTTAATTTGCAATCCGGCCATACCGTCTTTAGCGGTGTTTTATTTCAAAGTTTATTTTGAATTTCCAACATGGCGACATCGTTCAATATAAACAGAACTGTTTTCGAAAAACGAGGGGAGGGAAGAATGTTGGAGAAATTGTTCATCAATTTGTAAATAAACCAACCGAAAATTATGTTCGAACGTTTGCTAGAATTAGAAATTAAACTTGATGTTCAAAATATAGTTATTGAAGTTTAGAAACAGGTTTGTAGGTTAGAAATCGGAATCAAGCTACCACTTTTTGTGTGTAAATTCTGGTTTGTAGCTGATCTCTTCTAAATTAATCAACTGTTTTAAAATCAAATTGTGTATATCGAAATGTATTTATGAAATGCATATTCATCATTGCCGTGAAATCGGAATTTGAAAATCTCAACACTGCTTTTCTCGAGTCGCACTCGGACTACCAATTTTAGTGTGCGCCCGATCTGTTGGCGTGAAGGTGTATCGAAATACCCAACTCAAAATTTCGATGCTCATATCTTTTCAACAGTAAGAGATAGGAAAAATCAGAAAGACTAAATAAGACAGATATATGGATAAAAAATAATAATATTGAAATTTTTAGGAAACTTCATAAGCTTAATTTTTGTTTACTATTATAAGCAAAAAAAGTGTCTTCCTCCTATGAACTTCTGAATTTGGAAATATGAAGGACGGTGAAGGACGTCATCGTAATAAATCGTTACAGTGTGCATCTAGCATTTCATATCTTGCATGGCTGTCGACTTTCAAAAAGAATGGAAATTGTAGATAGCAAAATACGAGATATTTAAGCTTACAAATAGCAAAACATGAAATTTTCGGTCCTTTTGAGTAATTCGACGCTCCCGTCAAATATTTGAATCTACTAAAAAACATGATAAAAAAAATAACAGAGACCAAAAATAAAAAAGACCAATCTAGCTTTTACTCCAAACGTAACGTTGGAGAACTTTCATTGTCCTAGCTTACAGGGTTCTTGAGAAATCGCTGATCCAATTTTCCACGGTTACGAAAACAATAGGTGGGTCATTATCAAAAATTGCAGCCAAATCTGAAGCATGAAAAATCAGAAAAATATCGTCTGATTTTCAAATAATTTTTCGATGACAATAAAAACAAGTAAACACAAATTCAAATCAATATAATTTGCAAACAAATAAGCATTAAAAATAGAGTTTTAAGAATCGTAAAGTATATCAACTAGGAAAAACTTGTCAGTCGTGTAACGTATGCTTTAATACCATTATTTCGACTTCTGATGCAAACAGCACAAAAGGAACTTTGTAATCAAGTGAACGGCTTATAAATTTATCTATTTCTGTTATTCCTGCTAGTTTTTCATGATCAGTTTAAATATCTATGCTCATACAAACTCAAAATATGGACAAACGCAAGCAGCTACAAGATATTTAACGAGTTTAAATTGGAACCGATATATTCCTTAGAATTGGTGTTCCTCATTTTGTATAAAATGAATTAGATTCTTTTCTCAACAATGAAAATAAATCAGATATCAGAATTTTTACGGAAGTTATTCAAAATACAACCCTCGTTACACCAGTGATTCTGACGATTACACCAATGACAATTTTGTTACTCCACTGACATCGAAATTCATCATATGTTTTTCATGCTTTTAAATACAAAAGGGACATATCACACTTGTTCATAAAGTACAAAATGTCCATTTTTAAGATTATTTGCAGTAAAATGGATGAAAGTGATCTGTATTAAGGTATATTTTCTATTTTCTGTAAGCAGTGTAACACCAATTACAAGAAATATAACACCACTGACAAAGTCATATTAAAGATGAAATATATTCGAGGTACAGAAAGAAAATGACAAAATAAAAGTGTTGGTATGAGGAAAAAGAAACAATTCAATTGTTGTATTTGTTTAAATCCTTGGTAATGTCTACATGAGACTATAAATTTTCAAATACTAAAATTTGTGACACCAATGATTCAAGTTGTAACACCATTGACTTATGTATAGGTGTTCTTATTACCAAAATTGTTCTCCTGATATTTTGAATTGTAAATTTAAAATGGAACAATTCCAATTAGGAAACAGTTTTAATTCATATTAAGCCTCCTACTGACAAACCCGAGAGGGACTATTATCTTAATTACTCTCTGTATCGTCAGTCTGTATGTCCGTCTGTCCATCATTTTAGCCAAGTTTTCAATACTTTTTTTTCTGCAATGGACTAAGATAGTGAGCAAAAATATAAAACAATGTACCTGTTTTCGTTTTTGGTAGGTACACTTGAAGTTTCAGTAGGGTCACAAGTGTCGGCCACCCCTTTTGGAAAAGTAATTACCCCAATACAAAGTATTTTTGCTGCAATATAGAATATAATGTTTGTTTATTTGTTTTGGGGGGTTTTTTTTGCATCTTCATGTCAGTTATTTACTTGGTTTGAGAAAATAGAATTATCTTCAAAATAACCGAAACAAAATCTGTCAGGAATTATTTGAATTGATCAACACTGACAAGTATTTGATATTCTGGGTGTGCACGTCTTTTTCACTAAATTTGATTACTGAGGTCATAGAAGTTACTATCTGGTCTTTTATTTTTTCTTCTGTGAACAGTAAGAAAGACCCAAAGAGTAAAAATGGCTAAGACAATAATGGTGTCCTTTTCTAACTTTCAATTCTGAATCACAGTAGTCATGTGCTCACTTTTAATGATTCAGAATTGAAAGTTAGAAAAGGACAATGGTTATAAACTTCAGACTCCGATGAGTGAAAATACCGGTAAGGTATTTTTGTTGTGTAGATTATTTATAACCGTTCTGTTCAATGCTCTCATACCTATTCTGTCATATTATTTTCTTTGAATTTAAATTACTAAGGTATACTTGTAAACCACACGTAACAACATTCTTTATTCGTATAAGAGTACCACTTCACGTGTATAACACCGGTGCCACCCTATTAATTGGAACATGCTTTTGGTGTCCACTACGGTCATTTACATGTATGTTTGATATGTGTGATATTGCCACCTAAGTATACATGAAATCTCTTTATTTTATTGATGTTTAGGTTCATGAATTATTTGTCTTTCTTTTTCTTCTATTTTCATAATTTTTGTGTGTGTTTGTTCCTTGTGTGCCGTCAAATTGAAATGTAAACGTGTTTATTTTTTGTGGATGTTAAAAGGGGTCTTTGTGAAGATCACCTTCTCCCTAAATATCTATTCTTTACGCGATTTCATTCCATTCATCTCACAATTATTTCTGGTTCTCGAATGATGTGATAGTCATTGGTGTAACAGGATTCAAAACATTATGCTTTTTAAAAGTTAAATTCTCGGAAACTTTGATATTGATACTTTGATAAACACATTACATACAACTGATCGTATTTCACTTAAAAATTATAATTTTCATTTATGACATAGAAGACAAAATCCAGAAAAAATGGCAATATGTCAATGGTGTTACTCGGTCTGTCAGTGGTGTAACACAACTAGCATTATCATGAAATTGGCTCTCTTTAAATAGATATAACCTACATACGTTTAATGCTAAACACAACATTATGACATTTATATCCTTTGAATACTTCATTTCCAAAACACAATGAAGATGCAATCACATTTAGACTGTTTTTGTCACTGGTGTAACGAAAATTGTAAATGGTGTAACTATAACACCACTGACCGTTTCACCAATGATGTATTCATCATTAATTTACAATAACTTCTATAAAGTGTTGTCCATGGACTTTGTAATACTTTCCATAAACATTATGTTGTATCAACGTTTGCAAGGAAAATGTACACCATGCTAAGTATTATACAATTGATAAAAATAAACGTAACACTACTGACGTGAAACAAGTGTACGGTTCAGTTAACCCTTAATGGAACCGTATAATCTTTGTTTCAAATTATCTTGACAAGAGTGGACTTGAGAAAATAAATGACAAGATATTAAGTAGATAAGGAGTAGGTCTTTGAATACTTTGAAAAAGCAGAAAGTGACAATATATGACTAAAAAGGCGTTTGTTACACCATTGACAAATCTTTTTTCTTGGTGCACAGTCCAGGTTATTTCGAGGAAATTTAAGATAAGGCAACCAGTATTTATAACATTCCTTACGTATTTGTTCAATCTTTTTCATGTTTATTATAATAGACTCATAATATATCACAATTGCAGTTAACTATTTTGACAATACTTTATTGCAAAGAAGTCATTTAGAAAATTCTGAAGCCAGTTGACAGCAAAATTTGCCATAAAATGGACCTTCTATCAGACGGAATGAAATAATTTCCTCATTATTGAACAAAGAAAGTGTGCTCAAGTGATAGATTCCATTGTGAACAATATCATAGGATAAAATTTTGGTCATATAACTTCTATAGAAGTGTGGCAATTGTCTACTGACAGAAAAGGCTGCAATTTTTGATATTGACTCATGTCTTCCGACGGAAGTCGGAAGACCTAATTATATGATTTTGAGAGTCCATTTGTTCACTCAGGAAATAATCATAAAAAGTTCAGTTTACCACTGATTATATCTATCATTTATAGGTGTTTCTATCTTTTGCAAAATGTGTTAAAACGATTGCTAAAAAATGAATTATTTTATGGAAATGAATTATTTTATATGTGCAACATATATGTAAATCTGTATCGATCGTCAGAAGCATTAGTAATGGGTTATTTGATCAATAGAAAGGGGAAATGTAATTTTAAAACTGCATTAATTGATGCAAAAATCATGTTGAAAATTAACTATTTATCATCAGGATCGTTGAATCATTAAATTCATAGATATTAAAGATAGTTAAAAGTTATAAAAGCGCAGTTCTGAGCCCATTAGTTACGGCATTTGTTTTGTTTACAAGTCAAATTTCTAACTCTATGGCTCTGTTTGAAGTTAGGGTGTTGGAAAATAGGTGCCGGTTTGAGAAAATATCGAAATGAATTACTACGAACTTATGTCTTCATTCGTGAATTTTCGCAAAGAAATAAAATCAATTTTCTGTGTCTTATATTGTAAAATACTGATAAGGGGGAAGAAGTTTCCCAAGAATGCACCAATAATGGAAAAAAAAAGAAAAAAAAAAGAGAAATCAAGAAAAAGAGAGGAACTCCATTTGACAACGATCTCATATCCAGAATGCCATGGCTTACAGCAAGGATCTCCATCGAAACACTGTGGCGACCACTAAAGGTTACCCTGCAAGGAAGCATTCAACAGGCATAATTATACATGTTCTGATAGTAGTAATGTTGAGTTCGAATGAAAGCTAGGTTTTGCAATAAATTGTCGGTATTCCGATGGGTACAAATTGTGCTCTATTTCTTACAGACGCTCAAGCTAAACTGAATCAATATTTGCCCTTAATCTCTTGTGTTTCTAATGAGTTGAGCAATGGAAATACCGTATATGATTGCATCCAAAGAGCATCTCAGTCAAGCCACGGAAAGTGTATACATATTGAACCAAAAGTATTTCTTTTGTAATTTCCCCAAAACAGCAGTCAAGATAAGAGACTCCATTCTCTTTCTTGAGGACACCATTCAACATGTTGTGTTGTTTCTGCAAGTGCAATTTTTAATGGTACTTGTCTTTTGCATATAGTCTCATGACTAGTTACTAGACTACGTGTCTTTGCGGAATACAGAGTGTTTCCCCTTACATACGGTATCTGACGTTTAATCATGGTGACGTCAGTAAAATGGTATGGTAACGTCGATTTTCAACTTGCTCTCAAGGATACAGGCCGTTGGTCCTCGCAGGGATTCAATCCGGAAGAAATTCTAGATGGTCGAATTTATACCGTCATTTCCAAGACTTTCAGGACTATTTCCATAGAATTTGACCGTCTAAAATGGGAAGTAACTTTGGTTTTCGAAAATAGCGAATATCGTTTTTCAAGATAGCAGCACACACAGCAAAATAACGACCCCCACAAAAAACAAACCAAAACAAAACAAACAAAAAACTAAAACCTAGAGAGGACTAGCTTCAATATTTCGCCCTTCTCCCACGTTGTTCCTATTTGGTTAATTTTGTGTGCGAGATAATCGATTAGGATCAACGTGTGAGATGGACGAAATATTGAAGCTAAGAGAGGACAAGCATATCAATGTTATGTCAGCTTTACTTTGTATACAGTACAAAATGTACATTATCATAAGTTTATAGAAACAAAACTGCATCAAGAGGGGCACTGTTTGTACCCATGGGAATCCAACCAACGCATACGGTATCTGTTTAATCTTATATATTGTACTGATAAGCCATTCCTTTCAGAGAAAGCATTGCATTCTGAATATTTTCGTTCAGAGGTATTTATTAGAAAAAGGCGATCGATTTCAGATTTTTTTTATTGGGGGGGGGGTCTTTTCCATCTTTCTCGTTGGTTTATGTGTAGATTTTTAATTGTGTTTGGTGTCGTGTTTCGTATTCCTTGTACCTTTGGTGTCTAATGTTGTGCTTGTCCATCCTTGTCCACTCTGTATTTTGGCATTTGGGTGTTTTTGTGTTTTACTGTGGGCGCCGCCACCGAGTCTTGTTGGAGATCCCATTCTTTCTTCTTATAAAACAGTGAAATCGATTTTTGAGCTAACCATGACTTCAGTGATTCGATTGGTAATCGATTTTGTTGATGGCATTGAGGCATGTTGCCATGGTTGCCGACAGTACTGTTCATATTTTTTTCTTTCTTCCTCCCGTCGTCGAGTCTCCATGGTAACGATGTACAGGTCAACGTACGACTGCTCATCATAGGAACCTATGATCGCTTCAAATGTTGAATGATAATTATCAACACATTAAAAAGTAATTAAACCAACCTATATTTAAATGTAATGAGAATTACAAGGATAGATGTAGATATTTACATTGGAGCGAAATTCTTTTGTTCATTCCACTTTCTTGTTAAAATGAATTTATTGACTGATTCATAAATAAGTGCATTTTCATACTTATAATTCAAATTTATCTACTCATCGAGGGGGTACTTTGTCAATTTAATAACCCTCTCAAAGAAGCATGCAACGTCTAGGCGCTACCTTTATGAAATTACACGCGGAATTTAAATTTCTCTTAAGATAAGCAAATCCGCCCTTCTTCCAGTGAATGAAGTCTCAATTTGTTTCAATTGTCGGTTGAAATGCCTGCTATATTCTCAATTTTAAATGTCTTGAACATTACCATATATACTTCACAATCTCAAAAATAAGTATGTAAAACACAGCCCAGTTTTGTGTATTGATAAAGAATTGTGAGAGAATGGCTTAATTACCTCTTTCACCGGGAGACAGAAAACTATTTTAAAGCTTATGTCAATATTAGCGCGTTGTGTTTTTGTGTAGTCCCAAGGAATTAGCGACCGGATAGAGAAAAACCTACCTACAACTCGCTCTTTTATGTATCAATTTTATAATGTAGTGCTTTTGTCATCGATTTCGTCCGTTGCGGTGTTTCGATCGCCTCATGTTCATTTTTCACATGCAAATAATAATGAAAAAGGAAACCTGAATGATATTTCCGGCTTTCATTTGGAATATAATGTGCGATTTTAAAACTTGAAGGTAAGAGAACGTTGAAAAAATATGAACAAAAGGCTTTAAATGAAAAAAGTTAAATTGTAAACTGGATTTCAGAAAGATACATGTAGGTTGAAAAAGAAGGGAATTTAAGATAGGAACTGAAAGAGTGAATTCTGTAAGTATACAACAGTTTAAAAACATTTGAAACATTATTTTATCATTCACACAATTTTCATTTAAATTTGAAATATGTAAGTGATATTGAAAAAAAAGTACGGTTTAAACTAGAATATGAAATCAATTTTCCTTCGATTGAAAACGACTTTGATGAAAATATGTAGTGACAACATAGAATAAAAATTAACAAACTTGGAGAAATTTCTTTTGTTAAGGACTTCAAAGAAACTTGTTATTCATATGAATTATGAGAAAACAATAAGTTATTTAGGTTAGCTTTTATGTGCTAAATATGGCATCAATACCCATTTTCTTTGGTGTGTCCGGTGTGTAAATCATTGTTATTTTTTAAAGGACCATATAAAGGGAGGAACAATAACTATTTGTGGAAGCAAGGAAGAAAGAACAATAAAAAACAAAAAAAGTCATATATTTTAGATGGAAAGTGCGTTGGAACAGAAACCACAAAAGGAAATTTGCAGAAGCATATGGAAATAATTGCCACACTACTTGCAGTCAATTAGCCGGCTATCTGAAACGTCATATTGTTTGAAATCTTGGTGACCCTATAAATTTCATGACAATGGAATAAAATTACCATTCATTTGATTCCAAGATGTGAATTAAGTTGCAAACATTTGCAATCCATCCAAACGAAGAGTATATTGCTTGATATTAAAAAAGAAAAGAAAACGGAATTGCGGAGCATTTACAAATTTGTGTTAGATTTGTAAAGGATATAGAGAAACTATTAGACGAAACCAATGCTGCATAGCAGCCGTTGTAAGTTGAGGACACTTCTTTGAGGTGCAAACTTGTACTGTACAACATTTTAGGAAGAATTACGCTGGAATTTTGATTTGAGAAAAAAATTACGACTTGAAAAAGAAGACAATTAAAAAGAGGAATAAAATGTTAGACACAGCAGCAACAATCAAAAAGGAGGGAAAAGATGGAGGAAGGAAGGGGAAAGGAAGAGAGGCAAAGAAGGAGGACGAGGAAGAGGACGCGTCCTCATTCCAGGACGAGGCTACCTACCTAGGATCCATAGTGAAAGCCAACCAACCGGAACCGGAAGCGCTTGAGGAAGACTATGACACAGATTTGGAGGAAGAGAGTAAGCGAAACACGGATTTTTTTTTCTTAAAAGAGACAAATATATTACATAAACCGTAATGATAATGAGAAACGTTGCTAATCATTTCCTTTTCATAGACATTTATAGATTTTTTTTTCACCCCAATTCTATGACATGTTGAAAAGATTTATACCGATTCTCAAATCTTTAATGTTTTTTTAGTTGCTTAAAGGAGATAAAATTCTTATTTTTGAAAGTAGATGCACCAAGAAAACTATGGAATTCAGATAAAAATAAGATTCTAGTTATTACAATATATCTTGATTACCGATAATTCAGTTGAAACAAAATTAGTTTGACAACATTTTTTAGAAATCCTCCTGAATGTTCTGAAGTTTAAAAAAATGTTTTACTATCCCACGCGAATTCGTAAATTATCAAGATACATTTTAACATACTATTTGAAGGGAGTCATAATAATTGCCGTTATCCCCAATATACCCATCTGTGTATCTTAAAGTCGAACCAACAAATACTTCAAAAACAAATCATTTTGTCCTCTATTGCCTTTATTATTGAATTGTTCATCATGTTACTTTAGTAACACAATTGTTCAAAACAAGATAACGCCTTAATTATCCTTTTCCTCCATTCTTTTTTTATTGGATTTTGGAACAAAAGACCTTATGACGAGAAAAGGAACTATTCTTTTAGTTTAAAAAACATTATTTATTGTGTGAAATCATACGTTTCTTTTGATTCTAGTTTGTAATTTGCGCTATTTTACCAACCATTGTTTACGACAGCAATCATACGAACGTTTCGAATTTTAAATTATATTATCTTCACAATTCATGCGATTTTGAAAATTCTGACTCTGATAACGTAAAATAATAAGCTGAAAATTGTGTGATCTCTTCTCTTTAAGTGGCCAAAGAAATTTTAATAGAAGAAAACTATAGCTATTATAACGAGAGCAAGAATTCCTGATAACGTATTTACAATGACATTGTATAGAATATCTTTCGATTCTTTTACGGACATTTTGGGACTAGGGTTTTAAACTAATCCTATCATTTCTCAAGATTACTTGATAAGTCTGAGTGTTTTCAACGAATAAATAAAACTTGCTCCTCCTTTAATTCTGCCTTGGTTTCAAATTAGAGGATCAATTCATCGGGGAAATTTTCAATGAAAAATGAAAAAATAAATTGCATGCATTTGAAATAAAGTTACGACTACTGCATGTCATCGAATTAATCATGAATGAACTGCACTTCAAACCACTGCAGGAGAGAAGTGCAATTTTCATTTGAAAACATAAAGTACGTTCCCATAGTCGGTATATTTCAATCCGAAGAGCCGCCGGTTGTTTAATCCGCATGATGTAATATGCTTCATGAAGTTCTTATCTTGTAATTGAGGTCTTTCATCATTCGTGAATAAAAGAAACTCTAACAATTCGAGTGTCACTAAGAAACATAGAAATATACATGTCGTCTGCAAAGCAGACTAATTTGTTTGAGCATTACAAGTACATGTAATCCAGATCGCTTCAACAAAAATCATGAGCGCACAAAACAACAAATGTACCAAAATGAATTACTAGAAGACTATATACCTGTTGCGAGTTCAATAAGGCACGGTCCATTTGATATTCTGGGGGGGGGGGGGGGGGGGGGGGGGGCTTGGGTTTTTTTTCGAAAAAAATAATTTTGCTCTCAATTTTGATGAAAAAAATAAATTTGCTTATGGTGTGACAGAAAAAAATAATCTTGCTCTTACAAATAATCTGAATTTGAAGAATTACCATAAAATTTCGCTAAAATTCTTGAAAATTTTCCGGCTCGCTTCGCTCGCCGCAGTTTTCAAATTGTATCAAAAATTTTTGGCTCGCTTCGCTCGCCACAGTTGTCAAATTGTATCAAACATTTTGGGCTCCCTTCCCTCACCATAGTTTTCTATCAAAACATTATTCACTAATAGCATTTTAAGTTCAGATATTTGAAGATATCAAAAGTTATACGTGTATGTGAATGAAAAAGGGCTTCCTTAAAAGCTTAAATATATTATCAATAGTTATGTATTGCTGTTAATACATGATGATGTATGTATCCCATAGAGTCATGTTCTTGTAAGCTTGTAAGGAGAACTTCAGTTATTCACCAATTTACAATTCTTAGTAACATTTAAAAAAATTGTCTAGGAGACCTTTCCCTCAGACCCTCTTATACATGTTATATACATGATGTACCTTAAAAAAAAAATGTACAAATCTTTTATCTCTCTGTTTTAAAAGTGAATTGAATACTTGCATAAAAATAAACTTATATATTAATATTAGAGTTTTGAGTAAAAATATAAATAATTTCTATTTATAAAACACAAACATTCTTAATATGCACATCACTTTGTTAAAAAAAAATTCCTTGCTCCAACTTTGCCAGAAAAAATAATTTTGCTCCAGTCCGGGGCGAAAAAATAATCTTGCTCCGACAAAAAACCCAAGCCCCCCCCCCCCCCCCCCCCCCCCCCCCCCCCCCCCTGTATATCAAATGGACCATGCCTAACTCAACACACAGAAAAGAAAAGGAAAATCAAAATAAAATGCATCTTCTCAAGACAAGTGAGAGTAAGGTATTACGTTCATTACGTACACTTGTCTCGAGAAGATGAATAAAATGTAGCCATAACATTACTGAACATGTACTTCTTTACAGAATATCCGAAGTCGAATCCCATCCCCCAGAGGGACCGTCCCAGGGTCGTGTACCTTAAGGCGTGTAGGAGGTACAACATCACACCCTCCTCTTCCTTCCTGAGGGGAATCAAGGACCAAGTTGTCAACCTTAACCATCTGGGTATAGGACCCAAGGGGACAATGGCCGTGGCCCTCAGTCTCGTGGTACTCATTTAGAACATATCAATTGGTTGTTAAATTATCTTACTTGTTAGTTTCTTGATTTTTTTTTTCTGTCCGTCCGTCTGTCGGTTTGTCGTGGCCCCGAGTCTCATGGTCAGTAGTAAATCAGTAATCTAAATTAAGCCTCATTTAGAACATACCAATTGGTTGTTAAATGATCTTACTTGTTAGTTGCTTGATTGATTTTTTCTGTCCGTCCGTATGTCGGTTTGTCGTGGCCCCGAGTCTCTTGGTCAGTAACAAACAGTCAACTATATTAAGCCTCATTTAGACCATATCAGTTCGTTGTTCAATGAGCTTACAAGTTTCTTGTTTTTTCTGTCCGTCCGTTTGTAGGTTTGTCGTGGCCCTGAGTCTCATGGTCAGTAGTAAATCAGTCATCTATATTAAGCCTCATTTAGAACATATCAGTTGGTTGTTAAATGATCTTTCTTGTTAGTTTCTTGATTGATTTTTTTCTGTCCGTCCGTCTGTCGGTTTGTCGTGGCCCTGAGTCTGATGGTAAGTAGTAAATCAGTCATCTATATTAAGCTTCATTTAGAACATCTCAGTTGGTTGTTAAATGATCTTACTTGTTAGTTTCTTGATTGATTTTTTCTGCCGTCCGTTTGTCGTGGCCCTTGCTCACGTGATAAGTAGTAAATCAGTGAGTGAAAGGTAAACACAAAATCTAAAATCACAATCTTATTCTAAGGCCATACCAAATTAATTAAATGTTCTTTGGATTTTATGCACCATATTTTTCAAAATTCAGAAAATAATATTATGAAAATAAAATGCTCGCCCACACCACTAAATTTCTGGCTCAAGAATTTTTTAGGGTCGGTTCTGATTTCTGCAAATCTTACAGCTTTTAGAAGTCTCAGATTGTGCAAATTTAAAAAAAAAAAAAAGATACTTCTTGTGTTTGAAAAATTTTGTTGGGAGTAAATTTGTTGTCCCATATACATGGCACTGAAAGTCAAGGAGGGAGGGAATGTTCGTAAACCTTTTCCGTACTGTCATGTGCCAGGCTTCCTAGTCACCAGCAGCCAAATGTATTACTGGGGTAACCTGTATCAAAAATAAAATTATTTCACTCAATCGCACCTTAAAAACTACAATTCTTAGAAAACAAAAATAATTATATTTTCGCTAGCTCGCACCTTTTTTTTTCACAAGAAAATCCGAAAAACATAACTAAAAGGGTACAAAATAGCTTGAAAAATGCAAAGCTATACAAAATAAATTCTACCATTCTGTAAAGGAGCAATACAAAATGGAGATGAGACCAGGTGCCTGGGAAGAGTAAGTATCTCCTGCAAGCTAGAAATACCCGTTAGTTTAGTCGAGGAGAAAATGTCAAAATTGGTGAATGTGTCGAATTCGGTGTTTTGGGTCATGGTTCTGATCTAAAATATCGTTTAACGTTGTGACCAACGATATAAAATGGATGTCTACTAGTATATCATGTCTCATGTAGAAACAAAGTTACAACCCCCCCCCCCCCCCAAAAAAAAAAAAAAAAACCCAAAAAGCATGCTGAACCAAGTTACAAAAAAGTCTTTGAGCAAACAAGTGGATGATATTATAAGTTTTCTACTGTCGTCTGTCCATTCCTGCTCGTTTGTCACTCATCTTTTCATTCATTTCATGTGGTGGAGGTATTTGTTTGTTTGCTTTGGTTCCTGTTTTAACCTGATTTTAAATCAGGTTAAAACAGGAACAAAATTTGTGGTTTCCGATAGATTCGGCTACTGCTGAGGACATAAAAAAAATCAGGGTATGTGTCTTTGAGGCTGAGCATGGCAAAAAGTATTGAAATGACAAATAATGACACTGACCATATCCCAATATACAGTACAAAATCGATTATTCAGAAAATCATAAACCGAAGGCATACAGAAGTAGCCGAATCTATTTCAGTATCATGCTTGTTTTGCGTTTAAAATAATCATGTGAAATAAATGCATGTAAATGAAATTCATGTAAAAATTCTGAACAAAGATGAAAAGTTTGCAGGATCTTTTACAATTGTACATTTAGTAATTCACACAAGTAGGGAAAAGCGTAATTTATATTTGTGCGAACAACTTGTATGGAAAATGTATTTTGCAAATTGAATCGATTTACGTTTACTTATTTTTTGACTACTATTTATTCCTAGATGTGTAACACAGTTAGTGAGCTGCATATTTCCGGTAACTCCATTGGTGAAACTGGCATCAAATATATAACAAACATGCTGAAAGAAGACGATAACATTAGTGTAGTGGTACGTATTATTGAATTTACGAAGGATATTAGTGTTAAAGTATGCATTCTACTACTTCGTACACCAATTTATAGCAATGTAGGGGTATATATATTTTAAAAATATTCCTGTTGTACATGTACATTTGTAAGTGTATGGTACATGTACATATACGTATTCACGAATGAAAATACCAGTATCAGTGTAGTGGTACGCATCAATTGACGGATGCAAATACCGATGGGGTACCGGTATAAGTATAGTTGTACGTATTCAATTATAGGAATATCGATATAGATGTAGTGGTATACTTTGAAAATTAATGAAAATACCGGTATACGTTTAGTTGTATGTATTCACAAATAGAAATACCGGTATTTGTGTGGTTGTACGTATTTGCGAATTAAAAACCGATATTAGTGTAGTTGTACGTATTACCGGTAATAGCGTAGTTTTACGTATTACCGGTGTAAGACGTATTAAGTGTAGTTGTGCGTAATTACCGGTTTTAGTGTACATATTAACGGTATTAGCGTAGTTTTACGTATTACCGGTATTAGTGTAGTTTTACGTATTACCGGTATTAGTGTAGTTTTACTAGTCATTAAGCAAATTTAAATATTTTCAATATTTCGAATTTGTCATAGGACAGTAGTTTTACGTATTACCGGTATTAGTGTAGTGGGATAACAATATTATTTTTAATCCTCCAAAATTTAAATATCTATATCTAAGGACAAAACTTACTAACGAAAACAGTTTTGGCATGTTTTCGGTCTAATTTGTTGATAGAGACATGACAACTGACAAACTTTCGTGGAGACTCTCTGGAAAGCGTTCTTTAAGTACACGCCACACCATGTATCTGTTCTTACAGACTAGAAACATCATATATGATTAAGTAGTTCTTAGGTCTCATTATTCGAATCCGTACTTAAGTAGGAGGTCGACACATGTATGTGTTTTGTTTTTAAATGTCACCTTTTATTTGCAGTTTTCACTAAAATATAAAATCCTCTTTTGCTTTCCATTTAAACTTTAAATCAATTTGCAAATAAGATTTGTCATTTCATTGCTACCTTTTATGTAAAAATGATATCCTTTGCAACATTCTTAAGGATTCTATGGATTTGTTGAAAATCTCGAGAGTGAAAATGAAAAAAATATACCCCAAACCTACGGTACCAGGTTCTTTGGAGGTCTCAGCCTTTAGTTTAGTGAAAAAAAACTATTCGAAAAGGGTTCTAGAACATTTCTCCAAAGGTCGGGGGTCTAGATAATGAATTTGAGAAAAATACTTGTACATGTATACGAAAAAAGAAAAAAACCCCATTTTTTATATTCCCCAATTCCCATTCTGGCTATATATATATAATATCATTTCACGATTCACCGCAATACCGCGGTGAATTGACCCCCCCCCCCCCCTTTCCTCCTCCTGCAAAAAAAGTGTTACATACGCGCGCAAGTATGAATTTGTATCAAAATTCTTAAGGTAAATGTCCTATCAAAAAGAATCGATAAACATTATAAACGATGCTTTAATATCTAATCCTTACAAAACAGGAAGAATTTCGATATATTAACATGAACAAAGGATAAATCTTCGCTCTACTTTCAGTTAAAATTTGTTGTCGATTTTTCTCTCTGCAGGATTTATCGGAGAACGACCTCCAGTCTTATGGGGCAAACTTGGTAACCAGCATGATAATGGAAAACGACAATATTTTGTCACTTAGACTGTCAGGTATGTCACGTCACAAGAGGGAAAACGTATGTTAACATACAATGAAACATTCTTATGTCGATAATATTTCAATAAATCATCGTAAGGCACGGTCCATTAGATATTCTGGGGGGGCTTGGGTTTTTTTCGAAAAAAATAATTTTGCTCTGAATTTTGATGAAAAAAATAAATTTGCTTATGGTGTGACAGAAAAAAATAATCTTGCTCTTAAAAGTAATCTGAATTTGAAGAATAACCACAAAATACGCTTAAAATTCCTGAAAATTTTTCGGCTCGCTTCGCTCGCCGCAGTTTTTACTTTCTATAAAAATTTTTGGTTCGCTTCGCTCGCCATAGTTATCTTCTGTAATGGCAAGTTCATATTTGAAAATATCAAAAAATGCATGTGACTGATACAATTAAAATGCTTAAATACATTATCAATATAATTTATTACTATTAGTAGATACAGGTATCACCATTGGTGTCTAATTTTATATAGATTCTCTTGGAAGGAGAATTTAAATAAGTTTTTCACTATAGTTTTCATTTCTACATGTAAAAACTTGCATCAAGCCCTCTTACATTTTACATGACCTTATATACATTTTGTTTGTTAAAATTATATATCGCATATTGTAAAAATCTTTCATCTCTCTCAGTTTAGAAATGAATACAATATTAGTTTTACATAAAAATAATGTTTGGAGTAATTCAAGTAAAAATAAAGAATTTCTATTGAAACAACACAAACATTCTTAATATTCACATCAATTGTTATAAAAAAAATTTCCTTGCTCCAACTTTGCAAGAAAAAAATAATTTTGCCCTGGTCCGGGGTGGAAAAAATAATCTTGCTCCAACAAAAAACCCAAGCCCCCCCCCCCCTGAATATCAAATGGACCGTGCCTAACGACTACAGAGGGAAAATTGTTTCTTGCCAACATGGGTTATTTTCAGTTATCAAGTATGAGAATACTTGAACTTGCCTGCAGTAATTGAACTGACCATTTTAATCCTCTGCGAACATATTAATTTTTTAATTTCATATTTTTAAATACGTAAACGTTGGACTTTTTTGATGCCATTTTAAAGACGTGGGGGATTAGTATGTCATACAAAATAATATTTGCTGATTTTGAAAATTAGAAAATATATGAGAGAATTCTTTCACTTCGATTTACTTTGAAGAAATAAGTTTGAACTTTGTAGACTCTATGTTACCTTTTGTTTTTAAAATTAGTGATTATTAAAAATAATTACTTGAATATACAGGCAACCACTTCAAAGTCTATGATGCTCAACAATTCCATACAATGATTTCTAATTACGTGAGTATTATTTCTCACTATGTGAGTTTTATTAATTCTCATCACGTGAGTATCTTTCCTCAATCGAGAAGAATACGTATTACTGCTCATTATAGTTAGAATAAAATTTCTGAGTGTGTATACTATTTCTCATTATCATGTGAGCATTATTACTTCTCATTAAGCGATTTTTTTTCTCTTAATGTGAGCATTATTTCTCTTTACGTTAGTATTATTTCTCATTATGTGAGTGATTTCTCATTATGTAGGTGCAATTTCTCATTATGTGAGTATTGTGTTTCTTATTATGCTAGTATTATTTCTCATGTGAGTATAATCATAATGTGAGTTTTTCATCTTATTATGTGAGTATTTTTTTTTCAAATTATATGAGTTTGATTTCTCATTGTGTGAGAGTGATTTCTCATTGTGCGAGTGTGATTCCTCGTGATGTGAGTATGATTTCTCATAATGTGAATGTTATTTCTTATTACACGAGTATGATTTCTCATAATATGAGTGTTATTTCTCATGACGCGTGTATTAGTCCCCATTACGTGAGTATATTCTTTCTCGGTTATGAATGAGTTTTACTCATTTTTTTTTCAACAGAGATGTGTATTGCGAGTGCTTGATCTTAGCCACAATGAGTTTGGTGAGGCGGGAGGATTGTTGCTTGGAGAGGCCATTGGTGAGTATTATCGATAGGTCCATACAATGTTTTTCCCAAATCGCGGGTAAAGAGGAATAACGGGGGTCAGGGTCCCTCACAGCTTTAATTAGAATTTGCCAAAAATTCATAATATTTTATTTTGTATTTTACGTAAGAATTCGGAATTCATAGACTGAAACCTCTGGTCAGACCCCCCCTCCCCCCGTACATGTTCTGCTTTTACTTGTGAAGTTTCTTAGATAACATTCGTGGGTTTATCATGGGTGTGTATTGTGTTTACATTGACCAAGCGAAGATCTAGGGGGATAGAGGTCTGTATCCCATGAATTCTCCGGGTTTACGTATATTTTTTCAAAATCATATTATTATATAGGCTGGACACCCCCTCCGGAAAAAATTCTAGATCCACCTATGACTGATCCCAGATTCCTACAGTGTTGTAACAATATCTTCGCATAGTTTTAATTTTTTTCAGTTCCCATGCTATAATATTTCCCTCCATTGTAGGTAACAATGATTCCATAGAGACGCTCGACATCAGTTGGAATCGACTCGGTGTAGCAGGTGCCCGGGCAATCGCCAAAGGACTTCAGGTAACAAGATATGAATTAGTCTTCTAAATTCTCAATATTTTAATGAAGACAATGGGAATATAAAGATCCACCTCTTTCTTTGAAAATAACCCTCCTAGATATGTGGAATCTATATATCGTATAAAAAAAATTTGCGCACTTCAGTTTTCGCTATTTTTTTTTTTTTTTTTGCAAGTAATCCAATATAAGTTTCCTGAAAAATTGTACTTATAAGAATTCGTATAAAGCTAGCTAAAGGATATTTCCAGAAAGTATTAAATCTTAAAACATGACCGATTTTATACCTTTACAATTTAGTAAAATTGAATTCATGCAAATCACATAAATTAATGAAAAGTTGTGTACATGACAAGAGAACGACTTGTGCAAAACCTATATTGCAAATTTCTATGTTCAAGAAATTTAAGACATCTGATTTTGCATAAAAACGCGAAAGTTGACGATCGCGAGAAAAAAAAAACCCCGGTAATGTTACTTTCTCATTGATTCAAAATGAGTATGATACTCAAAGCCCGCCATAATGAATTGATCGATCTGTTTACATCTTGTATTTTGTTGTTTCCAGGAAAATATATGCCTGAAGCATTTGAATATGTCTTGGAATGGTATTGGCGACGAGGGAGGCAAATTAATAGCAGAATCGCTGGTTACCTCGGATACGTTACTTAGCCTTGACCTCTGCTGTAACAGAATAAGTCACGTGGGTCTGGTTGACGTCATGAAAGGCGTGACAGCATGCAAAACACTACGGAAGTTGGATGTAAGTTTTCACCTTCATCAGTTATAAGCATCTTTGAATGTCCCTCGTAGTTTGATTTGAAATTGTAAGTAAATTTCGTTGTGCGTGTTTAGTTTTTCAAGAAACACTTTCTCATTATCTGAGGCTAGTATCGTTTGCAGATGAAACAAGAAACATGGTAACGCAAAAATGCACTTCATATTAGAATCGAATAACGTCACTAGCGCAAACGCAATTTATTTGTACGTCCCCCATAACTGAGCTTATGATTTAGTACTGCAGATAATTGTGAAAAGTCTATTGTTGAATTTTATGATTTCATTGCAGGTCAGTAGAAATCCTATTACATTCGAAGGTCCAGTGATTGCCTTAACAATTTTGAACGAACATCTAGAATGCGGTCTCAACGAATTAGTTTTTGTGGTAAGATCTTTTATCAAATATCAAAAATTAATCATTGGCAGAAGTAAACGCGGTGAATTGCTAACAACTCAAAATGTCCGACAACTCAAAATGCCCATCACAAATATTAATAATATTTTGGCCCATCTTTGTCACATCTAAGAGAACATGAAGGAGGACGCACTCAACCTATAATCCGGATATCTACTCCACGAAAATATTCGTTTCTGCACCAATGAAACGCTGCATGCCCTGCCTATGTATTCATGTACAGTGTTCTTTGATCTTAGCTATTCTTACTGAATGCGCTGCACGTATATTACCTGAAAATAGGGTGATGTAGTAAAAATGTATAGGTATGGAGATAGATATATAGATAGAATTTAGAAAATCAGTTGGTTCACACTTACCATGACGTTTCAGTCGCACATTATCGGGTCTTTCCGAGCGTGCGACGGAAAGGCACAAAAATGTGTTTTTGATTGCATGACGTTTATACCTGTTATTTCTTCAGGACATGTGTGTGTCTGGACATTTCATTCCAAAGCTCAAAGAAATTCGAAAACAGAAACCAAAATTCAAAGTCAAACATGGCGGATTCCTTAATGGCACAGATACCATTGAGCATGCATGGAGACAAAGGGAGGAAAATATAATGAACGATTCCATGATGAAGTTGTTAGAATATGTCCACGACAAGAAGCTGAGATGGTCAGATTTGTTCTTCCAGCTGGACACCGATAAAAGCATGTCCATCAGCGAGAAGGAGTTTATAGACGGAATTAAGGTATACTTTTTTCCGAATTTTTTTTCTACTTGGTGAATCTGGGATGTATAATCAATATTGATAAGAATTTACAAATAAAGAAAAACATATATACAGACAGTCTGCATGACAGTTCTTTGCCAAATCAGACTGGCTTAATATTTACTTAACTGTATTCATTGTTTGAACTTCCGGTTATGCCTAGATAAAGTAGATTATTGAACTTCCGGTTACCTCGAAATGAACTCAATTATTCTTTATAAGTATTTTCTGAATTCTTTTGTCCAATAAAAAGCCAAACATCTGAGCACTTAAAAAAAAAAAAAAAAAAAAAAAAAATTCTGAATTCTTATTTACGAAGCATTGTCATATCATAAAGCAAAGCTGTCTGAAATTGACGACTGTATTAATTGAAGTTTGCTATAACATTTATTTGAATGAATATATTTTTCCCTTTTATTTTCTTTCGCAAATAGGACAATATTGAACTGCACTTGTATATGGGCACGGCTCCGTAAATTTTTAGTTAGGAATAAAGGTGAACTCGGCATCCCAAAGGCGGGAGGGGGGTATCCAAACACTGGCTCACAAATATTACGTGATATCAAGAAAATAAACTGTCTTTGCTGAATCGCTCGTTCGTCTTTGTTCCTAGACAAGGGCGAATCTAAAGGGGGCCGGGGACCCCCTCCCCTCTTGGACTTTGTCCCCCCCAAAGAAATCAATTTTCCTATTTCTAAGTTTTTCCTTCAACATTATAGGCTGGTTTTCCTTCAAAATTATACACTGGGCCATCTCTGATGGACTGGACCCCGTGGAAAGAAATGCTAGATCCAAATTCCATCCATGTGTAGCCATGATACCTTTTTCACTTTGAGTTATTTTATATGCGTATCCTACTTTCTGTCACAGAGAGCGGGTATTCCCCTTACAGACCAACAGATCAGAGACCTTGTGGAGAGACTAGACACTGATGACGACGGAGAAGTAGACTTCGGGTAAGTCAGAATTATAAAGGGGGGGGGGGCAGCGGTACCTCTCCCCCCTCCCGCTCCCCTTCCTCCTCCTCCTGCCGTCCACCCTGTCCACCCTCTCATATATGTACAGTAGGCTTTCATTTGTTCGTAACCACTCCACTAGTTAGTTGCATAATGATTTTTCATTCGTATCATATCTTCTCCGATTGCTATAATTTGCATCTAGACTTTCTGAGTGTCTCGTTATGATTTTTACGCATTGGGGACATTAATGTCTTGTTTTGGGTACCTTAGTGTCTTGTTTTCTAAAGGTACCTTAATGTATTTTTTGGGGTACCTTGATGTCTTGTTTTGGGAACCTTGGTGTCTCGTTTTGGTGGGAACTTCGATTACTTTAGTATCTTGCTTTTGGTACGCACCTAAATGTCTTGTTTTTGGTACCTTTGGTTTTAAATTTAATATCTTTGAATCTGGTTTTGAGTTTCTTGATGTCTTGTCTTGGGTACCTTGGTGTCTTGTTTTGGGTACCTTGATGTCTTGTTTTTGGGTACCTTGGTGTCTTGTTTTTGGGTACCTTGATGTCTTGTTTTTGGGTACCTTGATGTCTTGTTTTTGGGTACCTTGGTGTCTTGTTTATGGGCACTTTGTGTCTTGTTTCTTAATATGTACGACTCTTGATTGGAGATACCTCGGTATCTAATTTTAGGTATCTTTGAATCTTTTTTGGGTCCTCTGTTTTCAAATTTTGGCACCTTGATGTCTTGTTTTGGGTACCTTGATGTCTTGTTTTGGGTACACTGGTGTCTTCTTTTGGGTACCTTGATGTCTTGTTTTGGGTACCTTGATGTCTTGTTTTTGGGTACCTTAATGTCTTATTTTGGGTACCTTGATGTCTTGTTTTGAGTACACTGGTGTCTTATTTTGGGTACCTTGATGTTTTGTTTTTGGTACCCTTTAAAATGTCTTATTTCGGGTACCTTTGATTCTAAATTTAGGTATCTTTTAGTCTTGTTTTGGGTGCCTTAGTGACTTGTTTTTGGCATCTTGATGTCAAGTTTTGGGCTCCTTGGTGTCTTGTTTTGGGTACCTTGATGTCTTGTTTTGGGTACCTTGATGTCTTGTTTTGGGTACCTTGGTGTCTTGTTTTGGTACCTTGATGTCTTGTTTTGGGTACCTTGATGTCTTGTTTTGGGTACCTTGATGTCTTGTTTTGGGTACCTTGATGTGTTGTTTTGGGTACCTTGATGTTTTGTTTTGGGTGCCTTGGTGTCTTGTTTTGGGCTCCTTGGTGTCTTGTTTTGGGTACCTTGGTGTCTTGTTTTGGGTACCTTGATGTGTTGTTTTGGGTACCTTGATGTGTTGTTTTGGGTACCTTGATGTTTTGTTTTGGGTGCCTTGGTGTCTTGTTTTGAGCTCCTTGGTGTCTTGTTTTGGGTACCTTGGTGTCTTGTTTTGGGTACCTTGATGTGTTGTTTTGGGTACCTTGGTGTCTTGTTTTGGGTACCTTGATGTCTTGTTTTGGTACCTTGATGTGTTGTTTTGGGTACCTTGATGTGTTAACGTTGTTTTGGGTACCTTGATGTATTGTTTTGGGTACCTTGGTGTCTTGTTTTCGGTACCTTGATGTCTTGTTTTGGGTACCTTGGTGTCTTGTTTTGGGTACCTTGATGTCTTGTTTTGGGTACACCGGTGTCATGTTTTGGGTACCTTGAGGTGTTGTTTTGGGTACCGTGATGTCTTGTTTTGGGTACCTTGGTGTCTTGTTATGGTACCTTGATGTCTTGTTTTGGGTACCTTGGTGTCTTGTTTTGGGTACCTTGATGTCTTGTTTTGGGTACCTTGATGTCTTGTTTTGGGTACCTTGATGTCTTGTTTTGGGCTCCTTGGTGTCTTGTTTTGGGTACCTTGATGTTTTGTTTTGGGTACCTTGATGTCTTGTTTTGGGCTCCTTGATGTCTTGTTTTGGGTACCTTGATGTCTTGTTTTGGGTACTTTGATGTCTTGTTTTGGGTACACCGTTGTCATGTTTTTGGTACCTTGGTGTCTTGTTTTGGGTACCTTGATGTCTTGTTTTGGGCTCCTTGGTGTCTTGTTTTGGGTACCTTGATGTCTTGTTTTGGGTACCTTGATGTCTTGTTTTGGGTACCTTGGTATCTTGTTTTGGGCTCCTTGGTGTCATGTTTTGGGTACCTTGGTGTCTTGTTTTTGGTACACTGATGTCTTGTTTTGGGCTCCTTGGTGTCTTGTTTTGGGTACCTTGATGTCTTCTTTTGGGTACCTTAATGTCTTGTTTTGGGCTACTTGGTGTCTTGTTTTTGGGTACCTTGATGTCTTGTTTTTGGGTACCTTGATGTCTTGTTTTGGGTACCTTGATGTCTTGTTTTGGGTACCTTGATGTTTTGTTTTGGGTACCTTGATGTCTTGTTTTGGGCTCCTTGGTGTGTTGTTTTGGGTACCTTGATGTCTTGTTTTGGATACACCGGTGTCATGTTTTGGGTACCTTGGTGTCTTGTTTTGGGTACCTTGATGTCTTGTTTTGGGTACACCGGTGTCATGTTTTGGGTACCTTGGTGTCTTGTTTTGGACTCCTTGATGTTTTGTTTTGGGTACCTTGATGTCTTGTTTTGGGTACTTTGATGTCTTGTTTTGGGCTTCTTGGTGTCTTGTTTTGGGTACCTTGGTGTGTTGTCTTGGGTACCTTGATGTCTTGTTTTGGGTACTTTGATGTCATGTTTTGGATACCTTGATGTCTTGTTTTGGGTACCTTGGTGTCTTGTTTTGGGTACCTTGATGTCTTGTTTTGGGTACCTTGATGTCTTGTTTTGGGTACTTTGATGTCATGTTTTGGGTACCATGATGTCTTGTTTTGGGTACCTTGATGTGTTGTTTTGGATACTTGATATCTTGTTTTGAGTACCTTGATGTCTTGTTTTGGGTACCTTGATGTCTTTGTTTGGATACCTTGGTGTCTTATTTTGGATACCTTGGTGTCTTGTTTTGGGTACCTTGATGTCTTGTTTTGGGTAACTTGATGTCTTGTTTTGGGTACTTTGATGTCATGTTTTGGGTACCTTGATGTCTTGTTTTGGGTACCTTGATGTCTTGTTTTGGGTACCTTGATGTCTTGTTTTGGGTACCTTGATGTCTTGTTTTAGGTACCTTGGTGTCTTGTTTTGGATACCTTGGTGTATTGTTTTGGATACCTTGGTGTCTTGTTTTGGGTACCTTGATGTCTTGTTTTGGGTGCACCGGTGTCATGTTTTTGGTACCTTGGTGTCTTGTTTTGGGTACCTTGATGTCTTGTTTTGGGTACACAGGTGTCATCTTTTGTGTACCTTGCTGTGTTGTTTTGGGTACCTTGGTGTGTTTTTTTGGGTACCTTGATGTCTTGTTTTGGGTACTTTGATGTCATGTTTTGGATACTTTGTTGTCTTGTTTTTGGTACCTTGGTGTCATCTTTTGGGTACCTTGATGTCTTGTTTTGGGTACCTTGATGTCTTGTTTTTGGTACTTTGATGTCATGTTTTGGGTACCTTGATGTCTTGTTTTGGGTACCTTGATGTCTTGTTTTGGATACCTTGATGTCTTGTTTTGGGTACCTTAATGTCTTGTATTGGGTACCTTGGTGTCTTGTTTTGGATCCCTTGGTGTCTTGTTTTGGGTACCTTGATGTCTTGTTTTGGGTACCTTGATGTCTTATTTTGGGTACCTTGATATCTTGTTTTGGATACATTGATGTCTTGTTTTGGATACCTTGATGTGTTGTTTTGGGAACACTGGTGTCTTGTTTTGGGTACCTTGATGTCTTGTTTTCGGTACACTGGTGTCTAGTTTTGGGTACCTTGATGTGTTGTTTTGGGTACCTTGGTGTGTTGTTTTGGGTACCTTGGTGTGTTGTTTTGGGTACCTTGATGTCTTGTTTTGGTACCTTGATGTCTTGTTTTGGATACCTTGGTGTGTCGTTTTGGGTACCTTGATGTCTTGTTTTGGGTACACTGGTGTCTTGTTTTGGGTACCTTGATGTCTTGTTTTGGGTACCTTGATGTCTTGTTTTGGGTACCTTGATGTCTTGTTTTGGGTACCTTGGTGTCTTCTTTTGGGTACACTGGTGTCTTGTTTTGGGTACCATGATGTCTTGTTTTGGGTACCTTGATGTCTTGTTTTGGGTATACTGGTGTCTTGTTTTGGGTACCTTGGTATCTTGTTTTGGGTACACTGGTGTCTTGTTTTGGGTAGCTTGATGTCTTGTTTTGGGTACCTTGGTATCTTGTTTTGGGTACCTTGGTGTCTTGTTTTGGATACCTTGGTGTGTTGTTTTGGGTACCTTGATCTCTTGTTTTGGGTACCTTGGTGTCTTGTTTTGGGTACCTTAGTATGTTGTTTTGGGTACCTTGATGTGTTGTTTTGGGTACCTTGATGTGTTGTTTTGGGTACCTTGATGTGTTGTTTTGGGTACCTTGATGTGTTGTTTTGGGTACCTTGATGTCTTGTTTTGGGTACCTTGGTGTCTTGTTTTGGGTACCTTGATGTCTTGTTTTGGGTACCTTGATGTCTTGTTTTGGATACCTTGATGTCTTGTTTTGGGTACCTTGATGTCTTGTTTTGGGTACCTTGATGTGTTGTTTTTTGGTACCTTGGTGTCTTGTTTTGGATTCCTTGGTGTCTTGTTTTTGGGTGCCTTGGTGTCTTGTTTTGGGTACCTTGATGTCTTGTTTTTGGTACCTTGGTGTCTTGTTTTGGATACCTTGATGTCTTGTTTTGGGTACCTTGATGTCTTGTTTTGGATACCTTGATGTGTTGTTTTGGGTACCTTGATGTCTTGTTTTGGGTACCTTGGTGTCTTGTTTTGGGTACACTGATGTCTTGTTTTGGGTACCTTGATGTCTCTTTTTGGATACCTTGATGTCTTGTTTTGGGTACCTTGATGTCTTGTTTTGGATACCTTGATTTCTTGTTTTGGATACCTTGATGTCTTGTTTTGGGTACACTGGTGTCTTGTTTTGGGTACCTTGATGTCTTGTTTTGGATACCTTGATGTCTTGTTTTGGGTACCTTGGTGTCTTGTTTTGGATACCTTGATGTCTTGTTTTGGATACCTTGGTGTCTTGTTTTGGGTACCTTGATGTCTTTTTTTGGATACCTTGGTGTCTTGTTTTGTGTTCCTTGGTGTCTAATTTTGGATACCTTGGTGTCTTGTTTTGGATACCTTGGTGTCTTGTTTTGGGTACCTTGATGTCTTGTTTTGGATACCTTGGTGTCTTGTTTTGGGTACCTTGGTGTCTTGTTTTGGATACCTTGGTGTCTTGTTTTGGGTACACTGATGTCTTGTTTTGGATACCTTGATGTCTTGTTTTGGGTACCTTGGTGTCTTGTTTTAGGTACACTTATGTCTTGTTTTGGGTACACTGGTGTCATGTTTTGGGTACACTGGTGTTATGTTTTGGATACCTTGATGTCTTGTTTTGGGTACCTTGGTGTCTTGTTTTGGGTACACTGATGTCTTGTTTTGGGTACACTGGTATCTTGTTTTGGGTACCTTGATGTCTTGATTTGGGTACCTTGGTGTCTTGTTTTGGGTACCTTGGTATCTTGTTTTGGGTACCTTGGTGTCATGTTTTTGGCATCTTGATGTCTAGTTTTGGGCTCTTTGGTGTCTTGTTTTGGGTACCTTGATGTCTTGTTTGGATACCTTAGTATCTTGTTTTTGGTTACCTAAGTATCTTGTTTTCGTGTTTTTATGGAGAAAATTTCTTTCATTTGCTTGACGAAGAAAACAGTCAAAAGTATAGTTGAAAGATGTAGAAACAAGCAAAGAAACAATCATTTATTATAATTTTGTTGCATGTGCGATATTTTCAAAGCGAATCTTGTTTTAGGAATCTTATACATGTATCTCAATTTCAACATTCACAAGAAATCAAATCATGCTTATTTTCTTCTTTTAGTGAGCTAATAGAAGGTCAGAAGAGATATATCAATCGACTGAACACAATCAAAGACAACGCAGACATCGACCCAAATTTGCTGACACGTCCAGATAGGCCAAATACCAAACAAAAATCACGACCTACGTCATCAAACCCAGCCTCAAGGCCAAACTCCTCATCACAAAGGTCAAGGCCACCATCGTCAACTCGAATGTCAAGGCCACCATCTTCTTCACAAAAGTCAAGGCCGCCATCTTCATCACAGAAGTCCAGACCTCCGTCTTCTTCCCAAAAATCACGACCGTCTTCATCAAAGGTGTTATCTTCTATTCAGACACAGAGCAGACCCGTATCCAGGTAATTGTTTTCATCTCTGTTCTGTTCGTTCTACATGAAACTAATGGGTAGATTTAGAGATGTTTTGCAGCGGGTAAAAGTCAGATGGGGGGGGGGGGGGGGGGGGGGTCCAGCCCATTTTTGAACAAAACTGTACGTAAAAGCGAGATATTTCAATATTATACAGCGGCGGTAAAATATACTTGCAAAATAAATCGTTTTCTACAATATTGTATCTTGCATTTTATCAAATAATTTGTGAAAATGTGAAATCTATGCAATTTTTATCCATAATATTCTGTAGGATACCGACGCTTTCTTTTCAAGTGCACGTGCACTAACATATTTTTTAAATAAAGTCTAGGTTTTTTCTTTACAATTACCAAAATGTTCCTTAAATTTACACTTTATATTCATTTCAGAGATGGGCCAAGACCGGAAAGGAGTGTGTTAACAGAAGGACAAGAGAAACTCTGACAATGAAATTCAGAATGTTCATGACAAACTATATATCTATTACGGCCTCCGCTTTAAAATTTTTTTTGCATTTTATTGAATCATTATGACATTTGAACTTTTAATTTTAAAGGTTGGGTATGGGTAAGCTTTGATCTACTAATCAGTATTTTTTGTTACAATGGGACCATAATCGAGGGGTGGACAGGGTGAAAGCGAGGGGGAAGGGGCGGATGAGGGAGAAAGGGGGAGGGAGGGGGAGGAAGATGGCGAGAGAATGGAGGGAAGGGTGAAAGGGAGAGAAGGAATGTAGGAGGGGGAGGTAAGGGGACGGGAGGGGGAGAGAGGTACCTCCTGTCCACACCCATCATCGTAGCAACATACATTAACACAAACTGAGGTATGATTGTGAATGAATTGATATGATTGAATTCATAAAATTTGGTATCATAGCAAGGCAATTAAAAAACATGATCAAGTCTTCATTTTTAAGGTGGAAAAAGAGGAATAATGGTAATATACCCGTACATGACTGTATTTGCAATTTACACAATTTTCATGTTAAATTTATGCAAAATAAATTTTTGGAAAGAACTATAGGAAGACTTGAAAATTGTTTATCCCTTTATCAATACTAGCATTATTCTTAACTCGTACCCGTATAATCATTCCTACAAAGTTTCATCAAAGTCCCTTCAGTGGTTCTGGAGAAATCGAAAATGTGAAAAGTTTTTGACGGACAGACGACAGACCCCGGCGCGCTATGACAATACAAGAGGAATACAAATTCGAGAAAACATTCAGATACGTGTAATCATTCCGGGGTTCGCAACCGCTCCAATGGGAATTCTGATGATTTTGCCTTGCCTTCTCGACTTTGAGACTGAATAACTGATAGGTACTTCTTTGACGTTTATATATCAGTATAAGATGAATCGTACGATATGGAGTCTATATGTTACCAGAGCCGCAACCCGCCAACTATCGAGGCAAAGCAAAATAAAGTACGCACAAGGAAAAAAACTACTTCAAGTTGTTGTTTTCCTTTTTCTGCTTTGAATTAGATTTTTTCCAGATTTGAGGATCAAAAGGCCAATGGTTTGAGATTTGTTTTGTGCTGCTTGAATTACTTATGACTTGGACCTTTTTCAATCTTTCCTCCTCTTTTGGCAATGCGTTAGAGAATATAGAACGTAGCAAACTTTCTCAGGCTGAAGTGGTAGTCTGTGTGCGCTACTCGGAAGGATACTAGTATTTGGACAAACAGATGGACAAACTTACAAATGTATGACATAACGCATGTACATGCATGTCAATTTTTCTATCGTTATACAAAAAGATTGCTCAACTAATATAACGATTGACCAATAGACCCTTTCACGGTATGGTTTGCTCGGACCACCTTGTCTCTCATTATGGTACTTTTTCCACCTAAGACAATAGAATGACGCAGCAGTGCATGTCACGGTTTAGAGCAGTATGACGTCATTTCATTGTTTTGGGTCGAAAAAGTACCACACGAAGAGACAAAAGTTATCCGAGCAAACCTTGCCGTGGAAGGGTCTATTGGTCAATCATTATATTCGTTAAACAATCTTTTTATATACCCAAAGGGTCTATACAGAAATTTGGAAAAGATCTCCAACATGACCCCATTGCAATCACCACAGCCAAACACAACCACAAGGTGTACATATAATTATACATATTAATAACTGTGTACATTAGAAAAGGGTCCTTCTGGTAATTGTTCAATCTGAATTTTTTCACATTTTGGCATTCTTACAAAGCTCAAATATGAGGATTCATCACCCGAAACATGTACGTCTGGTGCACTACGTTTAGACATTGTTGTCCAGAACGCTGCTCTCTGGCCACAGAGTCCGACACTTTGTGTTTCTTTCTTGTACGTATTCCCCATAAAAGAGGACATCAATTTCCTCGTGTCAACTGATCATGACTTTTTACCAGTTTTCACTGGAGCCTCTGTGACGTCATCATGGCCGTTTCTACCAAAATGTCAACGAAGTTGCAAGGAAACTTTTGCCATACAGAGAGTGTCTTAATTTGTGTTTTGTTACGGGTATGCGACACATAGCAAGTGCATTTATCATACATGTAATACGCATTAGTGCAATTTATGTGATAAATGCACTTGCTGTGTGTTGCATAGTCATACCTGTAACAAAACACAAATTATGACATTTATTCTATATGTTTGCACCAAAGGTGTCCGTTTCATTCATGTTTTCTTAAATCGCATTTTTAGGTAAAAAGTTGACATTAAAATTAAGGTCACAGCCGGTTCAGTTTTCAGGTAAGAACAGTCGTCATGGCATCTTTAGATCTTATGCATTGTGATGTCACGAGCATTTGCATGCAGAAATGGAACACATTTGTATCAATAGTTTCATCTCGGGGAAGTTACATGGGTTGTGCATGTATATACAACTCAATTGCTCTTTTATCCATCGAAATACAATGAAAAACAATTAAAGCAAACAATTTTTTCTTTCAAATTTAATTATTCTTATTTTCATGATGATAACACGTCCATGAATAAAAGACGCATCTAATCATACATGTCAGGAAAAATTTACTTCACTAAAGCCTGGACTTGCATTTGTATATTTCAACTTTACGCATAGAGTTTTAAAGTGAAGATACACTTTCACTGACCTCTCCCCTAACCATTTTTCCCATAAAAAAGATTCAAATGTTAATTTTTCTATAGTCTACACGCAAAATGTAAAAAAAAAACTTCATCTACAAGTTTTCGTCTGTGTAACTTGATTGTGTTGACCTACATGTATGTTAAAAAAAGTCACAACTAAACAAGATCAATTCCTTCTCCTTGTTTTTTAAAGCTAATGTCGCATTTGTGAAGGTATAAGGCATAAAAACATTATGACATCACAAAATTCTAACAGAAAGGACATACATGTACATTGTATTTATGGGATAGTTTCCCAGAATTCTATGTTGGTTTCCATGGAATTTGATGTCACATAAAGTTTACCATCCGATACCTGCACAAAAGGGAAGTAACTCTGTTTATTGAATAGACGGATTAGACTGGTATTAATAAAACATAAAAATTTTTCAATAAATGTAAGAAGACAAGATTTGGTTGGTGAGGTATCTGAAAAGAGCCATGCAATAGGTACATGTAACTTATACTGGAAAGAATTTAACTTCAATCATGAAACTGAAGTTACTGTCAGGGCAGCTCACTTCGGAAACTGGATAAACGCGATATTGATTACTTTGTCATGCAAATACTTTAATAAAATTACTTTAATTGAATAGTTCTCACTTAGTCGTAAATTTTGGTATATGGTATATGATCTTGGGTTTAAGCAGTCATATTATACAGACAAAATACTTTTTAGATGGGGCGTTTTCAATGTTAAATTTTAGCATGACATCACAGAGTTTAAGTTTAACATTGAGCCTGTGGACAGCGTCACGAGAAAAATTAGCAAAGGGAAAGGCCCACCTAAAACTTGTTTTGTCTATAAAGCTTGATTACGTGCACTGACTATCGTATAAATATGAAATTTTGCATGACTACCTGTAGTCAAATTCACCTTTATCCAGTTTCCGAAGTGAGCCGTGCTGACAGTAGAGTTCAAACTTTACATCTTGTGTTTAAAGAGTTATAAAATTCAAAACAGCGGTTTTCCTCTGATCATTAAAAAAATGTTAAAAATGAAGTCTGTAAAATCCTGGAAAATGTTCTTTGAAAATCTGGAAGGCATATTGTTCAAGAGAAAAACTTGTCTTGATGAAACAACCATTGCTGTACACGTAAATTATATGCAAGATTACAAACACATGTACTTGGATCTTTATCGTAATCTAACAGAATCATGAAACTATTTCGGCAAAAAGATGAAATCCATCTCATTCTCTCATAACAGACATACATACATGTAGGTTGACATGACGAATGCCCTCTCTCTTCCTAACAAGCTTACGACTTATTTTAATACAATACACATTTGCTGACTACTCAAACGCTATCATACATGTACAAGAAGGAGAAATCTCCTGTTTAAGTTCAATTTACCCACATGAGTTTATAAAAAAATCCATTTTGCATGATTAGAATCACAAAATCAAACTTAATTTAAGCACACATAAAACATCTAAAACAGTATAATACCCATTTTTTTGTAACTTTATTATATTCCATTCTTACACGTTTAAAAATTTTGGTTTACAATATGAATAGAAGCAACAATTACATTTCCCACATAATTTAATTAATTAAGATGATACATAATTATGATTTAAAAGCTATTACGAATATTGAGCAGACAAATATTACAGCTTTAACATTTCCATTGCATTCTACACCACTCATTCATCATAACATTCATTCTCGCCATTTTCCGTCAATATTCAATCAACCACAACATGATGCATTTCCCCCGACAAAATTTTAAATAAAAATTCATTCATCCGCAGCATCATGAATATCTCCTTCCTCATTCTCTTCTGCATCTTCCGCTAATTTCACAAGTCTTTCTTGAATGCTCATTCTGGAAGTTTCTAACCCCCTTGACCCCTCCCCTTTCCCTCCCTTACCTGACACGCCCTCTTCATCCTCATCCTCCTGACCTCTGACCTTCTTCCTATCACCTACCTGACTCTCCTCATCTTGACCTTGGAATGGACCTTTCTCCATATTTTCACTACTTACCTCCCCCTCATACATTTCCTCGTCGTCATAGTTAATCTTGACCTCTATCGGAGCTTCGTCCCGCCTCCCCGACCTATGCCCCTCCCCCCTACGTCCCGACCTATGATGTCGATCATGGTCCCTCCCATGCCCCTCCCCTTCACTTCTACGTCTATGTTTATCCCCACCCCTTTCCTCATCTGCATGTGACCGCCTCCTTTTCCGCGACTCTCCCTCGTTTGACAATCTCCGCCTTTCTCCATCACCACTTCTCCGCCTATCGTTACCATCCTGACTTTTTCTCATGGAGCCTTTTCTTGGAGAACCACCACTCTTATGAGGGGAGCCCTTTTCCTCGTTTTGACTCCGCCCTTGGACATCCCCCTCACTATTTCTTCGCCTATATTGCCTTTCATTCCCTGACTTACTTCTCTGTCTACCCTCCACCCTATTCTCTTTATCTATATGGGGCCCCTCCCTTTCGTCGGTTTCCATCTCTTCTTCATCCTCTCGAGTATCCTGCATTAACTCCTCCACCATTACGTCAAGTCTCTTCTTCTTTTCCGCTATCATTTCTGAATTAAATAAATTATAAGATTTTTACTGTGTACAAAATACCGTATACATGTATATGAATGCAAAACATTTTGCCTCTTTGAATACATTGAAACTGCAGCGGCTTACTATAGTGTATATAAAAGGTATTGTATGAATGTCCTAATAAGCAATAAATTAATTTATGAATAATGTATGTTTCCAACAGTACATGTACATGTATATCCAACATATTCCTGTCTGAACCGCAAAACACAGTATGAATGTCCTAATTGAGTCTTTGCGGAATACAGAGTTTTTTCCCCTTACAGACGGTATCTGACGTAAAACCATTGTGGCGTCATGAAAATGGTATGGTAACGTCCATTATATACTGGCATTTCCCAAACTTTTAGGACTGTTTCCATAGAATTTGATGACATCATAATCAGTCTACGTCAGATACCGTCTCAAATGGGAAGTAACTCTGGTTATCGAAAATCATGAATAAGCAATAAATTAATTTAAAGCTTCATTGGCCGTCAGACAGACCGTAGATGTACATAAAAATAGACAAACCTCAGCTGGCAGAATAATATAACACCACCTAAATACGTGTATTTAACATGAGAAGATGAAGAAATGAAGTTCAAAATAATTTTAGTAATTTTCGAAACTTGTACAAGTACAAAGCAGTGTACATGTATTTCGATTCAGAGAGTATTACATCTATTACCTTCACACACTGTTTCTGAAACCACATAATTGCTAGACATTTACGGGTGAAATTTGGCTCAGTAATGTAGAATTTTACATACATGTATTTTCTCGTGTAGGAATCTTCAACTAGACCTGACCAACATCTAGTAAAAATTAAGTGACTTTTAAATTACTCTCACTATTCATCATTCATGTTTGAACATTTTTAATACCCCTACCTTCTACGACAGCTGTTGTGTCACCGAGTCTCTTTTCTAGTTCTGGTGTCATAGTTTTAGGGAGATAGAATATCGGAGGTTTGGCTTTGGTCTGGATAAAATTTACAAGTTTGTTGGTTTCTTCTACCCATTGGTCATGCTAGAAAAATGAAAAATGGTTGTTCTTTAACGTGTCATAATCATGAAAACAAGAATATTTGAAATAGTCAGGATGTTTCGCTGCTCATCTAGAAAGAAAATTAGTGTTTAACATTAACACCGCGTGGAATCGAAACGTATGGTGTTTTGATTCCTTACATAGTTTTTTGGTATTTTTTCATTTTCTAAATGAAGCTTAACGAAACTGATGGGCTGTTGCAGTAGGGCAATGCCTAATAAATCAATCCATATCGTCCAGGTATATGAAGAGTTCATAGTTTTTGCAAACACTTCAATAGTTTGTCGACAAGAGAAAATCTTTCCTTTTGACAAACTCTTGAAGTGTTTGCTAAAACTATAGACTTTTCAGATATATAAACGAGATGGAGTTTCTTATTAAGCATTGCCCTACTGCAACGTCTCATCAGTTTTGTGCAGTATCGCTTAAATTATGAAATAATCTCAAAAATCTTCTTAATTAATCACAACATCATATCTTTCGATCCCATGCGGTGATGGAGAGGGTAAAAATAAATTGGAAGGGAATTTTGTCAATGTAGACATACTGTATGTGCGTAAATACATGTACATTGTAGATTGATAAAAAAACTCAGAGAAGACATAAAGTATAATTGAAAGTTGATTTATCAATTTATTTATTTGCAATCATTATACTTATTATTTCTCATGTACATGTATTTACATGTAACTTGTCAAGTCAAAAAATAGATTCCTTCAATCTGAATTTGCAACTTTACAAGTTTATTCAATCCTTCATTGACAATTATCAACATAGAATTTGTGAAATAAATACATGAATTCTTATAAATGAACATGTTGCACAGAAATGGGGCTTCAATAATTCACTGCAATTCACATTGACAATTTGCATCACAGTCTGGCGGCATTGCCTATGTATTAATGTACATGTATGTGTACATGTATTTAAAATCACTTGGAAAACAATTTTAACTTTAATTGTAAACATAGTAGTTTCCGTATAATGTCAACGTACTTTACGTATAAGGAACTTAATAGTTTTTCTTGTTAAAATGATCAGAAGCTAAACATACCATTTGTACTAATTCCATTTTCTGCTCTAGTTTATGAATCCGTTTCTGCTTTTGTTTTCTTTCCTGGAAGAGTTGTCTCCTCTCTTTGATTATCTCCTCTTTCTCTTCCTTAAATTTTTCCTCTAGTTTCTTCTCGATCTGTTTTCTCTGCTCTACCTGTTTACAATAAATTTCATTAGCAAGATGACATACTGCAAATCGTCTTTCAATCGAGAGCATTTTATTTTCGCAATATTCACGAGGTCCTTCGACAGCATGTTTGATTTGCAAAAATAAAACACTGTGAGTTTGTCCCAACATACATGTATGTGTAGTGAGATACATACTTACAATGTTGTGAAAATAAGACATCGCGAACAATTACATCACTCGTGCTCACGAACTTATGACGCCGCACATTAAAGACAGTTTACAGACTTACATATACATCATGTACATATACATGAAAATTCTTTTTATCTAGATATTAAATTCAATACACCGTACAAGTTTTCTACAAGTAGCATTAAGAAAGAAAAAGTTACTACAAAATTTAGCAAAAAAAATTTCAACACAACTTAACCAAAACAATAGGAAGATGAAATCATACTGATAATTTACAACTTCAACATGTTAAATGTACATACATGTGTATATTTGTATCTCAAATATTGTTAATGCCATTAGTGAATATTGACATTTTTATTTGACTACATTGTATGAACATGTATGATTAGCATAAGAAAACACAAATGTACAAAACATGATAAAGACTTGCCTTTTCCTCGGATTCTTTGGCTTCATCTTTGAATTTACGTAGAGTGCCGAGAAGTAAACCGAACATTCTCTTATTTCTGTAACAAAATTGTAAATGAAATACAAATAGGCTGTTCCTACTATGTTCATAAATGGGTATGTGTCACCTATCACTGTTATAATATCATGTTACTAAAATGTTGATGAAATTATGTTTTTCTAAATTGAGACGTGCGAACAGCAATCATAATTGCGATTACCATAATCTGCAATCTGCATTAATTAAATTCTCATGACTTACCTTTAGTAAATGGAAAATTCTTTTCTTAAAAAAATTGTTTTAAGAACATTTACTCGATCTGAAAATGACAGATTTTTTTTTCATTGTTTATGTACATGTACATGTACATCTATATCTTCTTTAACGTGCTGTAGGAGAAGATTCTGAGACTGATCCCTTACCTAGCCGTGCCTTTTTTGTCTGATTGAGCCTCTATACTTTCTCTACGAGACCTTTCTTCCTTAGGGGTTACGATGACATGGGACTGAATAGCGGGCTGAAATTGTGTCAAATATGAATAATTTACACCTACTGTACCTTAAAGACATTGCAATACATGTTAGTGTATTTTCCTAAGGCAAGGTCAAACTCCAAAGCCAAGGACATCAATTATTACATAAAAGTTCTACTGGAACTGTTAAAAATTACATTTTCTTCAGCTTTTATAGCTGCAGTAAAATAAAGAGACAAATGTTTGTTTAAGAAGTCAGCGGCTTTGAAGTTTCTCGGCTAAGTCTCAGCATTGTAAATCAAGGTGATACGGTCAATACCTTGGTACCACGAAAAAGTATGTCCGCAGAAATTTACATGTAAAGCATGAAAAGTTAACCTTCACATATGGCTCAAAAGTTACACTGTATGTGCAAGTTTAGAATTTACAAACAGACAGGACACAAAAAAACCAAAAAAACTCACCCTATAAACTTTGAAGCAGGAGCATAAAAAGGAAAAGATGACAAAAATGATTCTAAACGTGTACCTAACTTAATCACAAGTAGGAAACATAGTGTAATCAAAGATTACGAAGCTCACCTCGCGGCAGCAAAGTTCAATTTAAACACATCTCTAAGTACATGTATATTAAGAAAATCACTCAAGTGAAAAAAGTAGGTCAAGGTCATTTCATGAAAGTATGATCAAAGATACATCCAATATGCAAGTTTGGTACATGTAGCACTTATACTTTGCTCAATATTGGCCTTTAAAGGCAAAATCAATCAAGCAGAAAAAGTAGGTCAAGGTCATTTTATGAAAGTTTGATCAAAGATACATCCAATATGCAAGTTTGCTACATATAGCACTTATACTTTGCTCAATATTGGCCTTTAAAGGCAAAATCACCCAAGTGGAAAAAGTAGGTCAAGGTCATTTTATGAAAATTTGATCAAAGACATAACTATCCAATATGCAAGTTTAGTGCATGGTTCGCACTTTTAAACAATAGATAATTGCTGGTCAGAAATGACTTGGTGCGTACCAAGTTAAATCTCAACGCTTCGTTGCTTCAATACGATATTTTGATAGTAAAGGGAGCTCTCATTTATTTCTAAGGGAGAGGGAAGGAAAAACTTGAAAAAAAAAAAACTCCGGATGGACCTTTCTTAAATATAAATTTAACCCAAACAACCAAATAAGAAAGATTATCATGCAGTCGCCATATGACTGAATAAGGACGAACAAAAAGTGAGTTCGGGATGCGTCCCCCCCTCCCAATTAAATCAAATGATGGCTCCCGCAGCAACGAAGGTTCAATCATAAAAAAATCCGGTAACTTTTGACTCCACGTGGAATCCAACAGCCTGGAATGTTTACCATAATGCATTAACAAATAATTGGCAGTAAAAACCCAAACAAATAAAACAAAACGATCCAAAAAAGAAAGAAGAAAAAAAAGAAAGAAATAGATACAGGATAGAATAGGTAAATGAATCAATATATATATACAGTCATGTACATGTAAATATTATATATCTCTTTTTTCATTCTTCCAAATTTCGAATACATATCTTCAAATTCAATAATCAAATAAATTTGATTTTTCTATACATCCGTCATTCCAGCACACGGAACAATATTCCATTACAGCAAACACTCTCTTTCTGTCCTTACTATGTGGAATGTTTTACCGAAACATTGCCTGAGTCATCGGGGGGGGGGGGGGGGGGGGGGGGGGGTGTCCAGCATATGGTTGAAAAACGAAAAATTTGATTTTCTTTCAAAGGGAGAGGGTAGGAAGAACTTGAAAAAAAAAAAACCACTACACCTGGAGGTGTGATTAGAATTTCTGATCCATGCAAAAAAAAAAAAAAAAAAAAAAAAACAGGAAAGAAACATGTGTTTGTGAAACACGAATTCCCCGTCGGCATCTTTGTCAGTAAAAATTGTAAAATGGTCAACTCCAAGGTCAAGGTCACAAGGTCAAAAATTTGGTATCCATAGAAAGGTATTTTCACAAGGAATACACATGTTAAATATCAAAGCCCTTTCCCTTACCATTAAAAAGCTATGTCCAAGGTTAAAGTTTTTGCGGACGGACGGACGGACAGACGGACGGACGGACGGACGGACGGACGGACAGACAGACAGACAGACAGACAGACAGACAGGACAAAAACAATATGCCCCCGAATCTTCGATGGGGGGGGGGGGGGGGGCATAAACATGATCAAGTAACCATCATTTGATTGAATTCAGATGAAAAAAATATTCCCCCCCCCCCAAACCTAAAAAAAAAAAGGTTGTTCCCTAAAAATTACTGAGTATACTTTTTATACAAGTATTATCTTTTAAAAAAGCTGGCCATCAGTTAGCTGACTTTATAAGTTGTAAATTCCAGTAGGAAATAATCGGAAAACACGATCTTACTCTTACAAGACCAGTCGCACATTTCCGTGCTTTTGCGTTTCGCTTTTTTTTTGTGTGGTAAAAATTATCTAAAAGGGGGAAGGGACTACTTTTTTATAAGCTAGTTTAGAATGAAGAGAAAAAATTACTTCGAAATTTCTGCTTTTTAAAGATCTGTTTACTTGTGGGTGGATCCAGAAAATCAGGGGGGGGGGGGAGGTTCAGCATAAGGTTTTAAATAAATCGTTAAAACGGGATAAAATCAGAATTTGTTTTTTTAATTTTCCAGTTTTTGTCCTAAACTGCCTAAAATCTCTTCTTGTACATTCTCCTAGAATATCAACATATGCATCATGAATTATTACTGTCCTTTCGAAATTTTGGAAGATAATCATGATTCCTTCAACAATTTTTGAAAACTCCTTTTTCCAAGTTTAAGTCATTTTTTTTTTTTTTTTTACTTTTGATAGGCAAATAATTCTGATTAACTGATAAATGGTCAATGATTAATTTAAATATCCACTCAACTTGTTTTCATTTTCCATAGAGAAATATTGCCCGAGGCATACAATTTTGACAGATTTAGGGGTTATATCAGAACCCTTATATCTGCCCGATCGAACCATGCACTAAGTCGGTTGGTACACTCTTTTCTCGTCCCCTCGACATGCTCCCTCGCTTCGCTCGGGACCATATCTCGGGGTACTTGAAAATCGTGTACCAACCTTTACTTGGTAGATGTAGCACTTATACTTTGCTCAATATTGGCCTTTAAAGGCAAAATCACTCAAGCAGAAAAAGTAGGTCAAGGTCATTTTATGAAAGTTTGATCAAAGATACATCCAATATGCAAGTTTGGTACATGTAGCACTTATACTTTGCTCAATATTAGCCTTTAAAGGCAAAATCACTCAAGCGAAAAAAGTAGGTCAAGGTCGTTTTATGAAAGTTTGATCAAAGATACATCCAATATGCAAGTTTGGTACATGTAGCACTTATACTTTGCTCAATATTAGCCTTTAAAGGCAAAATCACTCAAGTGGAAAAAGTAGGTCAAGGTCATATTATGAAAGTTTGATCAAAGATACATCCAATATGCAAGTTTGGTACATGTAGCACTTATACTTTGCTCAATATTGGCCTTATAAGGCAAAATCACTCAAGCGGAAAAAGTAGGTCAGATGCTGCATCCGATGCATGGGTTCAACTCAGCATCCCAAGATGAATCACTTGTGCAAGTTTGGTTACTGTAGCATCAGTACTTTGTCAGATACTGAACTACCCCAAAAACTTTAACCAGACATTGACAAAGTCATTCAACTGGAAAATGTAGGTCAGATGCTGCATCCAATGCATGGGTTCATCTCAGCATCCCAAGATGAATCACTTGTGCAAGTTTGGTTACTGTAGCATCAGTACTTTGTCAGATACTGAACTACCCAAAAACTTTAACAAAACATTGACAAAGTCATTCAACCGGAAAATGTAGGTCAGATGCTGCATCCTATGCATGGGTTCACCTCAGCATCCCAAGATGGATCACTTGTGCAAGTTTGGTTACTGTAACATCAGTACTTTGTCAGATACCGAGTTACCCCAAAAACTTTAACCAGACATTGACAAAGTCATTCAACCGGAAAATGTAGGTCAGATGCTGCATCCGATACATGGGTTCACCTCAGCATCCCAAGATGAATCACTTGTGCAAGTTTGGTTACTGTAACATCAGTACTTTGTCAGATACTGAGTTACCCCAAAAACTTTAACCGGACGCGGACGCGGACGTCAGGGTTATAGCATAAGCTCATCTCAACTTCGTCGAGGTGAGCTAAAAATTAATCTATTATTCATTAGTGCACCATATGAAGAAAAGACCATTTTCCGATCTTGTTAGAAAGCACAAAATGTCCGAGTCAACATCTTTTGGCATTGTTTTTCATTATGACGTCACTGTTAAAAGACGCAATTCCACTGAGACGTAACAATGAAAAAGTGTGCGAAAATTGCCTACCTCGGACATTTGTCATTTTGTCAGCCATTATGAATTTGGCAAGTGGCCTATTGTTTGACTCTGTCAAACAATACAAACAGACAGCTGGAGGTACATTTCTTTTCTAATTCCTACTTTTAACAAATACTAACTCTGTTGGGGAGGTCCTCCTCATCGCCGCTATCAGCCCTGGGGCGACCCCGCCCAGTCACACGTGGGGGTCCTAGCCTGTAATAGAAGATGGTCTAAAGTAATGATATGGTAACAAAGTTACAATGTAAATTAAACTTGATCATTTGAGTTGATGAATGCTTCTGTATTGCTTCTTTCAACATAACTTTTAATTTGCAGCAACAGGGTTCTTAAACAAATTCCATGAAATATCGAACATTTGGGGATTTCTATTGGTCAAATTAATAGTTAATAATAAAAGAATCTGAATAAAGAAATTGCAATTTATGATTCGTCAGTCTTTGTGATGTTTAAAGTGTAACAGAAAGATGGACAGACAAACAGGGTGGAAAATACAAGTCCCTTATGGCGAGCCAATAGGGGATTTATTAATGACAACACCAGCGCCAGTTTTACCTTGAGAAGGCTGTTCCAATGACTCTCCTTTTGACTGGGCTGGTCCCCTCCTCCACAATTCCTCTTCTGAAGTTGAGAAAATAATACATTACAATTTTATAAGGATCCTGCATCCTACCGGTATGGTAATGGAGCACTTTCAGTTATAATTTACAATGTAATAAATTATGTATTTCTACCAGTACAAATTTTCAAAATTTACCAACAAATACAGTTGGGTATTGCCAGTGAAAATCATATTGCGATATTCCAACTGAAATATTGCGATGTATTGCAATATATTGCAGTGCGTTAAGCTATCAGATATTGACAGAAAAGTTTAGAACATAACAGTGAACTACACTGATATTTAATTAAAAGACAAATTTATTGTACATACATGTATGTTAGTGTCTACTATTACTGTACTGACGTAGTGTAGACTCAGCCTCAATCAATAACAAGTATGACAAATAATAGTTTTCAGTTATTTTTACATTTTTTTTTAAACCAAAATGTTTCAAAACATGACCTTTTGCCTTTGCATTTTTGAGGACGTCGTACGCTTCCTCAACCGCCATACTTCAAACCAAAATTGACGCAATTTTCAGGTTAAAACATGTACTATCTGTCATAATAATTTCATAAGTAGAATGTAAAGACAGATATATACAGAACTGTTAATATTTTTCAATCACATTATGTTATTTGTGGTCTCCTAAGACTCTTGTAAAACAGTAGAATGAACTTGGCCTATGATACACGATACATGTAACTTGATTCGGCCCAGGCTTTATGATTTAGGAAACAGATTTTGTACCATGTGGTTTCAAGAGATAATTCTTATATTTCACCGTTTTTCTTATGTATTATGATATATCCTAAAATATCGGTATTTGATTTTTATATCGCCACATATCATGGCCAAGGGACATATCCCAATATACCGGTATATCATGTACATGGGTAATATCGCACACCTCTACCGACAAATACCTATGATTTCATAATTTGGAATAAATACTGTACATGTTAGAGTAAGGTAAGTACATGTACATGCAGCATACCTGTAACATTTTATCATTGAAAAATACATTAGGTGTTACCTTTAATATGAAATGTTTTTGAGTACAAGGTGTAAAAAATGTATATTTTTCAAACCAGTCACTATCAGCTGTACATATTTGGAGCGAGCACAAATCACACAAACAAGTACCAGTAGAAGCACAAACACTGGAATATGAAAGTTTATACTAACCTTGCTGCACTAAACAGCCTGCCTCTACCCCTAAGGTCATTGGTCTGTGATGGCCGCCTTCCAACTCTGTAACGTGACAAAAAGAAAAGTATCAGATATATGTAATTTTTACATTTACTGAAGAGTGACTATGTACATGTATCGGGTACATTTCAAACATCAACATGATCAAGGACTCAATTTTTATTTTACTTCTGAATGGTTATTATCATTATGGTTCTGTGTGCATGCGTGACCGGAATAGATGCCAAAATTTTCCCTCTAAAAGAAAAAGAAATTACTAAAGATCTAGTATTTTAAGTTACTAGGTCATACATGCCGCCAATAAATCTTCAGAGTATTGGAGTTTTGCCCTATACCGAACAAGAATTTCTTTGTAGAACTAACATGATTAATGTACAACTTTAAAATTTCATCCTGAGTTCTTGAAATCTTCCATCATGTCCATGAAATGTCGGAAATTTGGGGATTTTAATCGGTCCAAAAAATGGATTTACATGTAATGTGATATTTTATAAGACCGAACAATTTTTTATTGGCAAATCCGACAAAATCGAGACTTTTCATGAAATCTGTTATCTGAACAGATTTCACATTATACATGTATTGAGTATTCATCACTGAAGCTGTGAAGGTGACTATTCGTCCTGGGCACCTGGTCCCACCTCTAGCTTGGTAGGGGGTCGGTCAATGCTCAATTTGGTGCTCTATTGTGAGTGATGTTGAGATTGTCGTCAGGATTTTTTTTATCTCATTTATACAATGTTCATTCAATATGAAAAGAAATCTAAAATGTACATGTATATGTAACTACAGGTAGAGAATATACACAGGATCAGACTTGATTATTCTGTGACTGAAGGAAAAGTTGAAGATATAAAACTAAAGTTCAAGTCTGTACATCATGTACATGCTGTACTAATCATAGGGCTGAGTATTGCAGCCGAAATTAGTACATGTATTGCAATATATTGCGATATTTTAAAAAATTCGAGATGATGTCTTCATACATGCGCCAACAGATTAGAGGTTCCCCCTGCATTAGTGATGGGCCGATTATCAATAATAATGGATTAGCGGCGTGTTGAAGTCATCCGATTTCGATAGTCGATTTTAAAATAAATAATCGATAGCGTGAAAGTACAGAAAGGGGGGGGGGGCCGCTCAGGGATCAGAGGAAATTCTGTCCAATTGTCTAAAGTATTTCCAATAATTTCCCTACTAAATCATTGTTGTTATAATGTTGTAGAGAAACAGAAGCTAGCAGCATGAAATTAGAGAGAATAATTGTAAAAGCTAGTAAATCATTGATTAATTTAATGACAATTTTCACACCGGACTATTAGGGATTGCCGACAGATCGACGATGAGGTAAATTCTTCAATTCTGGTCATTTTTTTTAGGTTAACTGATTTTATTACTTGATTGAGAATATTTGAAGATAATCTTGTTTGATGTTACTGTTTATGTTGACAGATACTTTGCAAATACTATTATGAACCCCCCCCCCCCCCCTTTCCACTCCTCAACGAACACAACTGAAGAATGATTGTTTTTGAATACTTTTCATGCACTTTTTCATGACACAATGGAAAGGGTATACATGGTATAGGGGGTTATTTTCACATAGATTAAGTCTATTCAAGATTAAATAAATCACATGATCACGTACATGTACATATGCATTGCGTATATTACAAATGTAGGTTTTGTTTGGATATAAAATAGTAAATTTGAGTAGAATGTGATAACCGATAATAATCGGTAAAATCGCATCGGATACACCAACTGATTCTAACCGATTATCGATTATGATTCTAAACCGATTTCCCATCACTACCCTGCATACTTTACTTCTTGACTACAGAGGTTACACAATGCGAGTTTTCCTTAACGATTCCTTCCTCTTTTTATCAGTTTTATAAAATGGCCCCAGATACTGGCCTTGGGCTTTTTATTCTCAACAAACTCCTGTTTGCTCGCCATTTAATTTCATGAAGTAAGAAAACAAGACGAAAGCAGAAATACCAAACTGAACCGAATACTGCGGTAGGTATTGGGAAGCATAATACAGATACAAACATGTACACCAGTACCACGATAAAACCGCTCAGCCCTAACTAATCATATACAATTCATACAAAGAACAGACCTTGCAAAGGCAGAAATATTTTTGCGTACATGTAACATTCAGTCTGATGAACATGATGAAGTACCTTACAATATTTTACCAGATCAAACAGAAATGTGCCGGACCGAAAAATTTAAGTAGAATTTTGAAAGTTTTGTAATGCTGGAATCATAACTTTATGCAATGGGGGAAAAGAAAATAAGTTACCCCCGGAAACCATGCTATAAAATTAAAACGTGGAAACCGAGAACAGATATCAAAATCATGGATAGTACGGCTCCAAACATTGGCCGACATTTGGCCGGAGAACATGGAGAAGGACGTACATTTTTGTGTAGATTTTATCAAATTGATTTTCTGTCAGTTTTGACCATGTTGACTGTCGGAAGGACAGACTTTGTGAAGTCTGTAAGAACAAAGTATTTCTTATCCTGTGTCAAACTAGGTACACTTGCAATGCAGGGATATACACTTTTTTGCCGAGTCTCAACAAGAAAAACCCCCCACTTTTTTAAGGGGTATCGACAAACCGTTATTCGCCATATTGGATTTTATGTAGTGTGTTATTGAAAATCTGTCGTTCTGCAGAATTAAGACTCCAATCTTAACCATTTTAATACTAAGTTTTCTTTACCTCAACATCGTCATTTTCCCAACATTTTAAACAAAAACTGCATTAATATTTTTACATGACAACCATTTGAACTTAGTGCACCGAACTGTGCAGCTACAGGTTTGCAGGATTCATGATTAATACTATAACCTACCTTAAATGTTACATTGATACTATGTCTACAACCATTTGTCCTCCAATTTTGATCATACTTTCTCAAAATATCGGGTATTTTCATTTTACACACAAGGGGCTAGTAGCCATATCAACATAGAAATGAATCCAGGGGCGGATCCCCGGAATGTTGCACATTTGTAATTTGTCACCTATAATTCACATGACTACCCCACTTTTCTAATATATATCATGTAAATAATTAATAATTGAATCGAAAACAGTCGAAATTCTAGTGAATTACCCCAGGAACTTAAAATTCATTTATTTTTTCTACCTATGTTGGGGCGGATCGGCACGTGAAAATTGCTACCTGTAAAAACTCGTGTTCGAAAAGACACCGTGTTGTATTAACAAGAGATTTATATGATAATGAGACCTTTTACTCAAAATCAAAGGACAAATGGTTGCAGATATAGTATCAATGTAATGTTTAAGGTAAGTTATAGTATTATTCATAAATTCTTCTGATGTGCAGCTGCGCAGTTCGGTGCACTAAGTTCAAATGGTTGTCATGTAAAAATATTGATGCAGTTTTTGTTTAAAATGATGGGAAAATGACGATGTTGAGGTAAAGAAAACTTAGTATTAAAATGGTTAAGATTGGAGTCTTAATTCTGCAGAACGACAGATTTTCAATAACACACTACATAAAATCCAATATGGCGAATAATGGTTTGTCGATACCCCTTAACAGCTAATGCAAGACATTGTGATTTATGCAGGAAGGTTAAATTTAAAGAAATTGCAATTTTCTGTTGAGCTGGACATCAATACCAACAGACTTTTGCGATTCTGCATTGTAAGAATCATTGAAAACAAAATGTATTGTTTGGTGCACCGCGTTGCCTCTGACCACATCATAAAAATGGCAAAGTTTTGAAGTTCAAACAAACAAGCGCAATTTATTTTGAACCTTTGTTCAGTTGGATCTCTTCCTGTCAACTTTTTGATGTTATCATCGACATCTTTAAGGCTTTCCTTAGCCTTTTCTATCTCGTCTTGCAGGAGGTCCATGGTTCGCACCTCCGCCATTGCTGTTATTTTCCGAAACCAAAAACGGACATGGAACCTTGAGCGAAATCTATCATAATGAAAACAGAAAATTGTGAAAATTTAAATTTTTTATCGAGTCGATATATATGAATCTGCGATAACAAATACTTTTTTATTAACAACTCAAAGAATTTAAACGAATTTTAGGGACTTCAATGAGAATCCGGGAAAAATACACTGTCAGCCTATCCGGAACTAATTTCGGATCTTCATTTTACACACTCCATTCATTATTTACAGCAACAGTGCAGCATTTTGCCTTTCCCCTCCAGCAGATATGTCTGCAGATGAAGTCGTGTTTGAGTATTTGCACATGGAAATGGTCAGTCAGATATATAAGACTGTAGAAAAAGAAGATCAGGTATTTCTTTCTATTGAAATAGAGGATAGAAAAATGGGAATGTACATGATTATAGTTCATAAATTCTCATTACTTTTGATGCCAGTCAAGTATGATAGTATTGATACATACGTCTTGCTTATCCGAGATGACTTGCACTTTATACCACCTGTTACAATGGATGGCTGTAATAGTGAAGAAGGGTGTATTACTACAACCAACTAATCGGAAGAAGAAGAATTATACTACAACACTTAAGTAATTTTGTCATAACTTGCATACATTTCTCTTCTCTTATTTATAATTATATCGTTCTTCCTCTGCCTTTCTCCTTCTGTTATCCTTCTCCATACTTCTGTTATCCTTCTCCATCTCTCTGTGATCCTTCTCCAATCTCCTGTTATCCTTCTATCTTCTTGTTATCTTTCTCCAATCTCCTGTTATCCTTCCATCTTCCTGTTAACCTTCACAATCTTCCTGTTATCTTTCTCAATCTTTATGTTATCCTTCTCCAATCTCCTGTTATCTTTCTCAATCTTCCTGTTATCCCTCTCCAATCTCCTGATATCATTCTATCTTCCTGTTACCCTTCTCAATTTTCCTGTTATCTTTCTCCATCTTCCTGTTATCTTCATCAATCTTCCTGTTATCCTTCTCCAATCTCCTGTTATCCTTCTCCAGTGTCCTGTTATCTTTCTCAATCTTCCTGTTATCCTTCTCAATCTTCCTGTTATCTTTCTCAATCTTCCTGTTATCCTTCTCAATCTTCCTGTTATCTTTCTCCATATCCTATTGTCCCTCTCCAATCTCCTGTTATCCTTCTCCAATTTCCTGTTATTAGGGCTGATCGGTTTTATCGCGGTACCGGTATATTGCGATACGAGGCTTTGCAATATGTACCACGGTATTTGTTTTCAAAAACCGGTTTTTGGCGATATTTTTTATCTAATTCTATTTCAATGTTATTTCTTTGAAAATTATGAGCGAACGCGAATTACTATTCAAAATACAAAAATAGGATCATTTAAATTGCAAACATTGGATTCTTATGTACAAGTATGACCATAAAGTTAGAACGTAGTGAATTACATCATTCTCACTCAAACTCTTATCTTTTATGTTTCGTCCGATAACAACATAGATAAAATAATGAATTTTCTTATAAGCAACTTTTAAATACGACAAGCCAAAAAGATTCCAAAGAATAGATGTACGTAAACACACTGTACATGTCAAGGACAAAAGAATGATCATTGGTATACTCATTAATATAAGTCATTTGCAAGAAGGACTTGACAATATTAGCTCGATTCCAGTTCATGATTGGCAGATTGTTTACACATAAAACGTTGTGGACGTGTCTTGTTATTCACAGACGTTCGCCTTAATTCCCTATCATGTATTTGATAATGGTATTTTAAATGAAGTATAAGTTTCCTAGTGATTTTTTCACTGTCTGTCCAGGAGTGTCCACCGATGTCCCAGCATAATTATCACATTAATACTTGCATTAATTTTAATTTCTTTCAGCCGTATATGCATATGCATGTATGATTTACTTTGAATATGTTTTAGAAGGATTTGTCTGCTGCTGCACATGTTCGTTATTACTTCATGGAGACATTTTCAGATTTTTAAGATAAATTTTAAAAGCAAAATTGAGGTAGGAAAATGAAAATCATAAGGAATCTCGATGCCATAAAATATTGCAATATATCGCAATATTTTTCCAAATATCGCAATATATCGCAATACAAGTTTGACCCGCAATACTCAGCCCTACCTGTTATCCTTCTCAATCTTTCTGTTTCCTTCTCCAATCTCCTGTTATCCTTCTATCTTCCTGTTATCCTTCTATCTTCCTGTTATCCTTCCCAATCTTCCTGTTATCCTTCTCAATCTTCTGTTATCCTTCTCAATCTTCCTGTTATCCTTCTCAATCTTCCTGTTATCCTTCTCAATCTTCTGTTATATTCTCAATCTTCCTGTTATCATTCTCCAATCTACTGTTATCCTTCTCAATATTCCCGTTTCCTTCTCCAATCTCATTCTCCTGTTATCCTTCTCAAGCTTCCTGTTATCCTTCTCAAGCTTCCTGTTATCCTTCTATATCTTCCTGTTATCCTTCTATCTTCCTGCTATCCTTCTCAATATTCCTGTTATCCTTCTCCAATCTGTTATCTTTCTCAATCTTCTGTTATCCTTCTCAATCTTTCTGTTATCCTTCTCAATCTTCCTGTTATCCTTCTCCGATCTCCTGTTATCCTTCTCCAATGTCCTATTATCTTTCTCATTCTCCTGTTATCCTTCTCAAGCTTCCTGTTATCCTTCTCTATCTTCTTGTTATCCATTCTATCTTCCTGTTATCCTTCTATCTTCCTGTTATCGTTCTCAATCTTCCTGTTATCCTTCTCCAATCTACTGTTATCTTTCTCAATCTTCTGTTATCCTTCTCAATCTTTCTGTTATCCTTCTCAATCTTCCTGTTATTCTTCTCCAATCTCCTGTTATCATTCTCAATCTTCCTGTTATCATTCTCTAATCTCCTGTTATCCTTCTTAATCTTACTGTTATCCTTCTCATCCTTCCTGTTATCCTTCTTCAATCTCCTGTTATCTTTCTCAGTCTTCTGTTATCATTCTCAGTCTTCCTGTTATCCTCATTCTCAATCTTCCTGTTATCCTTCTCAATCTTCCTGGTATCCTTCTCCAATCTCCTGTTATCCTTCTCAATCTTCCTGTTATCATTCTCCAATCTCCTGTTATCCTTCTTAATCTTACTGTTATCCTTCTCAATTTCATGTTATCCTTCTCCAATCTCCTGCTATCCCTCTCAATCTTCCTGTTTCATTCTCCAATCTCATGTTATCCTTCTATCTTCCTGTTATACTTCTCAATCTTCCTGTTATCCTTCCCAATCTTCCTGTTATCCTTCTCAATCTTCTGTTATCCTTCTCAATCTTCCTGTTATCCTTCTCAATCTTCCTGTTATCCCTCTCCAATCTCCTGTTATCCTTCTCCAATCTCCTGTTATCCTTCTATCTTCCTGTTATCCTTCTCAATCTTCCTGTTATCCTTCTCAATCTTCTGTTATATTCTCAATCTTCCTGTTATCATTCTCCAATCTACTGTTATCCTTCTCAATATTCCCGTTTCCTTCTCCAATCTCATTCTCCTGTTATCCTTCTCAAGCTTCCTTTTATCCTTCTCAAGCTTCCTGTTATCCTTCTATATCTTCCTGTTATCCTTCTATCTTCCTGTTATCCTTCTCAATCTTCCTGTTATCCTTCTCCAATCTACTGTTATCTTTCTCAATCTTCTGTTATCCTTCTCAATCTTTCTATTATCCTTCTCAATCTTCCTGTTATCCTTCTCCGATCTTCTGTTATCCTTCTCCAATCTCCTATTATCTTTCTCATTCTCCTGTTATCCTTCTCAAGCTTTCTGTTATCCTTCTCTATCTTCTTGTTATCCATTCTATCTTCCTGTTATCCTTCTATCTTCCTGTTATCGTTCTCAATCTTCCTGTTATCCTTCTCCAATCTACTGTTATCTTTCTCAATCTTCTGTTATCCTTCTCAATCTTTCTGTTATCCTTCTCAATCTTCCTGTTATTCTTCTCCAATCTCCTGTTATCATTCTCAATCTTCCTGTTATCATTCTCTAATCTCCTGTTATCCTTCTTAATCTTACTGTTATCCTTCTCAATCTTCCTGTTATCCTTCTTCAATCTCCTGTTATCTTTCTCAGTCTTCTGTTATCATTCTCAGTCTTCCTGTTATCCTCATTCTCAATCTTCCTGTTATCCTTCTCAATCTTCCTGGTATCCTTCTCCAATCTCCTGTTATCCTTCTCAATCTTCCTGTTATCATTCTCCATGCAATCTCCTGTTATCCTTCTTAATCTTACTGTTATCCTTCTCAATTTCATGTTATCCTTCTCCAATCTCCTGCTATCCCTCTCAATCTTCCTGTTTCATTCTCCAATCTCATGTTATCCTTCTATCTTCCTGTTATACTTCTCAATCTTCCTGTAATCATTCTCAATCTTCCTGTTATCCTTCTCCAATCTCCTGTTATCCTTCTTGAGCTTCCTGTTATCCTTCTCCTATCTTCTTCTCCCTTCTAGTCCTGTTATCCTTCTACATTCTCCTGTTATCCTTCTCAATCTTCCTTTTTCCTTCTCTTCCTGTTATCCGTTTAAATGATCTTCCTGTTATCCTTCTTAAATCTCATGTTTTCCTTCTCAATCTTCCTGTTGTCCTTCTTCAATCTCTTTATCCTTCTCAATTTTCTCTTCTCCTGCTTTCCTTCTCCCTGCTCTGTTTTCATCATGTTATCCTTTTCCCATCTCATGTTATCCATCTCCCTTCTACGTACTTTTATCCTTTTATCCTTCTCTTGTTATCCATCTCCCATTTTGCATTTCCCTTAGTGTTTCTTCTTCTGTTTTCACACTCCCTTTGTTCTTCTCATCCTCTTTACTTTAGTATCCATCTTCAAGTGTTCCTCTCCCTTTGTGCTTCTTCTACTGTTATCACTTTCCCTTAATGCTTCACCTCCTGTCATCACTCTCCCTTAGTGCTTATCCTCCTGTTATCACTCTCCCTTAGTGCTTCTCCCTTTGTGCTTCTCCTCCTATAATTCTTCTCCGTTTGCCTCTTTTCGTCCTTATTCTCATGTTATCCCTCTCTCATGCCCTTCCCTTCTTCTCTCTTTCTAACTTCTCTTTCTTCTCATGCCTTCCTTTTTATCCTCATCTTGTGCCTACTCCCTTCTCGTGCTCTCTTCACTACATGTAGGACCAAGATTTTGAATCTGGGCACAAAATCAGACCAAGGTCTTGTTTTGTTCTGATCAAGCATTCAAGGCAAAGTTATGGGACTTAGACTTTTAAAAATAACTCGGAAATCAAATACCGGCAGTTGATGTATTACTTGTAAAGTTGGTTTTTCCTTGAATATACACTGTGCATGTTCTTCGTGCACTTTATTTGTGTTTCATGCGTAGTTTACGCATTAGTTTCTGTGTCGTTCTTGCAAGATTCTTCTGTTAAAATTTCACGCATAATTACCAACTTTCCCCACTTATTCCCGCATATAAATCCAGATTTTTTTTAATTTCATGCGTAAATTATGCGGAATTTTTACAGAAAGGGCTGTATTACATTTATTGAACCATGTCCAGGAACCCTGCAATATTAAGGGAATCTACATTTTTCTAGTCCCTTATCAGTGAAACCGGAGGAGACTGTAGGTTTCTGCCCCGTCTGTCCGTCCATATGTGACACTTCTTAAACTTTTCCCAACTTTTCTCTGCCACCGATCAAGTTCAACTTTGGTTGCTCAGTTGAAGTTTTTGTTCTTTTATTCAGTTGACCTTCTTTTACAGGACTTATTGTTCATTGAAGAAAATTTGTTTTCTGGACTGTCATTCCTTTGGTTGGTCTTTAGCATTGGCCGTCTGTCAGTCAACCAAAATGACGGTTAAAAAAAAAAAGAAGAAGTGAACACTCACTTTACGAATAAATTCAATATTGATCGACAAATGATAAGGGCTTGATATGAAAATGAGTGTTAAGGAACACTTGAATCAAGTACTAGCGTACATGTACTTACAAACGAAGCAGGTCTGACAAAAAAAAAAAAAAAAAGACTTCAGATCTCCTTGTGAATCAACTTTATCTGTTGTTTAGGGATAGTGGGGTTGCAGGATTTTTGAAAAAAAGAAAGGATGGGATTGGATGGAAACTAAAACAAGCTCATGTTTCCTTTTTCTAGATTAATATCGTAAAGTTTAATATGATATGAACATGATGTAGCTAGGCACTAAACCATCCAATTACAACGCAGCAAAGTGTTGTTTGCCGCTTCTGCGACTAATATCAACAATTACGTCAGATCCGATGACATCACATTGACAATTTTAGGCATGATGGGCGGACTGATTTATCCATCATAGAGTTATTTTATACTGCATGTGTAAATAACTCATTTTAGCGGGATTCACATTTTAGTGGAATTAGCGCTGCTAAGACTGCGCTAATTCATAAATACGTTAAATTATGAATATCTTATACATGTAATAGACATGATAAATGAATGTGAAAAATAAGTAAAAGTGCTAATTCATGATTACTTATACGCTAATATGTCAATTTACCCAATTATGCTCTGTTTCCGCTAAAATTTGGTTGCGCTAAAATAAGTACATGAACAGTATGCTTTTTTTTTTTTTTTTTTTTTTTACAAAATTGACATATACAGATTAAATTTGTTTTCTTTATTTTCAGGATAATTGTATTGCCAAGTTAGAGTCGGTTGGTTTCAGAGTTGGTCAGAGTCTTGTAGAAAGGTAAATTAACTTTAATCTTGGATCTTCTCGGTAATAAGAAACAAATTCACACGCCCTTCTCTGTCTACCAAGTTAAAATGATAATTAAAGCGCCACTCGTCCTTCTTTATATCTGCATGTCTGTCTGTCTGTCCCCGAACACCTAATAGTACATATACTTCTCACGAAGGATCGATATGATAAAACAAAGGATTCTGTCAAATTTGAAGGTCAGAGGTCAAGGTCACATTCATTTGCAATACTAGTAGTACATGTTCCACGTTTGCGGAAGGTTACAGACTAACTAATTGCATATGTAACTCTAGAATCTTCAACCTTGACTTGTCACAAAAGATCACCATGGCATAAACCTACCGACTTTCAAGGTCAGATGTCAAAGTTCAAGGCCACATCACTAAAGAAGTATATAATGGGCGAGTTTTGTGCCGTTAATGCTACTCTTCTAATGCCTTTGCAAAATTAATATTTTCATAATTCAGATTTCCAATGAATTTCAAGAAATTCCCCACTAGTTTTGTCACGTTCCCTGTTACTTTAATTACGTTCCCTGTTAGTTTAGTTATTTTCACTGTTACTTTTGTTATTTTCCCTGTTAGTTTTGTTAGTTCCCTGTTAGTTGTGTTACGTTTCCTGAAAGTTTGTTATTTTCCCTGTTAGCTTTGTTATTTTCCCTGTTAGTTTTGTTATTTTCTCTGTTAGTTTTGTTACGTTCCCTGTTATTTTCCCTGTTAGTTTTGTTATTTTCCCTGTTGTTGTGTTACGTTCTCTTTTATTTTTGTTACGTTCCCTGTTAGTTTTGTTACGTTCCCTGTTAGTTTTATTTTCCCTGTTAGTTTTGTTACGTTAACTGTTATTTTCCCTGTAAGTTTTGTTATTTTCCCTGTAGTTTTGCTGCGTTCTCTGTTAGTTTTGTTATTTTCCCTGTTAGTTTTGTTATTTTACCTGTTAATTTTGTTACGTTCCCTGTTAGTTTAGTTATTTTCACTGTTACTTTTGTTATTTTCCCTGTTAGTTTTGTTAGTTCCCTGTTAGTTGTGTTACGTTTCCTGAAAGTTTGTTATTTTCCCTGTTAGCTTTGTTATTTTCCCTGTTAGTTTTGTTATTTTCTCTGTTAGTTTTGTTACGTTCCCTGTTATTTTCCCTGTTAGTTTTGTTATTTTCCCTGTTGTTGTGTTACGTTCTCTTTTATTTTTGTTACGTTCCCTGTTAGTTTTGTTACGTTCCCTGTTAGTTTTATTTTCCCTGTTAGTTTTGTTACGTTAACTGTTATTTTCCCTGTAAGTTTTGTTATTTTCCCTGTAGTTTTGCTGCGTTCTCTGTTAGTTTTGTTATTTTCCCTGTTAGTTTTGTTATTTTACCTGTTAATTTTGTTACGTTCCCTGTTAGTTTTGTTATTTTCCCTGTTAGTTTTGTTATTTTACCCTGTTAGTTTTGTTATTTTCCCCTTCATTCTTTCAGATTTACTAAAGACAGTACCAGGTTTAAGGATGAATTAGACACAATGAAATTTATATGCAAGGATTTTTGGAGTTCTGTTTATAAAAAACAAATAGATAATTTACGAACAAATCACCAGGTAAGTTTTGATCAGCTGTTGCCTCTTATTTCGTTATCGATAAAATCATATTAAAACAGGTGAATCGATTACTAGTTGAATCTATGTAATTTGTTTTTCTAAATACTACCCACATTTTGTTTTGTATACATGTCGTAGAAGAATGTATGAACTTAATGTACCATAAGAGTTATTTTCTTTGCAGGGTGTGTATGTTTTACAAGATAACAAGTTTAGATTTCTTACACAAATATCCAGTGGCAAGCAATATATGGATTCCGCACCCAAGGTAGGATACATTTATGTATATATACAATTAGAAATTGATTGAAAAAAATGTACAGTTTTCGAAAAAAAAAAAAAAGGTTAGGGAGTGTACTAACAAGTTAATGATGGGAGTGAGTTCATCTTGCAGTTTTTGCCAAATTATAAACATGAAGCAGAAACAGTTTAAAAACTTGCAGTGTCTACCTTTTTTTCAACTTAGATTTTTTTTTGGTTTAAAATTTATTTTTCATTGCACACTATGTTGCAAATTGGCTCTTTCTGTTAATTATGTAATATGCACATAGTTTGTTTAAAGCCATATAGTCCCTTTAATTGGAAAGGCGGCCAATTGAAGGTTTGTACTTTAGAAATGATCCGTTGAATTAATGGAAATTCATAGAAAATGGTCCATTCACAAAACTGTCTTCCTAGTCACTGACTGAGTTTTTCCATTATTTCCACAGTATTTAGCTTTTCCCTGTGGAATGATTAGGGGAGCCTTATCAAATTTAGGAATCAACTGTGTAGTAACAGCAGAAGTTAGTGCAATGCCGGCATGTAAGTAGATAAAGAAAATTTTAAAAATTCATGGTAAAGAAAGAGTTGCGTGCCCTTTGAAATCTTTAGAAACCTCGGCGTGTGAGAGTCAAGTAGCAAACTGAGGTTCATCAAAGTTGGTATAGATTTTTTGCTCTCATACGCATTGATGTGATAAAATTTACACTCGTGTCTTGAATGCCTATTTATTCATGAAGAGCAAATAAATATGAGGGGGAGGTGAGAGGAAGGGGGCGGGAGGGGGAGGGAAGGGTGAAAGTGAGGGGGAGGGGTACACTCTATTTGCCCCACCATATATGAGGGGTGGACACGATGAAAGGGAGGCGGGAGGAGGGAGAAAGGGGGAGGTAGGAGGGAGGGAAGGGGGAAAATAGGAAGGAGGGGGAGGGAGGGGCGGGAGGGGGAGGGAAGGGTGAAAAAGAGGGAGAGGGAAGTGGCGGCGGGAGGGGGAGGGAAGGGAGTGGGAGGTGGGAGAAAGGTACCCCCTTGTCCCCCCATATATGCAATATGCCAGCATCTTTGCATGTCCAGATGAACAGTTTAGATCCATTTAGACCTCTTGTTTAAATAGGTGTTATTTTTCATTAGCCAGCCTCAGGAATTTTATATACATGTATAAAACTCATGACATATCATGTCCTGTTAATGACGTCATTTGATAACATGATTTGCTGCACATTTACCAGAATTCTAATGACCAAGTGTAGAAGAAAGCGGGAAGTTGGAGGAGTTTATTTTCAGCTTTTTACATAATTTTATTTATGTCCAAAAATTACTTTGCGCTTATATTTAACTTTTGAACAATGAGTGGACGTGTCGCTTTCATATTTCTTGCCTTGTGACCTTGAACTTGCATGATGAATTACATGTAATCTTCACGCAAAAATTGTTGCCATCCATCTTTCACAAGAATCACACACTTGTCGCAAATTCATTTCTCCCTTTGTCCAAGACACTTGGATAAGGTTATTGTCCGATTGACATGTAATATTATAGTGACTTATACTGAATCAAAAACATGTTCATTGTAAGGGAACCCGAGAATAAATGTAAAAAAGATTGTTCACCGGTCTTATACATGTACGCAATAGTAAAATGATCTATCTAGACATGTTAAAAAAGCAATGCTAGTTTTGATGACCTTAAATTGACTTTTGTTGCTTGACCGTAGTCTGGCAAAGTAATATAATGTTGCAGAGCTGGTGTGACCATTGACCAGTTGACGGCCTTCAATGTCTATGGCGCATTTTTGTCACCACATTCGGGCGCGAATGCTTCAATGAAACAAACAAGGAGGGGGAAGGGGGGTCCAGTCACATTTGAACTCATAAAGGGTTGAGGTCAGAGGTCTTTACTTTTCCAAAGGTTACCCGTAGATGGAAACTTAATTCTAATAAAGACCCCCCCTTAAAAAAAACCAAACAAATAAACACAGAGACATACAAACAAACGAAAAACAAAAAGGCAACTCGTGTTATATATGGTAGCGGCTTTAATAATATGGTTAAACACGAATGATCTTGGCCTTGTTTTAAAAACGGCACATGTGGATTTCAATTCACGTGGTCTTTAAAAGTTTGTGACATAGTTTACTTAAAATTTCTTTCTTTTACTTAAAATTTCTTTCTTATACAGGCAAGTTTCAAATACAGATCCAGAGGACGTGATGGTAAAAGATAAAAGGACAAATGTGACGATTTTATAACTGATACATGTCATTATGTAAACGGAGGAATGCACAACATTTGAAATATATCTGGGACCAATCTATACATGTGGCACAGTCTGATATGTATGAATAAACATAAATAGAGCAAAGTGATGAAATATTGGGAGCAGGTGTTGGACAAAGTCTGAATGAAAAAGTATAGACGAATGTGACATTGAATTTATTTTTAATATTTTGGCGAGTTTTTTTTTTTTTTTTTTTTGGTCGTCTGCAAGACATAGCGATACATCCTGACTGACGTCTTGCCTTTGTCTTCAAATTTTTCACATTTTGTATTCAAATTTTTATGCTTACATGACAACTAAGAAATAAGGATCGACGAATGTGAATTTGAAATTTTGATTCAATTTTTTTGTCGGTCGTCTGCAAGGTATAACTATATTGACGTAAAGTCTCTATCTTCACAATTTGTATTCACATTTTCATGTCCATATGATAACTTTTTATTTCATTATTTGCAAATTATTAAGTATTAATCTTATTTATGGTGCGATTTCATCCAATGTCAAGGTCATTGTGGAGATCATTGTCACTATTTTAAAAATATAGACCAACGCCGCAGACGACACTTGTGTGCTTTGTGAATACCCTGTTTGACGTAATTCTGATAGAAGATATACCGTGTAGCGATTTTATTAAAGGGCTTTTTTGAGCTTGCACCAATTCGTATTTTTCCTATATGTAGGTTTAATTGCGCTCAGAGGGTTACATATGGTTAAGATAAATTAGGTATGCATACTAGATTTTCTCACAATTAAAATTATATATCCACGCAATATTTTGATATAAAGGGGAAAAAATCTTCGATGCTTTTAACTTCATTTATGAGCACCAAGTGCATGGTCACTTAAACATTCTTTATTGTGCAAGGCTTTGAAACGCAAGCACAAATCTGGTATCATAATATCTGATGCATTATCAATATGAATTACTTTATTTTGGATGCTTTCCGTGTCGTGATCTCATTTTATTGGTAAGAAATGCATCAGCTTATGAAGGATTTGATGGCTAGATTTGAATATTTTAAGGTACTTCACCCCTAATAAGTGCTCGGGAATTTTTCCTACCTAACCTCCTACTGTCTAAAGTTGAACTAGGAAGATTAAAAAGTTTTCAATGTGACTTTGATGTCGATTTCCTTTCATATCGCATGGGCGGATCCAGAATTTTTTTCCAGTTTGGGGGGGGGGTGTGTTGTTTCAGCTTATATGCTACGGTTTTGAACCCCCCCCTCCCCCCAAAAAACTGGGAAATAAGTATATTTGGCCAATTCTAACGGGGGGGGGGGGGTTCCTAACCCTAACCCCCTCCGGATCCGCGCTCTTATAAGTAACTAGGTGGAATACTTCCAAAATAAGGCAATTTATATTTTGATAGATTAAATGCATCTATGCAACTTGTTTAAAATTTTGAGGATAGCTTTTATTTTAGAGGTTTTCTGTAAGAATATTTTACTCGTGCTCTGAATTAAGCATTGACTGATGATTTTGACTTTATTTTCCAAAGGGTTACAGTTAAGCTGTTCAAGGAGATAATTTTATATTATCACGCCGCGTACTAATTTCAGTCAATGACGTCGCAGTATTACGGTCACGTGGTTTCCTGCCTTGACGCCGAGGTAGGTCACCAATATTTCAAATATATATAAAGCAATAAACTTCGGCCTCACCCCCACCAATTTACACATCTACTTTGAGTAGAAGTATGACAGGAACAAACCCTATGACTAATATACTAACTTATGTATTCCTTTTTAGAACCCCACCTTATTTTATAGCCGCAGAAACGGCCAACGACACTTGGATATTTGGTTGGTAGGGGTACCCACCAAATATCCAAGTGTCGTTGGCCGTTTCTGCGGCTACTTATTTTAGTGTGAGAATGTCTTTGTTTGGCATTGTACTTTATAGTAGAAGTTTCATCTTTCTACTTTTTATGAGGGGAAATTTAAAAAAAAAATATTGTTGAATGGAACTCCTATCAAACAGTTATGATGGAAAATTAATCTTGTTTTATCTAGTATGTAGGTATTCAAACAAACTTTCCTCGAATGTAGTGGAAAGTTTCGGTCTGTAAAAGATAAAGAAAAAAATATATACTTTTTAGACATATACTCGCACACTAGATCTTCAGTCTCGACAGAGCCCTCTGGTACATGTAAAGTACACAAGCACCCGGATACACAGAGCAATACCCGGTTAATTTATCACCCGTTTATAGATGCTTTTGACCTCATAACAAATTCAAACTTTGTTTATGTTACTTGACTGACATTTTAGGCCTAACAAATATTGTGAAAAGTTAATCCAGTTTTCTCTTGGATGAGTTGCTTTTAAGTACTCAATTTGCATCTTGCTGAGTGCTTTATTCAGATTTTTTACCAAGTGTAATTGAAAATACGGGACTTGTGCAATTTGTATTTGAAGAAAAAAACCCTGTTTGAAATGATACTGGTGTACATGTATGAAAACATTGTTTAATTGTTGTATTGTACATGATTTGTTTCATTTAATGTGTTCGTTCTGTATTGATCGAGAGAAACTGCATTAAATATGTATATGAATTGAAATCAAAAATGTTCGTTTTGTGTATATAGATATAAGTATAGATCAGGAAGTAATGAATGCCTGTAAGTTGACCATTTATTGGTCGTCAGGCAATGTACTTGTAGCTCTTATTGCCGAACTTTCTAAGGATTGAATGTAATTATAAGATATGCACGGATTTAGAAAATTTTCAGAGGACCGAGCCCTGACCTCCTCCCAACAAGGGGAGGGGAGGGGGATGTCAAGCTCATAAATTAACGAAAATTTAATTATGACAAAAAATAATTTTTATTTGGACCAATTCCAAAGTATGAGGGGTGGGTGGTGGTATTCCGTGCATGTATGGTAAAGTTAACAATTATTGACAGGTGTGGGTCTAGCCTAATTTTACAGTCTTTCAAGGTTACTTATGGTTGAGACATATTTACAATAGATCATTTATCCCGAACAAGAAATGGAGAATTTGTGGATGAAGTTTTTTTCTAGATTAAGAAAGTTAGTAGGTGACAGGTAGAAACGGATGTCCTTCGAAAATTGCTTGCAGAAAGGGGAAGTTGAAGGGGATGCCGCTGATAGAGGTTCTTTGTTCGAAAAATGCATTTGTGACTGTTAAGCACCTTTTGATATTTTTTGTCACAGGAGCTCGATGCCAACAACCCTCAATGACACCCGCCCCTTCCCATATCTAGGGAAAGAAGAGGCGCATATTCTTGTGCGTCGAGCTCCTGTGATTTCTGTCAAGAAGGCTACTCAATGGTGACAGAGTTGGACTCTTTGTTTTTCATGTAAAATCCAATTGAAGCCCATGATGGCCATCTTTATAACAACGAGAGGACCAAGGGGGGCACATTGCTCAAATGAGTTGCAGACAAAGGAATGATAGTGTACAATTTAGTGGATGCCCTCGGGTACTTGCTTCCTGTAAGGTTTTGTTATACTCTATGCAGCGGTTGCAGACAAGTCGAAAATGCGCCAGCCAATCAGATCCCTCGGTGGCCATATTTGTTGACCGATCGGAACGAAAAACACAATCTTGGTAGAGGACCTCGAGTACTTGCTTCCTGATAGGTTTTGAGATATCTCTGTGCAGCTGTTGCAGAGAAGTAGAAAATGTAAAAAGTTTACGCCGGACGGCGCGCTATGAGAATAGCTCACTTTAGCTTCGCTCAGGTGAGCTAAAAACTTCAGACCGGATTGAATACTGGTACACTCCTGCATTTAGTTTTATGCACGAAGTAGTACTTTTAAAAAATTGTACTTTCTAGTTCTATGTCCACCAAGTTCTATAGATACCAGAGATTCCTTACTTCTAAGTTCTTTACCAAGTTGTGAGCTAGCAATTTGTGTACACAATTAAATACATGTAATATGTGTCGAATGTACTCTGGGTGGACTTGACGTAATACTTTGTAAATATACAATCCATAACTCTCCTTCCTCTTCTTTTTACGTTTTTTATCCCCAGATGGAGGCTTGGATGCCTTTGAAATCGCCTTCTTAGATCCCTTACTTGATACTTTAGGCGGCATGGTTACATGTATACTATTACTAGGTTCAGTAATTAGCGCGGGAGCGAACACGTGATACATGTAGTATCCATCCACGTGATAGTTTATAGTAATTTCACTGGCTGGTGTTAAATTTTGCACTCGTCACCCTAATCGCACATATTCTCGTGCCTTTCCGTACGACCAATAACTTTCGACGGAAAGTTCCGGGAATTTGCGATTGTGTTTAGTTTTCGGTGGTGTGCCCCAGATTATTTCCATTCTAATGTTATTCAATACATTGTAGCATCATTTAAGAACAGAATTGCAGCATGGGCCAGACATAAGGCACGGTCCATTTGATATTCGGGGGGGGGGGGGGGGGCTTGGGTTTTTTGTCGGAGCAAGATTTTTTTCGCCTCGGACCAGGGCAAAATTATTTTTTCTTGCAAAGTCTCCCTATTAGGCATTATTATATAGTCTGTTTATATTCCGACTCTCATTGGCTGAGAACTGTTACGTGACGAGTCATTGTTATCAATAGACATTATTTATATTTTTACTCAAAACTCTAAATATTATTTAGATAAATATTTGCTGTCGCCTCGGTCAATATTTTCAAATTCAGAAAATATTACACCATATTCACCTCGTAAAAAGTCCATACCGGTAATTGTATATTATAAACTGTCCTAAACCACCGGGTCCTAAACTACCCTGGACCTGACCTTCTATATATCAGCACTGAGGCATGATGTCCTGCAAATGGATGGGAATTTTCTTTGTTTTGCTCGTATTTTTTTATCTTTAATTTATGAAAGGTGTAGTACTATTGTTCATTCTCACTTCCTTCTCGTTAGCTACACCACAAAACTGAGTTACATTTTAGCTTCTTACATCTAATGTCTAGAAATTGATCGACGGAAAAAAAAACATTGTCTCAATCACAGGGATTTATCACGCTTCCCGGCTGCTCTATTTACTATGTTACTATGTGTTAATAATCCATAGAAAATTTAGCAACCGAGAAGAGTGATACATCCCTGTGGTCTCAATGTTCCCAACGAGACTACCAGTCAATGTAAAGGTCAAGGACAACATTCAAGACCGACAAATTTGAACAACCAACTTGGTCATATATTTGAATATCACTTAAAATATCATGCATGGAATACACGGGATACAAAACATGATAGGGTTTTCTTACATGGCTTTTGTCATAAAATACAAATAATCATTAGCATATGAATAAAGGAAGCTCTTAAATCTGAATAAATTCATGACAAATATATCAGAAAAGGAGTGTTTATGTACTCGCGAAAAGAACAGCCTGTTTCACTTGTTTCTACACTTATGACCGCGGACACAGGTACTAGCCTAGTCAAATAAACTTTAACCTCAAAGTAATTGCAATAAAGCAAGTACGTATCTTGAATTTTAAATAATGTAATATGTTGACCTAAAAAAGAACTCCATTCATCAACTATTTTCGTACTAAATATTAGGCTAAAACGCATCCCTGGTCGAATTAAGACAAAAATGTATTTGCAACGAGCGCTTATGCTTGAAGCAAGTTAAACATAAATTCTTAAAAGCTGTACACAGGGGCTATAGTACACAAAGAGTACAAAAAGAATACCCCCCTTCCTTCTAATACCATACGTTGTGTATTGTGTATTAGTAGGGGGGGGGATTTTATTCTTTGTGTACTCTTGGCGTACTGTGGTCCCTGTGAGCTGTGGTGAAATAGCTGGATGCTTTTAATCTTATCGCTAAGTTGCTCTAAATTTTCAAACACAAAGGAAGCCGTCAAGGGTTGATTTCAATGACAAATATGGATAATGACCATATCCCAATACATAGTACAAAATCGATTATTCAGAAAATCATAAACCGAAGGCATATAAAACCAGGATAAAACAAGGACCGAAACAAACAAAGAAAAACCTCCACCATATGAAAAGAAACGAACTCCCAATATGGGAGTGAGACCAGGTGCCCAGGAAGAGTCATCATCTCCTGCTTGCATGCAACACCCGTCACTTCAATTCGGTAGAATCGTCACATCCGGTTACTTCCAGTTCGGAAGATAACGCATATTCGGTGGTTGGATGGTTCGAATGGTCTAATTAAGACCGAATATCGTCCACCATTCTGGAGAGTTGAACATCATTATGTATGACGAGTTCCCCATATCGACCGTAGATCTTCCTCAGTGACGATGTTAGTCGGTCACAAACATATCCCTGACTGAGAAGCTTATCTAAAAGACGCCTAGCTCTCAGAACAAAGTCCGTTTATTTGGAACTTGCTCTGGCAAAGCGTATCAACTTAGATATGAACACGTCATAAGCAGGCGATGAAGGGATGTTGCTACTCAGAAAAGGAAAGTTTGTGATGTTGAAATTGAAGTCGTCACGTTTGTCATAGAGTGAGGTGTTCAAGTGACCATCAGTGTCGTAGGACAACATTATGTCCAGATAGGATGCTGAATTATTTGTCTCTGTGGTTTCTTTGACTTCAAGCTCCGAATGATAGATTCTGCTTAGGTAATCCGCGAATTTGGATTATTGATGGAGCACATTGTCTATGTATATGTAAGTGAAGTTAAAGTTAGAAGCTACGTATCTGTTCCCTTCAGAGACCAAAGATTGAATGAATTCAGCTTCGTACGAATTAAGAAAAATGTCGGCAAGGAGTGGGGCACAATTGGTTCTCATTGGTATTCCGAAAATTTGCTGGAAGACCTTTCCTCCAAACACGACAAAAATGTTGTCGATCAGGAAGTTAACATCTGAATATTATCTGCTTCAGTGTACTTATTTTTAGAACCGGACTTTTCTTTTACAAAGTAGGTTTTGTCATAATTAACAAAAATCAATGTATATATGCGATTGCCGTTCTTGTTTGTAAACGCATTACTTATGATTTTGGCGAGTCCTTCTTTCAATTTAGAATGTGGGATTGTTGTGTAAAGTGTCGAAAAATCAAAGGCTTTGATCGAATGGATGTTTACAATCTTTTGCATTCATGATAATTTTTCTGTATAAGGGAGAAGGATGCTTCAATTTTCGTACATTTATATTTTCAAAACATAAGGTAAAAGAGAAAAAATTTGAGGGGGTCCAGAGCAACTTTATCTAAATCCACCGATATATGTTTTGTTTCGCCTTATTATGCCCCCCCCCCCCCTTTCGAAATAGAGGGGACATATTGCGTTGTCGCAGTCGGTCCGCGGAAACGGTTTCCGCTCATTATCTCTGTAATGGATTGACACATTGAAATGAAATTTGGTATACAGACACATCAAATAAAAATCTAGGTCAAATTTATATTTGGGTTCGATCGAACAATTTTTGACAGAGTAATGCCACTTGGACAAAGAAAAATACCAAAATTTTATATAAGGGTTTCCGTTCAATATCTCTGGAATATGGATTAAAATATTGAAATGGAATTTGGTACTATACAGATACATCAAGTAGAAATCTAGGTCAAGTTCAAATACAGGTGCGATAAAAAAATTAATAGAGTTATGTCCCCTGGACTTAGAAAAATTCCCCAAAATCAAGGGTTTCCATTCATTATTTCTTGCAATTTACTTGATGCACATGATGAAATGAAATTTGATATATCATATGAAAATCTAGGTCAAATCTATATATTTATACACCATGCATGGTAGATTCATTAATCCAAATATGAAAACTGTTGCTTTCAAAATTAAAGAAGGAGTAAGGACTATTAATGTTTTACATTTGTTATGTATGCGGTTTCTGTTTGTAGCCTTGCTCAGTGTTCTGTTCTAGATTTTCCTGGTGCTTTGTTTCGTATGCGATCTGGTCTGCGAATTTTAACGTTTTTCATAACTCTCCAAAATGAATGACTATGAAATAAGATATTAACGCACTAAATATTCTGGACAGCCTTTTTAAAATCAAAAAAAAAAAAAAAATATATATATATATCTAGATGTTCGATTAACTTTTCCAATCACCCTTTCCATGCGTGCATTTAAAACAATATTTACAAGGTGGGGACAGACTTTATATAATGTGGTATGCGAAATAGGTCATAATCTCAATGTAGATTTTTATTGACAAGGTCAAAGTTTTTTTATCTATCACACCCGAATAATTACCTACACTTATATATCTGGTAAGTACATGACAAAAATGACGAACGATGTTGATCTGTGTCGGATCAAAGCATCGAAAAGATCACGAAAAGTAAATAACACATTTAAAGTTGTGATTTATAAACTTTATAAATAGACATTGATTGGGGACGAACCTATATAGAAATGAACTTCATGTAGCCAAGTTCGATCAACTTCGGTTGATCGTCTGTCTTTTCAACGCATTTGAAGTTTTCTGTTACAAAGTCTCTTGAAATTTCTAAAACGTGGGTCCTGTAGCATCATATCCCACCCATTCTGCTACGTCTTTCGGTACATTTTTGGACTTAATGATTTTCACACTTTTTGGCCATATTACATTGTTCAGACCGAGTTCACTGACGAGGGTTAAATATCCAAAACGTGCATGTCTGGTCCATGCTGCAAATGTACCTGGTTTTAAATGATGCTATCGAATTTGAAGACGTTTAATATTTAGCCCTTCTAAAACTTTTCTATCTACAATGTATATGATATACATGTACCGACGCCTAGGATGCTGAAAATGTATTTTCAAGTCAATTTCACATTTCTAATGCCTGTCATTACCTCCCTTAATAACATAAGATTACGATACGAATTTGATTGGCTTTTACGTATAGTCACGTGACCAGAACTGAAGCAATTTATGGTGCATTCAGATAGAATAGTCTTAATCCTGCCAGGTATCTAGACTTAATTCAGTCTTTTGATACGAGAATCGAAGTGTTCCTATTCTTTACGTTCTTAAATCAAAAAGACACGTGTTTCGGTTAGTAAATCTCCATCAGTGGTTCTCTAAGCTTAATTTATTTTGTACTCTGATTTCTGATTTTTGTGCTTGAATCTGTTTATTACGCTTTGTCATCTACTTATTTTGTAAGTGCTGTCGGTTTCTTTCGTCTGATTTGGAGGTAATGCTTCTAAGAGCCTAATATTTTTCATGCATTTCTATTTTTTTTCTGAACCGTCACTGTTCAATTCACTTAGATTTCTTATCTATGTATTACAAAATTATTTACAAAATGGGGACGTACTTTACATATGAAGTATATGTGAATCAGGTCATACGCTGATGTAGACCGTGAAAAACAATTTTTATTGACAAAATCGAAGTGTTGTCTATTTCCACACCCAAATCATTACTGAAAATTATATTTCTGATAAGTATATGACAAAAATGACGAACGATGTTGACCTAGCTATGTAGGATCAAAGCATCGAAAAGAGCATGCGATGAAAATAACACATTCAAAGTTGCGCCAAAATTAGACATTGATTTAAAACAAAACTTCAGGGGGAACATACTAAGAAATGAACCATAGCTCTATAAAGCCCACTTTTCCATCTATATGATATACCGTTGCCAAGGATACTGAAAATGTCTTGTTGAAGTAGGATATTTTGATTAAACAAAATGTGATGATATCAATTTCGCGTTTTAAACTTTATGATACTTGTCATTCTCTCATGATAAATTTTACTGGTAAACAAATGATAGCTCTGACTTGATTGAATATAACATAAGATGTGATACGATTTGATTGGCTTGTACATTGAGTCATGTGACCCGAACTACGGTGTTTGTATTGCATCCAGGCAGAAGATTCTTACTTGTATACGGCATCTGGCCTTACTCCTTCTGAATCGATGAGCGAAGCTCAAGTGAGCTATTGTCAAAGCGCACTGTCCGGCGTCTGTCCGTCCATCGTAAACTTTTCACATTTTCGATTTCTTCTCGAGAACCACTGAAGGGATGAAACTTGGTAGGAATGAAGAACTCATGCTACCCTTTAAGTATTATTGTTTTTCGTCCGGATGCCGTTAACAGGTGGCGCAATCACAGCCAAAAGTAGGTCATGGAGGTATCCTCCTTTGACACATCTCTTCTTCAGAACAGAAGCACATATTGACGAACCGAAAGCATCCGGATGTTCTAGAAGGATGTCTTAAAAAGTGTTGTTAATTTTGGTTCCAATCCGAGGTAAAATTTTTATGTTACCAAATTTCTTGAAAGGAGTATATATGGTTTATTGATTATTTTCATTGAGATAACATCGAGTGGGATCGTGAACAACTTTTCCCTTTTACATGCACTTCAAGACGTGCAAAGGTAACAACAGATCAAAATATAAAAGTTGTTCAGAAGCCCGCTCGATACTAACTAATAGAAAGTTCGTCAAAAATGAACCCCAAAATGACGTTTTTCCAGAAATTAGGCAAAATACACCACATTTGAAGCCCAATTTAAAATCTAAGAAATTGAGAAAAGAAATTAAAGGTTATGTATCATTTCATAAGTAGCCTACATTGTAGAGTATATATAGGTACAAAACCATTATTTCCTGAAAATTTCAGATTTTGCCCTGAAAGGGGGCCACTTTACTATATAAAACATATGTAGTCCTTTCTAAATAGTGGGTCCTGTAGCATCATATTCCACCCATTCTGCTACGTCTTTCGGTACTTTTTTTGGACGTAATAACTTTCAAACTCTTTGGCCATATTACACTGTTTTGACTGAAGATCACTGACGAGGATTAAGTATCCGAAACGTGCATGTCTGGTTCATGCTGCAAATCTATCTGTTTTTAAATGATGCTTTTGAAATCTATGACGTTTAACATTTGTACCACTTGGTGAGTGTCACTGCTGGCGGACCATGAATCCCCGAGGGCACATGTAGCCAAGTTCGATCAACTTCTGTTGATCGTTTCTTCAACGCATTCGAAAATTTCTGTTATCAAAATTTCGTGAAATTTCTAAAACGTGGGTCCTGTAGCATCATATCCCACCCATCCTGCTACGTCTTTCGGTACTTTTTTGGACATACATGTAATAACATTCACACTCTTTGGCCATATTACATTGTTTTGACTGAGGATCAATCTCAAGGGTTAAGTACCCTAAACGTGCATGTCTGGTCCATGCTGCAAATCTATCTGTTTTTAAATGATGCTATTGAATTTTAAGACGTTTGACATTTTGACGCGTTTTCGGACTTTGTCAGAAATGCTCGAGATCATTTTGGAAATATATCTTTGAATAACTCTATAAATGTGTGAATTTTTTTTGCACTCATTGACTTAATATTTGTCATAATTATGTTATGTAATGGTTTTATATTGATTTTTGTTGAAAATTTTATTTTTCTGATTTTTCATATTTTTTTTTCAAGCATATTGGACTTCTTTTCCAGAACTACTGAAGATATTTTGATGAAACTTGGTAGGAATGAAGTACTCATGTTCCCCTACAAGTGTTGTTGCTGTACGTTGGAATTCATCAACAGGTGGCGCCAAAAGTAGGTCACCCTCCTCTGACAAACTTCTTCAGAACCGAAGCACATACTGACAAACCGAAAACAAAAGGATGTTGTATGAGGATGTTTTAAGAAGTGTTGTTATTTTTGGTTCCACTCAGAAGTGAAATTTTTGACGTCTTTTCGGACTTTGTCAGAAATGCTCATTTCTTAAACAATTATATATATATCAAAGCATATGATTTAATCGTTTTTTAAAGGAAATTTAATGATTTTTTAAATCATGAATAGATGTTTACTGTGCACATTGACTCAAGGGTTGTAGGTTTGAATCCCGGCACCGGCACCCCAATTTTTTTTCTTCATTTTTCATTTTCCCGAATTTTGTCAGTTTTAATGCATTTTCAAATCATATCAATACCTTTAATTTCATTTTTAACCAAAAATTATTTTCTTTAATTTTCATTCCGTTTTGTGCAGTAATTCATAATGATATCAAGAGTTGTCTTTCTTACATCAATGGACAAGTGCAAATAACAGAATGCTTTACTACAGACTATCAGCTGTCAGTCAGCTAAGAGTCCACTTGAGTATCAGGTGAGCGTTGTGGTCTCTTGGGCCTCTTGTTTTGTGTGCGCTATCGGTTTATTTCGTACAATTTTACATCCGTTTGCTTAGCCTAATTTCATACTTTTCTAATTTGTCTCTGGACAGACAAAATGTCTATTTCAAGTAGAAAATTTTGATCAAACAAATAGTGATGATATCTATGTTAAAAGTCTCAAATTCATTAGCATAATTTAAAAACAGATAAATTTACAACATGGACCAGGCATGCACGTTTCGGGTATTTAACCCTCGTCAGTGACCCTCACTCTAAAAAATGCAATATTCCACGTTTATGATCCTTGTCGCTATCTTCATTCATTCATTTATTCATTCATGGTAGGTCAAGGTCAACAATTTTAGTATGAATGGAAAGGTCTTGTCACAAGGAATACACATGTGAAATATGAAAGCCCTATCACTTACCATTCAAAAGTTATGCCCAATGTTAAAGTTTTTTGAAAATTAGGTCAAAGGTCAAGGTCAAGGTAACGAGGTCAAAACATTTGGTATCAATGGAAAGGTCTTGTCGCAAGGAACACACATGTGAAATATGAAAGCCCTATCACTTACCATTCAAAAGTTATGCCCAATGTTAAAGTTTTTGAAAAGTGGGTCAAAGGTCAAAGTCAAGGTCACGAGGTAAAAACTTTTGGTATCAATGGAAAGGTCTTGTTGCAAGGAACACACATGTGAAATATGAAAGCCCTATCACTTACCATTCAAAAGTTATGCCCAATGTTAAAAATTTTGAAAAGTAGGTCAAAGATCAAGGTCAAGGTCACGAGGTCAAAAATTTTGGTATAAATGGAAAGGTCTTGTCACAAGGAACACACATGTGAAATATGAAAGCCCTATCACTTACCATTCAAAAGTTATGCCCAATGTTAAAGTTTTTGAAAAGTGGGTCAAAGGTCAAAGTCAAGGTCACGAGGTCAAAACTTTGGTATCAATGGAAAGGTCTTGTTGCAAGGAACACACATGTGAAATATGAAAGCCCTATCACTTACCATTCAAAAGTTATGCCCAATGTTAAAGTTTTTGAAAAGTAGGTCAAAGATCAAGGTCAAGGTCATGAAGAGAAAAATTTTGGTATAAATGGAAAGGTCTTGTCACAAGGAACACACATATGAAATATGAAAGCCCTATCACTTACCATTCAAAAGTTATGCCTAATGTTAAAATTTTTGAAAAGTAGGTCAAAGGTCAAGGTCAAGGTCACAAGGTCAAAAATTTTGGTATCAGTGGAAAGGTCTTGTCATAAGGAATACACATGTGAAATATGAAAGCTCTATCACCTTCCATTCAAAAGTTATGCCCAATGTTAAAGTTTTTTCGGACAAACAGACAAACAGACAGACAAACAGACGGACAGGCCAAAAACTATATGCCCCCGAATCTGTGATTCCGGGGGCATAAAAATAGTTATTGACAGAACAAAATCCAATACCTTGAATTATGTTTCTGGTAAGCATATGACAAAAATGACGAACGATGTTTACGTATGTTGGGTCGAAAAGAGCATGAAATGTAAATAACACATTTAAAGTTGTGATGAAATTAGAAAATCAAAAAAAATCAATTCAGGGGGAACATACTTAGAAACTAGAAAGGTTTCTTGTTGCGGTTGCAACAAGAGTGTCTTCCTCCTATACAATTTTTGGTTTGGAAATATGAAGGACGTCACATTACATGTATTTATATTATATATTTAAGTTTTCAAATAGCAGTACTATTAAATTTTCAAACCGATAATTGTTGGTGAGCAACCATTTGATTTTTTTTGGGGGGGGGATAGAGGGGGGGGGGGGGGGGGGGCAGGAATTCTATTGCCAGCCGGTAAAATTTTTTCAGCAATTTTCTGAGCAGGCCATTTTTTTCAGCCATTACCAGAGTCGGAGAAAAATTTTCGCCGGTTCTTCGGGCCGGATTTAAACAAATTGTCAAATGTTGTGAATGTCTGTGTAAGTTAAACTCCCCGCTGTTACAGAGTATGAGTTAATAACCGTTCCTTCAGATGTCTCTTTGCAATTAGCGAATTTCAGACAGATTGTATGATGTTTAAATAGAACCTTTTCTAGATTTTTGTGCCTATGCGTATTAGGTCTCTGGTAGATACAGCTATGTGAACAGTTTGTATTTATATTAATTAATTTTTTGACTTTAAATTGTCTGGCACAAAGGGCCAGCAAAAATTCCCATATCATGCAATGTATCCTTACTTTTGCATGGTCCGGGAAAAAAAATTGCCGGCCCTTTGGTCCGGAATATTTTTTTCAGCATTTTTCAGAGCCGGGATTTTTTTTTGCAAATTCTTCCTGCCCCCTTCCCCCATAAAAAAAGGCGAGCTCGTAGCTGTAGAACCAATTTTCTTGAGAAGAGAAATGGTAATAACAAGTTACGTTCAATATATATATATATATATAAATACCATGAGGTTCTCGCTGTGCAGGTTCAAATTTGGACCCCCCCTTCCCTTTTTTCAAAGTTTATTTTGAATTTCCATCATGGCGACATCGTTCAATATAAACAGAACTGTTTTCGAAAAACGAGGGGAGGGAAGAATGTTGGAGAAATTGTTCATCAATTTGTAAATAAACCAACCGAAAATTATGTTCGAACGTTTGCTAGAATTAGAAATTAAACTTGATGTTCAAAATATAGTTATTGAAGTTTAGAAACAGGTTTGTAGGTTAGAAATCGGAATCAAACTACCACTTTTTGTGTGTACATTCTGGTTTGTAGCTGATCTCTTCTAAATTAATCAACTGTTTTAAAATCAAATTGTGTATATCGAAATGTATTTATGAAATGCATATTCATCATTGCCGTGAAATCGGAATTTGAAAATCTCAACACTGCTTTTCTCGAGTCGGACTCGGACTACCAATTTTAGTGTGCGCCCGATCTGTTGGCGTGAAGGTGTATCGAAATACCCAACTCAAAATTTCGATGCTCATATCTTTTCAAAAGTAAGAGATAGGAAAAAATCAGAAAGACTAAATAAGACAGATATATGGATAAAAAATAATAATATTGAAATTTTTAGGAAACTTCATAAGCTTAATTTTTGTTTATTATTATAAGCAAAAAAGTGTCTTCCTCCTATGAACTTCTGAATTTGGAAATATGAAGGACGGTGAAGGACGTCATCGTAATAAATCGTTACAGTGTGGCTGTCGACTTTCAAAAAGAATGGAAATTGTAGATAGCAAAATACGAGATATTTAAGCTTACAAATAGCAAAACATGAAATTTTCGGTCCTTTTGAGTAATTCGACGCTCCCGTCAAATATTTGAATCTACTAAAAAACATGATAAAAAAAAAAAAAAAAATAACAGAGACCAAAAATAAAAAAGACCAATCTAGCTTTTACTCCAAACGTAACGTTGGAGAACTTTCATTGTCCTAGCTTACAGGGTTCTTGAGAAATCGCTGATCCAATTTTCCACGGTTACGAAAACAATAGGTCTTCCGACGGAAGTCGGAAGACCTAATTAACCTGAGTTCTATAAAGCTCTATAAAGCCCACTTTTCTATCTACATGTATATGATATACCGTTGCAAGGGATACTAACAAATGTCTTATTGCTGTAGGATATTTTGATATCAATTTGACATTTATTTCATAACAGAAAAATATTTCTACACTATTGCAACCATAACCATGTATGAATCGTGTCGTTTGTTCATGTTAGCACTATTTTATGATGAAAACGTGGTAGTTCTAACGTGATTGAGACTGACACAAGAGATGTGTTACGAATTTGGCTTGAACATATAGTAACGTGACCCGCACTGATAGAGCAATTTATGTTACATCTTAATCGTCCTGGGCATCTGGACTTATTTCTTCTAGAATTCAATCTATTAATACGAAAATTAAAGTGTTCCTACTCTTTTTAAACAACACAGACATGTAAACACCACAGACATGTAAACACCACAGACATGTAAACACCACAGACATGTAAACAACACAGACATGTAAACACCACAGACATGTAAACACCACAGACATGTAAACACCACAGACATGTAAACAACACAGACATGTAAACAACACAGACATGTAAACAACAACACAGACATGTAAACACCACAGACATGTAAACAACACAGACATGTAAACAACACAGACATGTAACCAACACAGACATGTAAACAACACGGACATGTAAACAACACAGACATGTAAACAACACAGACATGTAAACAACACAGACATGTAAACACCACAGACATGTAAACACCACAGACATGTAAACAACACAGACATGTAAACAACACAGACATGTAAACAACAACACAGACATGTAAACACCACAGACATGTAAACAACACAGACATGTAAACAACACAGACATGTAAACAACACAGACATGTAACCAACACAGACATGTAAACAACACGGACATGTAAACAACACAGACATGTAAACAACACAGACATGTAAACAACACAGACATGTAAACACCACAGACATGTAAACACCACAGACATGTAAACAACACGGACTTGTAAACAACACAGACATGTAAACAACACAGACATGTAAACAACACAGACATGTAAACAACACAGACATGTAAACAACACAGACATGTAAACAACACGGACATGTAAACACCACAGACATGTAAACACCACAGACATGTAACCAACACAGACATGTAAACAACACGGACATGTAAACAACACAGACATGTAAACAACACAGACGTGTAAACAACACAGGCATGTAAACAACACAGACATGTAAACAACACGGACATGTAAACACCACAGACATGTAAACAACACAGACATGTAACCAACACAGACATGTAAACAACACGGACTTGTAAACAACACAGACATGTAAACAACACAGACATGTAAACAACACAGACATGTAAACAACACAGACATGTAAACAACACAGACATGTAAACACCACAGACATGTAAACAACACAGACATGTAAAGAACACAGACATGTAAAGAACACAGACATGTAAACAACACAGACATGTAAACAACACAGACATGTAAACACCACAGACATGTAACCAACACGGACATGTAAACAACACGGACATGTAAACAACACAGACATGTAAACAACACAGACATGTAAACAACACAGACATGTAAACAACACAGACATGTAAACAACACAGACAAGGACATTTTTCAGTATTTGACGCAGAACATATACACAGCCAATTGTGCCTCATATGAAATTCATGTGAAATTTACATCATTTCTACATAAAAGTTCACATGGAATTTATGTGAAACGAGCACGAACATGAAATTTACATAAAACATTTTCACATGAAATTCATGTGAAGTTTCTGACAAACATTTTATGTGAATTCAATTTCGTGGTCACAAAGAAAAATTCAATGACATGTAAAATTCATGTGAAGTAAATTTATGTGAAATTCATGTGAAAAATATTTAACATAAATCTTATGTGAAATTCATATGAATGTTAAACGTCTTTAAATTCAATAGCATCATTTAAAACCTAATAAATTTACAGCATGGACCAGACATGCACGTTTCGGGTACTAAACCCTCGTCAGTTATCCTCAGTCTAAAATATGTAATACGGCCAAAAAGTATGAAAATTATTATGTCCAAACATGTACCAAAAGACGTAGCAGAATGGGTGGGATATGATGCTACAGGACCCACGTTTTAGGAATTTCAAGAAATTTTGTAACAGAAAATTTCAAATGCGTTGAAGAGACACACGATCAACCGAAGTTGATCGAACTTGGCTACATGTGCCCTCGGGGACTCTTGGTCCACCAGCAGTGACACTCACCAAGTAGTTCAAATGTTAAACGTCTTTAAATTCAATAGCATCATTTAAAACCTAATAAATTTACAGCATGGACCAGACATGCACGTTTCGGGTACTAAACCCTCGTCGGTGATCCTCAGTCTAAAATATGTAATACGGCCAAAAAGTATGAAAATTATTATGTCCAAACATGTACCAAAAGACGTAGCAGAATGGGTGGGATATGATGCTACAGGACCCACGTTTTAGGAATTTCAAGAAATTTTGTAACAGAAAATTTCAAATGCGTTGAAGAGACACACGATCAACCGAAGTTGATCGAACTTGGCTACATGTGCCCTCGGGGACTCTTGGTCCACCAGCAGTGACACTCACCAAGTAGTTCAAATGTTAAACGTCTTTAAATTCAATAGCATCATTTAAAACCTAATAAATTTACAGCATGGACCAGACATGCACGTTTCGGGTACTAAACCCTCGTCAGTGATCCTCAGTCTAAAATATGTAATACGGCCAAAAAGTATGAAAATTATTATGTCCAAACATGTACCAAAAGACGTAGCAGAATGGGTGGGATATGATGCTACAGGACCCACGTTTTAGGAATTTCAAGAAATTTTGTAACAGAAAATTTCAAATGCGTTGAAGAGACACACGATCAACCGAAATTGATCGAACTTGGCTACATGTGCCCTCGGGGACTCTTGGTCCACCAGCAGTGACACTCACCAAGTAGTTCAAATGTTAAACGTCTTTAAATTCAATAGCATCATTTAAAACCTAATAAATTTACAGCATGGACCAGACATGCACGTTTCGGGTACTAAACCCTCGTCAGTGATCCTCAGTCTAAAATATGTAATACGGCCAAAAAGTATGAAAATTATTATGTCCAAACATGTACCAAAAGACGTAGCAGAATGGGTGGGATATGATGCTACAGGACCCACGTTTTAGGAATTTCAAGAAATTTTGTAACAGAAAATTTCAAATGCGTTGAAGAGACACACGATCAACCGAAGTTGATCGAACTTGGCTACATGTGCCCTCGGGGACTCTTGGTCCACCAGCAGTGACACTCACCAAGTAGTTCAAATGTTAAACGTCTTTAAATTCAATAGCATCATTTAAAACCTAATAAATTTACAGCATGGACCAGACATGCACGTTTCGGGTACTAAACCCTCGTCAGTGATCCTCAGTCTAAAATATGTAATACGGCCAAAAAGTATGAAAATTATTATGTCCAAACATGTACCAAAAGACGTAGCAGAATGGGTGGGATATGATGCTACAGGACCCACGTTTTAGGAATTTCAAGAAATTTTGTAACAGAAAATTTCAAATGCGTTGAAGAGACACACGATCAACCGAAGTTGATCGAACTTGGCTACATGTGCCCTCGGGGACTCTTGGTCCACCAGCAGTGACACTCACCAAGTAGTTCAAATGTTAAACGTCTTTAAATTCAATAGCATCATTTAAAACCTAATAAATTTACAGCATGGACCAGACATGCACGTTTCGGGTACTAAACCCTCGTCAGTGATCCTCAGTCTAAAATATGTAATACGGCCAAAAAGTATGAAAATTATTATGTCCAAACATGTACCAAAAGACGTAGCAGAATGGGTGGGATATGATGCTACAGGACCCACGTTTTAGGAATTTCAAGAAATTTTGTAACAGAAAATTTCAAATGCGTTGAAGAGACACACGATCAACCGAAGTTGATCGAACTTGGCTACATGTGCCCTCGGGGACTCTTGGTCCACCAGCAGTGACACTCACCAAGTAGTTCAAATGTTAAACGTCTTTAAATTCAATAGCATCATTTAAAACCTAATAAATTTACAGCATGGACCAGACATGCACGTTTCGGGTACTAAACCCTCGTCAGTGATCCTCAGTCTAAAATATGTAATACGGCCAAAAAGTATGAAAATTATTATGTCCAAACATGTACCAAAAGACGTAGCAGAATGGGTGGGATATGATGCTACAGGACCCACGTTTTAGGAATTTCAAGAAATTTTGTAACAGAAAATTTCAAATGCGTTGAAGAGACACACGATCAACCGAAGTTGATCGAACTTGGCTTCATGTGCCCTCGGGGACTCTTGGTCCACCAGCAGTGACACTCACCAAGTAGTTCAAATGTTAAACGTCTTTAAATTCAATAGCATCATTTAAAACCTAATAAATTTACAGCATGGACCAGACATGCACGTTTCGGGTACTAAACCCTCGTCAGTGATCCTCAGTCTAAAATATGTAATACGGCCAAAAAGTATGAAAATTATTATGTCCAAACATGTACCAAAAGACGTAGCAGAATGGGTGGGATATGATGCTACAGGACCCACGTTTTAGGAATTTCAAGAAATTTTGTAACAGAAAATTTCAAATGCGTTGAAGAGACACACGATCAACCGAAGTTGATCGAACTTGGCTACATGTGCCCTCGGGGACTCTTGGTCCACCAGCAGTGACACTCACCAAGTAGTTCAAATGTTAAACGTCTTTAAATTCAATAGCATCATTTAAAACCTAATAAATTTACAGCATGGACCAGACATGCACGTTTCGGGTACTAAACCCTCGTCAGTGATCCTCAGTCTAAAATATGTAATACGGCCAAAAAGTATGAAAATTATTATGTCCAAACATGTACCAAAAGACGTAGCAGAATGGGTGGGATATGATGCTACAGGACCCACGTTTTAGGAATTTCAAGAAATTTTGTAACAGAAAATTTCAAATGCGTTGAAGAGACACACGATCAACCGAAGTTGATCGAACTTGGCTACATGTGCCCTCGGGGACTCTTGGTCCACCAGCAGTGACACTCACCAAGTAGTTCAAATGTTAAACGTCTTTAAATTCAATAGCATCATTTAAAACCTAATAAATTTACAGCATGGACCAGACATGCACGTTTCGGGTACTAAACCCTCGTCAGTGATCCTCAGTCTAAAATATGTAATACGGCCAACAAGTATGAAAATTATTATGTCCAAACATGTACCAAAAGACGTAGCAGAATGGGTGGGATATGATGCTACAGGACCCACGTTTTAGGAATTTCAAGAAATTTTGTAACAGAAAATTTCAAATGCGTTGAAGAGACACACGATCAACCGAAGTTGATCGAACTTGGCTACATGTGCCCTCGGGGACTCTTGGTCCACCAGCAGTGACACTCACCAAGTAGTTCAAATGTTAAACGTCTTTAAATTCAATAGCATCATTTAAAACCTAATAAATTTACAGCATGGACCAGACATGCACGTTTCGGGTACTAAACCCTCGTCAGTGATCCTCAGTCTAAAATATGTAATACGGCCAAAAAGTATGAAAATTATTATGTCCAAACATGTACCAAAAGACGTAGCAGAATGGGTGGGATATGATGCTACAGGACCCACGTTTTAGGAATTTCAAGAAATTTTGTAACAGAAAATTTCAAATGCGTTGAAGAGACACACGATCAACCGAAGTTGATCGAACTTGGCTACATGTGCCCTCGGGGACTCTTGGTCCACCAGCAGTGACACTCACCAAGTAGTTCAAATGTTAAACGTCTTTAAATTCAATAGCATCATTTAAAACCTAATAAATTTACAGCATGGACCAGACATGCACGTTTCGGGTACTAAACCCTCGTCAGTGATCCTCAGTCTAAAATATGTAATACGGCCAAAAAGTATGAAAATTATTATGTCCAAACATGTACCAAAAGACGTAGCAGAATGGGTGGGATATGATGCTACAGGACCCACGTTTTAGGAATTTCAAGAAATTTTGTAACAGAAAATTTCAAATGCGTTGAAGAGACACACGATCAACCGAAGTTGATCGAACTTGGCTACATGTGCCCTCGGGGACTCTTGGTCCACCAACAGTGACACTCACCAAGTAGTTCAAATGTTAAACGTCTTTAAATTCAATAGCATCATTTAAAACCTAATAAATTTACAGCATGGACCAGACATGCACGTTTCGGGTACTAAACCCTCGTCAGTGATCCTCAGTCTAAAATATGTAATACGGCCAAAAAGTATGAAAATTATTATGTCCAAACATGTACCAAAAGACGTAGCAGAATGGGTGGGATATGATGCTACAGGACCCACGTTTTAGGAATTTCAAGAAATTTTGTAACAGAAAATTTCAAATGCGTTGAAGAGACACACGATCAACCGAAGTTGATCGAACTTGGCTACATGTGCCCTCGGGGACTCTTGGTCCACCAGCAGTGACACTCACCAAGTAGTTCAAATGTTAAACGTCTTTAAATTCAATAGCATCATTTAAAACCTAATAAATTTACAGCATGGACCAGACATGCACGTTTCGGGTACTAAACCCTCGTCAGTGATCCTCAGTCTAAAATATGTAATACGGCCAAAAAGTATGAAAATTATTATGTCCAAACATGTACCAAAAGACGTAGCAGAATGGGTGGGATATGATGCTACAGGACCCACGTTTTAGGAATTTCAAGAAATTTTGTAACAGAAAATTTCAAATGCGTTGAAGAGACACACGATCAACCGAAGTTGATCGAACTTGGCTACATGTGCCCTCGGGGACTCTTGGTCCACCAGCAGTGACACTCACCAAGTAGTTCAAATGTTAAACGTCTTTAAATTCAATAGCATCATTTAAAACCTAATAAATTTACAGCATGGACCAGACATGCACGTTTCGGGTACTAAACCCTCGTCAGTGATCCTCAGTCTAAAATATGTAATACGGCCAAAAAGTATGAAAATTATTATGTCCAAACATGTACCAAAAGACGTAGCAGAATGGGTGGGATATGATGCTACAGGACCCACGTTTTAGGAATTTCAAGAAATTTTGTAACAGAAAATTTCAAATGCGTTGAAGAGACACACGATCAACCGAAGTTGATCGAACTTGGCTACATGTGCCCTCGGGGACTCTTGGTCCACCAGCAGTGACACTCACCAAGTAGTTCAAATGTTAAACGTCTTTAAATTCAATAGCATCATTTAAAACCTAATAAATTTACAGCATGGACCAGACATGCACGTTTCGGGTACTAAACCCTCGTCAGTGATCCTCAGTCTAAAATATGTAATACGGCCAAAAAGTATGAAAATTATTATGTCCAAACATGTACCAAAAGACGTAGCAGAATGGGTGGGATATGATGCTACAGGACCCACGTTTTAGGAATTTCAAGAAATTTTGTAACAGAAAATTTCAAATGCGTTGAAGAGACACACGATCAACCGAAGTTGATCGAACTTGGCTACATGTGCCCTCGGGGACTCTTGGTCCACCAGCAGTGACACTCACCAAGTAGTTCAAATGTTAAACGTCTTTAAATTCAATAGCATCATTTAAAACCTAATAAATTTACAGCATGGACCAGACATGCACGTTTCGGGTACTAAACCCTCGTCAGTGATCCTCAGTCTAAAATATGTAATACGGCCAAAAAGTATGAAAATTATTATGTCCAAACATGTACCAAAAGACGTAGCAGAATGGGTGGGATATGATGCTACAGGACCCACGTTTTAGGAATTTCAAGAAATTTTGTAACAGAAAATTTCAAATGCGTTGAAGAGACACACGATCAACCGAAGTTGATCGAACTTGGCTACATGTGCCCTCGGGGACTCTTGGTCCACCAGCAGTGACACTCACCAAGTAGTTTTGTAATAACGAACTTTCATGTGAAATTTACATGATGCTCATTTCATATGAATTTCATATGTGGCACAATTGACTGTGTAGAAGGATATGTCGGTCGACCCGTGGTCCTAGTAAGGCTCGAACCAGCGACCTTACGGCTACTGGCCCGACGTCCTTACGACTAAATCACGGCGCCGACGTGTTCCTACTTGTTACCTTTTTGAATAAAAAAATTCAAACCAATTTTGATGCAGCAGACACGTGTTTCGGTTAGTAAATCCTCATCAGTGGTACTTACAGTAAGTTTGACAGTAAGCGTTTTGAATAGTGTTCCCTGACATGGTCGCCATGGCACTTTCTATATAGACTTACCTCAGACAGTGCATGTATTTCAGATATTGTTTTCATTTTCTTGCATGAACATCGGCGGCGGATGCGGCTAGCCAACAGGGGATGCTAACTCCTCCCGGGCACCTGGTCCCACCTCTAGCTTGCTAGGGGTTCATCGATGCTCAGTTTGGTGCTCTGTTGTGAGTGCTGTTGAGATTATCGTCAGGATCTTCTTTAACTCTTTACATGTATAAGCTTAATTTATTTTGTACTCTGCTTGAATCGGTTTATTTCGCTTTGTCGTGTTCTTGTTTTGTGAGCGCTGTCGGTTTCTTTCGTCTAATTTTGGAGAAGTTTTCTGTTATGTTTTGCTAAATAACTTATTTTGCATACTTTTATGATTTGTTTCTGAACCGTCACTTTTCCTTTCACTTTTAGAAGTTAAATTCGTAAGAGGGGCGTACTTTACATACATGGATGATGTACCGGTGTATGAATTAGGTCATGCGCTGAATGTAGAACTAGAAAAACAAAATTTTTATGACAAATTAAATCAAATTTTTGTAAATTTGCACACACAAATCATAACATGCAATGTACATAACACTTTCAAAGTGGTGCTAAAATTAGACATTGATTTAAAAACACTGCAGGAGTCTTATCTACATGCATATCAAGCTCTATAAAACCTTTCTCCCACTTTATATCGTTGCCTAGGATGCTGAAAATGTATTTGTTGAAATAGGAAACTTTGTTCAAACAAATTTTGATATCAATTTTGCGTTGAAATGATACTCGTCATTTCTCCATAAATGGGGTTTTTAAGCACTTAGTAGTTCTGATGCCGTGAAGATTTACCTAAGATGTGTTACAAATTTAATTGGCTAGTACAGCAATATGATCTGAAGGGGTTTCCTGTAAAGTGCAAAACGAAACAAACACGAAACGAAACAAATCGAAAAGAAACGAAATAGATCGAAACGAAACAAAACAGATCGTTTCGTTTCAATCTGTTTCGTATCGTTTCGATTCGATCTGTTTCGTTTCGTTTCGTTTTGTTTCGCACTTTACAGGGACCCGATCTGAAGCAAGGAATTTGCAATGCTTAAATGCAGGAGATGCTCATTTGTCCGGATATCTGGTCTTACTCTTTCTTTCATTTTAGTAATTGGTTCTATTGGTTTTTATTCGGTTATTAGGTCTTCCGACTTCAATCGGAAGACCTATTGTTTTCGTAACCGTGGAAAATTGGATCAGCGATTTCTCAAGAACCCTGTAAGCTAGGACAATGAAAGTTCTCCAACGTTACGTTTGGAGTAAAAGCTAGATTGGTCTTTTTCATTTTTGGTCTCTGTTATTTTTTTTATCATGTTTTTTAGTAGATTCAAATATTTGACGGGAGCGTCGAATTACTCAAAAGGACCGAAAATTTCATGTTTTGCTATTTGTAAGCTTAAATATCTCGTATTTTGCTATCTACAATTTCCATTCTTTTTGAAAGTCGACAGCCATGCAAGATATGAAATGCTAGATGCACACTGTAACGATTTATTACGATGACGTCCTTCACCGTCCTTCATATTTCCAAATTCAGAAGTTCATAGGAGGAAGACACTTTTTTGCTTATAATAGTAAACAAAAATTAAGCTTATGAAGTTTCCTAAAAATTTCAATATTATTATTTTTATCCATATATCTGTCTTATTTAGTCTTTCTGATTTTTCCTATCTCTTACTGTTGAAAAGATATGAGCATCGAAATTTTGAGTTGGGTATTTCGATACACCTTCACGCCAACAGATCGGGCGCACACTAAAATTGGTAGACCGAGTCCGACTCGAGAAAAGCAGTGTTGAGATTTTCAAATTCCGATTTCACGGCAATGATGAATATGCATTTCATAAATACATTTCGATATACACAATTTGATTTTAAAACAGTTGATTAATTTAGAAGAGATCAGCTACAAACCAGAATTTACACACAAAAAGTGGTAGTTTGATTCCGATTTCTAACCTACAAACCTGTTTCTAAACTTCAATAACTATATTTTGAACATCAAGTTTAATTTCTAATTCTAGCAAACGTTCGAACATAATTTTCGGTTGGTTTAGTTACAAATTGATGAACAATTTCTCCAACATTCTTCCCTCCCCTCGTTTTTCGAAAACAGTTCTGTTTATATTGAACGATGTCGCCATGATGGAAATTCAAAATAAACTTTGAAAAAAGGGAAGGGGGGTCCAAATTTGAACCTGCACAGCGAGAACCTCATGGTATTTATATATATATATATATTGAACGTAACTTGTTATTACCATTTCTTCTCAAGAAAATTGGTTCTACAGCTACGAGCTCGCCTTTTTTATGGGGGAAGGGGGCAGGAAGAATTTGCAAATAAAAAAATCCCGGCTCTGAAAAATGCTGAAAAAAATATTCCGGCCCAAAGGGCCGGCAATTTTTTTTTTCCCGGACCATGCAAAAGTAAGGATACATTGCATGATATGGGAATTTTTGCTGGCCCTTTGTGCCAGACAATTTAAAGTCAAAAAATTAATTAATATAAATACAAACTGTTCACATAGCTGTATCTACCAGAGACCTAATACGCATAGGCACAAAAATCTAGAAAAGGTTCTATTTAAACATCATACAATCTGTCTGAAATTCGCTAATTGCAAAGAGTCATCTGAAGGAACGGTTATTAACTCATACTCTGTAACAGCGGGGAGTTTAACTTACACAGACATTCACAACATTTGACAATTTGTTTTAATCCGGCCCGAAGAACCGGCGAAAATTTTTCTCCGACTCTGGTAATGGCTGAAAAAAATGGCCTGCTCAGAAAATTGCTGAAAAAATTTTACCGGCTGGCAATAGAATTCCTGCCCCCCCCCCCCCCCCCCCCCCCCCCAAATCAAATGGTTGCTCACCAACAATTATCGGTTTGAAAATTTAATGTTACTGCTATTTGAAAACTTAGATATAATATAAATACATATAATGTGACGTCCTTCATATTTCCAAACCAAAAATTGTATAGGAGGAAGACACTCTTGTTGCAACCGCAACAAGAAACCTTTCTAGTTCTGTTTTGTTTTCTGATTTCTGATATTTGTTACCCGCGAGGGGTGTGACAGTGAGTGTTTTGATAATTTTTCCTGACATGGTCGCCATAGCACTTTCTATATAGACATAACCTCAGTCAGTGTATGTATTTTAGATATTGATTTCCTTTTCGTGCATGAACATCGACGGCGGGTGCGGCTAGCCAACATGGGATGCTTACTCCTCCCGGACACCTGATCCCACCTCTAGCTTGCTAGGGGTCCGTCGATGCTCAATTTTGTGCTCTTTTGACAGTGCTGTTGAAATTATCGTCAGGATCTTTTAAGTCATTTGTATGCACTTTAGTATTATTTTACTTTTTTGCCTTGCTTTGTTTGCGCTTTCAGTTTATTTCACCTTGTTTTTCATGTGCGTTTATTTTGTTTTGCCTTGTCTTGTACTTGTCTTGTGTGCCTTTTTGTCTTGTTTTTGTATGTGTTTTTTGTTTGTTTCGTCTTGATTTCTATGTTAAACGTCTTCAAATTCAGTAGCATTATTTAAGAACAGATAAATTTGCAGCATGGACCAGACATGCACGTTTCGGGTACTTAACCCTCGTCAGTGATATTCAATCTAAACAATGTAATATTGCCAAAGAGTGTGAAAGTAATGATGTCCAAAAATGTACCGAAAGACGTAGCAGGATGGGTGGGATATGATGCTATAGGACCCACGTTTTAGAAATTTCAAGAAATTTTGATTACAGAAATTTTCGAATGCGTTGAAGATACGACAACCGCTTTTGATCGAACGAACTTGGCTTATGTGCCCACGGAGACTCCTGGTCCACCAGCAGCGAAACTCACCAAATGGTACAAATGTTAGACGTCTTCAAAATCGATAGCATCATTTAAGAACAGATGAATTTGCAGCATGGACCAGACATGCACGTTTCGGGTACTTAACCCTCGTCAGTGATCCTCAGTCTAAACAATGTAATATGGCCTAAGAGTGTGAAAGTTATTATGTCCAAAAATGTACCGAAAGACGTAGCAGGATGGGTGGTATTTTTGATATTTTGATTACAGAAATTTTCGAATGCGTTGAGGAAACGATCAACCGATGTTGATCGATCTTGGCTACATGTGTCCTCGGGGACTCCTTGTCCACCAGCAGTGACACTCACCAAGTGGTACAAATGTTTAACGTCTTCAAATTCAATAACATCATTTAAGAACAGATAGATTTGCAGCATGGACCAGACATGCACGTTTGTATGCAAGTTTGTTTATTTCGCCTTGTTTCGCGTGTAATTTTTGTGCTTTTGTTTTGTTTCGCTATATTTTGCGTGTACTTTCGATTCTTTCGCCTTGTTTTGTATGCTGTTGGTTGTTTCGACTTTTTTTTTATTATGCTCCGGAATAAAAGATTCGGGGGCATATAGTTTTTGGTCTGTCCGTCTGAAAAACTTTAACATTGGACATAACTTTTGAATGGAAGGTAATAGAGCTTCATATACCACGTGTGTATTCCTTGTAACAATACATTTCTGTTAATACCAAAATGTTTTGACCTTATGACCTCGACCTTCGACCTACTTTTGAAAAACTTTAATACTAGTATTAGGCATAACTTTTCAATTGACGACAATAGAGGTTTCATATATTTCACATGTGTATTCCTTGTAACAATATATTTCTATTGATACAATTTTTTTACCTTGAGACCTACTTTTGAAAAACTTTAATATTAGGCATAACTTTTCAATTGACGGCAATAGAGGTTTCATATTTCACATTTGTATTTCTTGTGATAAGAATTTCTATTGATACCAAAAGTATTGACCTTGTGATCTTGACCTTCTTTTGAAAACCTTTGACATTGGTCATACATGTAACTTTTGAATGGCTTTCATATTTCACATGTGTATTTCGTGTGACAAGTCCTTTCCATCCATACCAACATTCTTGACCTCATGACCTTGACCTTTGACCTATACTACTTATGAAGAACTTTAACATTACATGTACTGTAGTCTTTTCTTTTGAATGGAAGGTGTTATAGCTTTCATATTTCACATTTGTATTCCTTTTGACGAGACCTTTCCATCAAAAGACCCAATGACCTTCACCTTTGACCTTCTTTTGAAAAAAGCTTTGAACATTGACCCTTGCCCATCCAGTTTGACCTACTTAACAGAAAATGTTGTTAATACTGACAAAGATGCAACCGCTGAACCGGGGAAATTCGTGTTTCACAATCACAGGTTTTTTTCTTGCTTGTTTTTTGTATCTACTTGTTTAGTTTAAACTGTATTTATTCCAGATCATATAATTAATTATACTTGTTTTTTGTGTACTTTTGGTTTGTTTCGCTTTCATTTACGTGACATTGTGCTTTTGTTTTGTTTTGTATGCACTTGTATTACTTCGCCTTGTGTTTGTTTAATTTTGTTTGCTTCGCCTAGCTTTGCCTGTGCTTTTGGTTTGTTTTGCCATTTTGCGTGTGCTTTTGGTTTGTATCGCCATGTATTGCATGCGTTTTTGGTTTGTTTCGTCTGGGTATTTTGCTTTCTGGTTTGTTTCAACTTGTTTTGCGTGTACATTTTTGTTTGTTTCACCTTCATTTGTGTGAGCTTTTGGTTTGTTCTGCGTGTGCTTTTGGTTCGCTTCTCCTTATTTTGCGTGTGCTTTTGATTTGATTCGTTATATTTTTCGGATACATTTGGTTTGTATCGCCTGCTTGTATGCATTGTTTTATTGTTTCGCGTCGTTTTAATGCGTTTTTGGTTTGTTTAACACTCCTTTTATGTTTTAGCTCACATAAGTGACCTAGTTTTGTACTTTCGGTTTTGTTTCGTATTGTTTTGTACTCGATTTTGTTTTTGTGTATTTTTAATATGATGGTAGATGTATCGTTTGGTTATCAATATTCATCATATCGTTGGACGAAGTGGTGAAAATGTGGAATAATTTCAATCTCTAGTTATCTCTTTGTCACCTACCATTAAAATGTGAATAGGCATCCAGGTATGCGTACATGTAACTGTTCAATTCATATATTACGCAATATCAATGTCATTCCATTGCGCTAGGGATAATATCAATAGATCAGAAGGAAATGGAAATGTAAAAATGTAATTCACTTCCTCACGACTGAATAAACGGAATTTTCAATATCGTATTAACATATGATAATCTGTTGCTTACAAAGTGAAAGTTCACTAAAGCATAATTGTGTATTTGTTTGCATACGCGATGGTGCGATAAAGGGCATATTAGTAATTGGTCGGTCTGTCCGTCCGTCTATCTCTCTGTGCTTTACTTTTTTGATTAGTAAGTGATGTTACTTTCATATTTCATAGGTATATCCCTTGTGTTCCGTGTTTATTTCTTTTTGGTAATGAAATTGTTGACCTTGTGACCTTGACCTTCGGATTTGATCTACTGTTGAAAAACCTAAACATTTAATATTACTTTTTATTGGTTAGTAATTTCTTATCTATATATATTGATTTTGATAAGACCTATTCTATCAAGATTATGGACCTTGTGAAAATTGGCAGGACCAATACGCTTCGTTGTTCTTATACATATTGTTTGAATTTTTGGAATTATCACCTGAGCTAAAGTGATAGCGCGTCGTCCGTCGTCCATCCGTCCGTCGTCTGTCCGTCGTCCGGCGTAAACTTTTTTTTTTACATTTCAAACTTCTCCTCTGCAACCGCAGCACAGAATTTCACGAAACCTTACAGGAAGCAAGTACTCAAAATCCTCTACCAAATTTTCGTTTTTCGTACGTGTCGATCGGTCAAAAAGTATGGCTGCCGAGGGCTCTATTTGGCTGACGCATTTTCGACTTATCTCTCTGCAACCGCCGATCTCCCCTTTGCAGCTGTTGCACAGACTTTTTCAAAACGTTACAGGAAGAAGGTAAATGAGAGTTAATGAGCTGATGAGTTAAAGAAGATCCTGACGACAATCTCAACAGCACTAACAATAGAGCAAAAAATTAATCATCGACGGATCCCTAGCAAGCTAGAGATGGGACCAGGTGCCTGGGAGGAGTAAGCATCCCCTGCTGGCTAGCCGCACCCGCCGTCGATGTGTAAGCACGAAAATGAAAACAATATATAAAATTCATGCACTGTCTGAAGCCATGTCTATATAGAAAGTGCTATGGCAACGATGTCAGGGAAATATATTCAAAACGCTTACTGTCAAATCCCTCGCGGGCAACTTTTTTACGAGCTCCACACGACAAAGGGCATAAGTGTGACACAAATGAGTTAAAGAAGATCCTGACGACAATCTCAACAGCACTAACAATAGAGCACAAAATTAATAATCGACGGACCCCTAGCAAGCTCAAGGTCCTCTACCGAGATTTTGTTTTTTATGCCGATCGGTCAACAAAAGTTGTCACCGAGGGATCTGGATGGTTGACGCAATTTCGACTTCTCCTCTGGTATCGCTGGACAGAATTTCACAAAACTTTACAGGAAGCAAGTACTCAAGGTCCTTACCGAGATTTTGTTTTTTGTGTTGATCGGTCAACAAATATGGCCATCAAGGGCTCTGATTGGCTGACGCAATTTCGACATCTCCTCTGAAACCGCTGCACAGAATTTCACGAAACCTGTCATGAACCGCTGCACAGAAGAGGTTCCACTCCACCATTTCAAATTGGGAATGAATATTAATGTTAAAGGCTATCATGGCATATACCCCTGAATAAGACAGCGTATATGAAGCAAGGGTGAAAAGTAGTGAAATGGTTGAAAATTGTTACAAATAGGTAATATGTCTGTAACAGGACACTGACAGTTTTTGAATCCTTAGTTTCGTATCCTATATAAACACTGCAACGTGCGATTGACCATGTGAAATTTGCCGGAATTTCCCAGCGCCAAAAATCATACAAGTTGATTCGATAATGGTTTCGGGCAAACGAGCCGCAAAGACTTCCTGATTTTTCCATATGATTTAAAGTAAGAATTATATATTTTTCAGACTGTTGATTGAAATATCTGAAAAAAGCAAGCAACTTAGTGAAATTGTGCCCTAAATTTTGGCCATTATGGTACTTTTTGCACGAAATTTCACCCAATTTTCATGTCATTTCAGCAAAGGTAATGTGGTTATTATATTGAACTTTTCTCTTACAATGTCTATGAATTGAAAAATTTAAATCTTTCTGAATCGTTTGATACCAAATACATAGTATGACATCACATAAGTAAGTACATAATGAGGAATATAAGTGGTGGGGGTCAGCGATAAAACGAAATGACAAAGTAATGGTGGAGGGCAATCTGAAACCTTTAAATTTATACAGGAAGCAATTACTCAAGGTACTCCACCAAGTTTGTGTTTTTCATTCCGATCGGTCAACAAATTTGGCAGCCGAAGGCTCTGATTGGCTGACACATTTTCAACTTCTCCTCTGCAACAGTAAGAAAACAATTACAGTTAATCAATTCATTTCTTGGATACAACTTTAACATCAAAGTTTAAATATTGATAATACTGCTTAATAACTAGTATGTGATAGGAATTATCCCCCTTGAAACTTAGAATAATTCAATATTTTGCGGTTTTCTGGACATTGAACAGAAAACCCTCACAGGAAATAAATTCATTTTTTTATATAATATATCTTGTACTTCTATAAGCTTGTTGATTACTTATGTGGGGGACATCATTATGATCCTTCGATCAATATTATTTCTTTTATTTTATATTTATTGTAGGGTTGCATGTGGCTCCGTGAACTATACCACAATTCAATTTTCTTTTTTGAAAAAGCTAATGAAAAATTGAACTTATTTTCCATTTTCCTTTTTCAATTTATTATATGAAAAATGGAAAATTGATTCAATTTTCCTTTTTTCATTTTAAATTCAAATTAAATTAAAAAAAATAAATCGTGGCTTAATACAGCGTATTTTAGCTCATTTTCTTCTTTCAATTTGAAATTTCAAAATGAAAAATGGAAAATTGAATAGATTTTCCATTTTTCATTTACTTAATTGAAAGGGAAATAGAAATTACCATTTTTCATTAACTTTTTCGAAAAGGAAAATTGTATTGTGGTTCGAATCAGCACACGGACCATTTTGGCCAATCTGTTTGATTAAATTCCTTCATTCACCCTCAAATTCTATAGAAGTATCCAATTTTCAAAGACAGCAAAAGGTTACATATTTAACACCATAATCTGATTACAAGATTTAGAACATTCTTACGTTACATAATATGTAATTGTCATTTTAGCTTTTGTTGACATCATTCAGGTATGTGATTATTTAAGATTTGTATAAAAACAAAATAAATACAACACCAGAAAAAAAAATAGTGTCACAAGTGAAGTTTTAGTGTAATTTGCGAGAACAGACATTTTTTATAAGAAAAGGAAATAATAAACAATAGATAATTTTAAGCTTATATTGAATTAGTCGGCATTTTTAAAATTTCCAAAACAAAAGCATTTCTAGATCTAAGAACGAGAAAAATGTACCCATGGTTGGTCAAAATATAAGGCTACATGTAAGTTCACTGGCACTTCGATCTGAGCAAAAATAAAATTTTGCAATATATTTCTGACGTTCTGTTATATTTTCACAAGTTGCAATCAATGTACATGTATCAGTCGCCGTGTCCCTCCCTTTTTTCTCCAACGGCGACTGATACAGTGATTGCAGCTTGTGAAAATGTAACAAAACGTCAGAAATATAGTGCAAAATCTTATTTATGCTCAGATCTAAGTGTCTGTGTCCAAGTTCACCAAATCTTGGACTCTGAAAGGACAGTGCAATATGGGCTACCCAGGGAGATGGGGGGGGGGGGGGGGGGGGGGGTAAATAGTCTATGGTTCTGAAAAAAAAAATATATATACGTTTTAACGGGGTTAAATAAGTCACTATTTTGCTAATTCAAGGGAAGGGGTTTCCTGACCCACAACCCCCTTCGATTTTAAAATTAATTCCGTGCTAAGGCCGTTATTTGCTATGAATTTAGAATCCATGCATCATTTTGAAGATTAAACTTTTCATTTTATCAGTAATTTAGAAATCGAAAATACTCCAGAATCTGATAATTAAGCTCCCCTATGGGTATGCTCAAGAAATAAATAAATAATAAAAAAAAATCTTACAGGATATTAACCGAGTAGAGGAGCCTACACTAGGTATCATATTTCTGGAGTTATAGAAGCTGTATACCTCGCTCTGTTTTTCGTCGCTTCAGCACAAGCCCCCTGGTCGCAGCAAAACAAGCTCCCCCCCGTAATTCTGCGTTGTTCTTGATAGTCTCATGACAACTTTAAGGCAAACGTGACGATTTCAATTTCAGTATCTCAAACTTCTTGTAACGATTCCATGTTCAAGAGGTATCCATATTGCAAAACTACTCTATGTACAACGCTAGGGGATGTTAGCAGGAGATGCATAACCTTCACGGGCACCTGTTTTCTTTCCTGGTCGTGGTCGTTTATGATCCTATATTATGGGCGGATCTAGATTTTTTCCGGGGGGGGGGGGGGGTTCCAAATGTCAAGCACCTCCGGGTGTCCAGATTCAAGCCAATGATGTCAAAAAAAAAAAAAAAAAAATCCTCAATATCCGCGCTTGGATATCTTTCCCAGATATATTATATCTTTTCACGCGGTGCATGGATCTAGAAACTTTTTACATGAATGGGGTTGGGATGGATGGGTTCAATTCTATAAATTAAATTTTAATTCATATAAAAACGCATCACTGTACATTACAAGTGCATGTTTCATATCCCAATCTCCTGTAATAACAGGCGTAGTCGGTCATCTAACAAATGGTGTATGCATAATTTGGAATAAGGAAGTGAGTGAAATAGATTAAAGTTTGTGTGAAGAATTTACGTTTTTTGTTATTATATCGATCATGAATGTCTTTATTATTTACCTGGACACGATCAGTCGCACCCATCTCGTCTCCGTACATGGATAGAGACTGCGTACTTTTACCATGTTTACACCTGGTTACAGATGGTGATTTTAAAGCATGAGGATTTATAATTCGTTTAAGACTTTCGTCTGTACCCTGGGGTGAATTACATATAATACATGCTTAATATACCTACATACACATGCACACCCTGGTTGAGATGCGAACTACACTACCCATCATAAATAACTATACAGGTCTACTAGTATAAACATTTGAAATTTCATGCAAAGTTTCTCTTCTGAGCTTTTAAATGCATGAAAATTTGCAATACATTGTTTGCATCATTTATCTCTATACAAAAATGGGAAATTATTAATTAAGAATATTTTTAGAATTTTTTCATGTGAAAAAATGACATTTTTTTAGGAAAAAAATGCAAAATTTAATAAACAAAGATTTAGCCCAAAAATTTACTTGAACTGATAGCAGAACGGTTAATCTTTAGATTTTCAAAACAATGAAACAAAAATCTTCACTTCTTTGAAAACAAGAGAGATGTATTAGGTGGGTATTTATTAAAAGTGGGTAGTGTAATTTTATCACCATGAATTTTTTTTCAAGTGTTATTTTTGTGGGTACTGTGTTTGTACTTAGTTGCTGTAAAGATGAAAAGATGATTTTTGTTCACTTTGGTGTCCGAACGTTGAGTTAATTAAACGCCGGACGGAATTATTACGCTAGGACAATCAGCATTTATTACTTAAAGCCGACTTTAATTACTTTACAATTTTACTCAAACACCAAGTTATTATTTCAAAATGAGTGTCAAACATGAATAATAGAAAATTGAGTGGTAACAGCTTGGATGTTTGTATGTTTGATGCAATGAATGACATGTCTTTTCATGATCAATTAGAAAAAAATGAAAAAAAGTCGTATATTCAAAAAAAAAAAAAAAAAAAAGAGTTAAACAATTTCTAATAAAAATAAATTTATGAAAATAAAATTTATTTATTTTTTTTTTATTTTTATTTTTTTTTCCATATCATAGTAAGCAAACAAAGTTACTACTGAATCATATATAGATAAAAAATACCTTGCACACTCATACATTCATCATTCACACTTTCTATAAATAAGAAGTAAGCCAGTCCCACTTTTTAAACAAATTTATTTATTAGTTTCAACTTATTTTATTGCCTAACAGCAAAAGGATTGGGAACAAGTTCTCTCAACTTCCTAGTCCCTTTGCAAAATATTTATGCCAAGTAAAGAAACAGTATCAACTCGGTCTTGCGGATGGTCGAATTGAACCCTATGATAATTTTATGAAAAACGAGAAAATACTTGAAAATTTGCCATTGTATAATAAAAAAGCACAAAAATAAAATTAATAAATAGAAAATAAAAAGATAAAACGAATAAGATAAATAATATGATGTAAATAAATAAAACATGCATAAATAAATAAATAAAACATGCATAAATAGATAAAACAGAAATAAATAAATAATAAATAAATAAATAAATAAATAAATAAATAAATAAATAAATAAATAAATAAATAAATAAATAAATAAATAAATAAATATAAATAAATAAATAAATAAATAAATAAATAAATAAATAAATAAATAAATAAATAAATAAATAAATAAATAAATAAATAAGCCCAGACGATACATTTTTTTTTTAAATTTTTATTTACTTTTTGCAGGTTATTAACACAGACATACACACAGGCATACACATACAAATAATATCAACACCAATGACAATACGAAAACAGAAGACAATTCATCAATACGTGTAATTGACATTACTGTATAAACATACACACATTACACACAAATTCTTGAAATCACATGTGCAACAATTTTATGTGAATTATAATAATAGTATTATTTTACTCATTTTTTTTTGAAAAAAAGTAAATTAGAAATGATCTTTTATGAAATAAGAATATTAACCTGTTAATATTGCAAAAGGACCCCATTTTTTTCTAAAGTCGCTAACTCTCTTTTTCTTTTTATATATATAGAGTTCTGTCTTAATAAATTCTGAGAGAGAGACTCTTGCACCCTCAAAGGTTGGAATGCAGTTTTGCATTTTTTTCTGTAAATATGTTGTTTAATCAAACAAATAATTGTGTCTAATATTTTTAGCTTGTCATTAAAAAGACCAAATAATACCTCCTGAGTATTTAGCAGTTGACCTATCAAAGTGAGTGCATTCCGAAGAGACTGTTCAGATCCATCAAGGAGAAGTGCAGTATCGTCTGCGTATTGAAGTACTTTGTATTCTTTATCATAAATTGTTATACCTTTAATAGATCTATTATTTCGTAAAAGAATTCCTAGAATTTCAACACATAGTAAGAAGAGGTAAGAAGAGACTGGGTCGCCCTGCCTGCAACCTCGCCCTATTTGAAAGAAATCGGAGAAGATGCCATTTTGAGAAACACAAAGTTTAAAGTCCTTATTAAAATTGTTTATCCATTTAATTATATTATTTCCAAAGTTTAAAAACTGTAACACTTTATTAATGTATTTCCATGATATAGAATCAAATACCTTCTCAAAGTCTATCATTAATATTATTCCTGGAATATTCTTTTGGTTACATATATTAATCATATCATACATTAAACGCGTATTTACACCAATGTACCTACCACTTAAAAAACCCTTTTGATTTTCATGAATTATTTTTGGAAGTACAGATTTCAACCTTTTTGCAATGGCACCTGACAAAATTTTATATGATACATTTAGCAGAGTAATAGGTCGTCAGTTTTTTAAATATTGACGCGGTTTTTCGCCCTTAGACTCCCAAGTTTTTGAGATGTGGATAGTTCTCCTTTATCAAACGAACAAAGATATGATCGGTAAAGAAAGTCGCTTAAATCAGACCAAAAAAAAAAAAAAAAAAAAAAAAAAAAAAAAAATTGAAAAATTCGGCAATAAAGACCGATGTTAAGCCCAGACGATACCTGATTACACATAACTTATTCAACCTTTGGAAGTCTAAACTTCTCTAGATTGTACAGTATGAAGAGGTGAGAGTAATGCTTTTGGAGTTTGAATAAATTTAATTCGGGTATCTAGTGAATTCTTCACAAGATGGCATTAATCACGAGTGATGGGTACTTTCTTTGTATATAATTATACTATCCAGGAATTCCAAGTATGTTTCTTCACACGTGCACTTTGCGTTAAATTGTGACGTAGTGTAAACGGTGTTCAAAATCACACATCGGAAGTGCGCCCGTCCATGCGTGGAACCATCCAAATGTCGTTACCCCCCATTGATATTTAAATTTGAGGTGCGTGAAGTATAAATACCCCAAGCCATATTTTGAAAACTCACAGATACAATTCAGTAGTGATGCTATTTTTTTCTCAGTAATTTACGTCGTAAGGTATAGGAATGTCTACTGAGGAAGCGCCCCCTTATTCAGAAAAGGTAATAAATATGTATATTTATATTATTATATGCATACTCATTTGAATATTAATTAACTGGATCTAATGAATATGGATTTTTTGCAATATTATAAACGTGGAGGTAAGCTTTTGTTTTTGTTTGTACATGTATATATATGACAAAATAAGATCTATTTAAAAAAAGATTTTTTTTTTGTTAATATGATAATAAAACATGTATGGCCGTTGCACGTGAGTTTTGTTGAAACGAGTTCGGGGCTATTTCTTATCTTAATTTTTTTATTCTTATTTAACTGACAAATGATTTACCGGAAAGCAGGGACGTATATAAAATTTTTATACACGTCCCTGTTGATAGCTGACATCAATTATTATATATGTTTATTTCCAAAGAACTTTTGAAAAAAAAAAAGAAAATCGCACATTGGTCTTGATGTCTGGAGTTTTTGAAATGTCATTTTCGACTTGGATAAAATTTGGATTTTTATCATCCAGTTTAGGAACTTCCCTTTCGTAAATCAAAGAAGAAAAAAATCCAAATCTTACGGATTGAGAAAGGACCGGGATGAAAGAAGTTTTATTCCGCACTCGCATTGTGTTATTTTTTCGTACATTCAGTGCAAATAACCTTTCAAAAAAGTATACATGTATATGACCTTCACCTTGTACATGTCAAACCGTTGAAAATCTCGAATTTCATTTAAATAACAGGTTTTCCTTTGAAAAAATTTCTACTCGGCATACTTAAAGGGGCAATTTACAATTTCTATACAGATCGAATATATTTCTTAGGGGGGAGGGGGGGTTTCTTCATTTTTTGTTTTGATTTGTTTTCTGGTTGTTTATTTTTCATGATTTTTATTACAATAATCTGCAAATAAATTGAGTTTTTATCACTTATTCTAATTCCAACACGATGTGCTTGATTCTTTTTCAAATCTACTAGATTTAATTAGTTCATACACTTCCTGTACAAGCTCCCAATTTGTCAAAAATGCTGATTTCATCCGGTGTTTAGTGTATTTTTTCAACACCATATAGACCGACCCCCCCCCCCCCCCCGGGAAGAAAATTCGTCCATGATTCCATATACATATGTAAAATTCTCTAATTCACACATTTTTTTTTTTAAACTAAAGAACCTGATCACATTCTTTAAAATCTCTGCTCTAGTACGAAAGTACTCGATGAAGGTATCACGTGATCTACAATGCCATACAATGCTATACTGCTCAAATAGATGTATACATGTGGGCCATATTAAACACTGTGTTAAAGGTCAACTGTTACTATGCCATTTCAAGCATGCTTTTAAATATTCGCAGTTTTGGTGGCACTGAAACCCGCTACCGTCAATAAAATTCACCTGCAGAAGACCAAGGGCAAGAAATGGGAGGGGGGGGGGGGTTAAAAATTGAAAACAAAAGATGCAAAGCAAATTGATAGGTATTTTATTAATTGGATATTAAGTAGAAAAAATCTTGTAGCTTTTTGCTTTTTTGAAATGGTGTATCTCGGTAAAAAGGAATTGGATGTGCAATGACTTCGGTGTTTTCCAGTATTTTGTCTGTAACTTAGAAGTCTTCGGATCTTGGGGAGGGGGATCCAGGGGGGGTGGGGGGTGGGGGTGGCATTCATCTTTTGAAACCCCGTTACAACTACCAAACTAATGATGGGAGAAGAAATAGGAGAAGCCAAATTACCCCCTAGTATACTACACTATGATGAATTATGCGTCTTTGACAAAGAAATCTCCCACGTTTTGGGAAAAACCTCTCTCCAAGGAGAGTTGTCGAATCCCCGAGATCTGCTCCTGAAATGTGCATATAAGCACCATAAACAGATTTTGCATTCAAGTCACGAAAAATGATCGCTTTCTAGAGGAGATAATTTAAATAAAAAGTTTAAATGTACAACGTTTTGCTCACCTGTCAGACACAAGGAAAGTCATCGATCGATCAATACAAATAGGTGTCTAGCTTGACATGAGGAGGGGAGGAAGTGGAAAGCGGGGGGGGGGGGGGGGGGGGCACAGAATTTGATTTTCATGATATTGTATTGCACATTTCAAGCAAGTGAAAATTTTAACAATTTGGCTCTGGCCCGTGGACCAAGGCCCCGTTTTAGGATATTTCACAATTTTTGTGGCTGAATTGGTCAACAAATTGTTATGGACATTGGTCATCATGTTTCATAAGGAACTGACCTATGACTTCCATTGTCCATCACCAAGGTCAATAGTTGTGAAACTGTGAGAAAAGAAAAAAATAAAGGGGGCGTCACCTTTAGGGGTCACCTTCTGTAAATACTATATGTCTAGTAACCTTGAATTGATGATGGAATTACATCGACACTAAAATACACTGACAATCTATAGATACATTATATTAAATTTTTTAAAAGTCCAATCCCTCTTTGAAGCAAAACACAGCAGAAAAGTCATTAGGATCTAGATAAAATATCCCGGGTAGCCTCAGGGCCCAGCCAATGGGGATTGGGGGGGGGGGGGGTTCCAGCAAATGATTTTGTAAAAAATAGTAAAAGCCAAAAAATCTGCATTTTTCGCAGATTTCATTGAGGGGGAGGGGTGTTGTTCCTGACTCATGTAGCCCCACTCTAGATCCTCGCTTGATGGTAATATTTGAATTTGAGGTTTCTCATCAATGTGGGAGGTAAAACTTAGATTTGCGGTTAACGTGATACCTGGCTGATGTTATCATTTATTTGATAGAAAAAAGTCATAATTATGTTAAAGAGACAGACTGACGGACGTCAGAAGGTCATTGTCCTCGGCGTAAATAAAAAAAAAAAAAAAGGGGGGGGGGTGCATAATGCGAGTTTAAGGAGGCTATTAACGAGTAGCCGTGCATGAAACCTGGGATCCGTAACTTTTGTCTTACGATCCCGATTTTGGTAGATAATATTCTCATTTTTTTCAGCTGGAAAGTTCGATGACTTTTGTCCTATATTATGTATATTGACTGAGAAAAAAATGTTGCATCCGTGTACGGTAGCCATAAAAATATTTCCGTCGAAGATTTGATTTACAAAATGAATGTGAAAGTTTCGTGATGAATGTATAAACAGTTCTACTTAAAAAAATCTTTTTCACTAGGAAATGTTCTCGAAGGAAGCACTTTAAAAATGCAAATTTGTAAATTTCTATTTTTAATGACATGCATGCATTGAACCCACTTTGACTTTCGTGTGATTATGAAAAGAAAAGTTTGAGGAGGTATTGCAAAGCAAAATCCACAAAGATTTTTTTAGTTTCCGGATACCTGTTTTGAAAACTACCCTTTCGCAAGTCATATAAACGCATTCACAAAGATACATGTATTGAAAACAGTAGTGAATTAGAATAATGATAAGAAAAAAAAAACCCCCAGAAAAGAGAAAAATCAATTCAAATTTTGCAGAAAATCAGGGGTAAATCTTTCACTTACTAAGCTTACTATACATCAAAAGCTACGCACACGTTTTTATCTTTTAACTGTAAAGCATCACCAATCGTGCATAAAACACATAATTTTTTTACTTTGGCCTCGTAGAGTGGTATAATGCAGTACAGGTAACCTAGCACAAACCGGGTGGTGCATGCCCTTCGTCAGCGGATCTCGAGCATTTTTAGGAGCGGGGGGGGGGGGGGTGTCTAGAAAATTTGTCCAAGGGGTCTATGCCGTTGGCGTTCTAATCAATGGTATTATACGTAACAACACCCCTTGCATATTAGCGAAATTCCAGGGGTTACTTTTTTATGCTGTTTCAGATCGGGGGGGGGGGGGGCTTATTTTTTTTTTAGAAACATGATAAACTAGTACGTACAAATAAGAAGGAAAAAAAAAAAAAAAAATTGGACAAACATGACAAACTCCATCAGCGGAGGGTGCATGTATCATGACTAGTCTTCCCCCTAGATACGTACATGATTGTTTTGATAAAAAGAACACTTTTAAACCGTTCCTTTTGAAGAATGTTTTTTTTTAATTTACTCGCTCAGTCGTGTTAATATTACATGTATAAACACAGCCAGAAATGCATTACATGCATTAAGAATGTCTCTGATGGGTGGTTGGATAAAGTTAAAAGAAGTTTATTAAACCTTCACAAGAATTGGGGAAATAGGCAAGATGGTTTGCAAGATATAGAATGATGTTTGGTGCACTTTTAATACGGTAACCATGCAATCAAATAAAAAAAAAACAAGTGTGAAACGTATATAAAAGAATCTTAAAAAATGGAACTGCATTCATGAGATGTGTTCTTGCTAGCTGTCCATATTAGCAATTTCATTCCTACATGTACACACATGAAACGAATACATGTACGAGCTGACAACACCTTAACGAGAAGCATGAAAGTCTTTTCATGAATAAATGTCTTTTCATAAATCTTTTCATGAACTATTTGGGTTTTTACCCCCGCCCCCTTTTTGTTGTATTTTCCTTCAAGTTGCCTTAATTTAAATCCATTCCCAAATATGATTTATTGAAGTTCTTTCGTCAACAGAACACTTCCGAAAGGTAATAAATATGTTTCTTTAACTTGACACAAAAAAGTTCCTCTTCTTTTCAGAACGGAAACATCAACCTGGGATATGAAAAGGGAGACGATGAAGATAAGAAATTTAAGGTATGGGTTATTGCTTTAGTATAAGTAATCATATAAATACAAGGAAACCCCTGCAAGTTCTAGTTTCAGTCTACATGAAAAATGGCCATGGAAGCAGTCAGTCTACGATCCAATCGCACATTTCCGGATCTCTCCGTACTTACGACGGAAAGACCCGAGAATGTGCGATTGACAACGCTTTAAAGCCTTGCTTGATCACATTGTTCTCCAAGTCAGCTTAAAAAATCATTCATTCATTAATTCATTCATTCATTCATTTGTCTGTTTGCCCTTCACCTTATACAAAGAGTACAAATTACTACAATTGAAAATGATTCAAACTAAATGTCAAATTATGTATTCGATCTACTATATTTATTACAATATTTCAAGTCTTCAAATTATGTACTATACGTTTGTGAGCACATGTTGATATCATCACGTTTTAGCATTTATCTGTTAAAGTACTGTACGTTAACAGCTTTCGTTTTATGTATTTTTTCAGAATGGAATATCAAAGAAAGAAAAAGATCTGGAAAAAGGAAAGGACGTAAGTGCATAGAAATGTTCAATCTCTTCATCCTCTCACAACACAAACATCACTAGCATCAAAATCACAACGAAATACGGTTATGTCCTCCTCATTCTCCTCCTTCTTCTCTTCTTCTTCTTCTTCTTCATTATATATACAAGGAACATCGACACAATCGAACAAGCAACCGATACAATCGCCACAACTACAGTACCATCTACCAACTATACCTCAAGCAAAACTGAAGCAGGCCAACCCCCTTAACCCCCCCCTAAAAAAACTCCAACAAAACAATGAAAACCACCACAACCTCAACAGCAAAATCAAGTCACCATAACCGCAACGAACATAACAAACACAACAAGAGCAAAAACAAAAACTGTTAAAAGTAAGAAAACTATAAATAGCTACCAATTTTGATATATGAAATAATCAATCCTCAGTTCTGTATATTTTGATCATACATGTATGATCTTTAAAGTTTGAAGGCAATAGTAATATACATTGTGCATTAATAATTTTGTTCGTTTTGTTTTACCAGGAGAAAGAGTACGATCCATGGGATCTCCCGGAGCTAAAGATTACGGAAACACCATGGGACGGTACGGGTTTCCTTCTTTTCCTTTATCCATTTTAATGTTTCGACCAAGATTCGATAGGTCCTCCAGCAAAATCATGGAATCGAGTTCTCTGTGAAATATTTACCCTTCATCTCAATTCGATAACTTCAATTTAACCCATCTTTCTAGAATATCGTAGATAATTGAAAAAAATCATGAAAAAAACTTTTGACCTAAAATTTTAGAACTTGATTTAGTTTGTCTAGATTTAACTACGTACATTATATATATGTATTGAGATTGTAATTTTGTCAAAGGCTTCATATCAGTTTGGACCGAATATTGTATCTGAACAAAATATAAATAGTCAAGGAATTATAGTAAAAGAAATTTAATTTGAGGCACTCCCCATAACACTATACAGAGAAATCTACATTTAATATTGAGGAAGTCATGTTTCTCTTCTATTATCTAGAGCTGACAACGGGCGGGAAATTCAAACGTGTGATATGGACGACATTCAGGGTCATTCTTTTTCTTGGATTCCTATATTTGTTTATCTGTTCCTTGGATTTCCTTAGCTCGGCTTTCAGACTGCTTGGAGGTAAGTTAAGCTGATTAACGGACCTAAATTACAAAAGCAACCCTGACTGGCTTTAGATATACAGAAACAATTTATTTGAAGACCATTTTCAAAATAATTCCCAAAAGAAACGGGTTCAGTTTCGGTAGTGCGTGCACGGACGAAATCAGCGCATAAAGTTTCATAGACACTTTACGAACATCTTTGGAAAAATTCATAACCCTAGATAAAAATTGAATAGATTTTTCAAATGATATTTCCATTTGAATTGTACATGTACCATGTTTTTTAATATCAATTCGAAATAGAAACAAAATTGCTTGAATTCAATTTTTAAAAAATTGATCAAAAGAACAAGAGATCAAAAGTTCCTGAAAATGTTCGTAAGGTTTTTTTTTTGTTAAACACGAGTTCCTCAGGTTCTGTAGAAACTGTTATTGATGAAACTTTAAAATGTAAGTTAGTTAATTTTATTTATGTAGGTCGTGCGGCTGGAGAGGTCTTTCGTGACAACGAACTTTTGTCCAACCCTGTATGTGGCGTCATGATCGGTGTCCTAGCAACCGTTTTAGTCCAGAGTTCCTCTACCAGCACATCTATCGTCGTGAGCATGGTGGGATCTGGATGTAAGTGAATTTGGTGATTTCGTTTTTATTTTTATTTTTTTTTCTGAAATACAGAGTTGTCTCCTATTTTTAGTATTATAGGTCATTGTGTCGGTTTTTTTTTTTCGTTTTGTTGTTTTTCTTACATTTGCATAAAATAGTGCTTCTTGCACTGATTCGATTCGTCAAATTTACTGTTACGTTTATTATTTTCAAAGACTTTTTCTCTGAATAAAAAGAAAAACCGAGAAAACTTTTTGATGAAATTATTGTCATTTTTTCAGTGCTAACGGTGGACGTTGCCATTCCAATTGTTATGGGGGCTAACATAGGAACCTCTGTCACGAACACGATTGTCGCCCTTTTCCAGATTACGAGTAAGGACGATTTTAGACGAGCATTTGCCGGAGCTACGGTCCATGACATGTTTAATTGGCTGACGGTCATAATTCTTCTCCCTATAGAAGCAGCAACAGGTGAGTAGAGTAAAATCACAAGAGGAGATTCCCAGAGGACCCCACACCCCGATTTTGACAAGAAATAGTGATTTTAGAAAGATTAATGGCCTCTACCGTGAAGGAGGAGGGGGGGGGGGGTGTCGAACAATAATTCAAGAGAAATTTAATGGGGTCAAGGTCTGTCAATCTATATTAGCGCAAGCAATTCAAGGCTGTGCGTGCCAAAGTCTTTTCATTGATGACCTAACTCATGTAACAGAGTTTGAATTTTAAGAAAAGTCTTGCGGACTTCTCTATCGACGAAAAGGGGATCAATAGCCGAAAGAATGATCCAACTCATTGAAATTGATTCAAATTCTTGAGGAGGTTTCGAAGATGAAAGTGGAGGAGAGGAGACTGTTGTCTCATAGGGAAAACATATAGTAGGGATTTCAGTCACGTGATCTTTCAAGCTGACAAATCGACCTATCGGTTACCGCACTGAACTTACATTACGATTTCTACCAGGATTTTTGATTAAAATACATGATTCTATCTCTAAACTTTAAAGAAATATTCATTCTTTTAATATATATAGTAATTTTTATGAAAATATAAACAGAAGCAGTGAAATTATCGAGTTTTTGTACGACAACGCACGAATTTGTACACCTCTCGCTGCAAATATCTATGGCACGAGGAACGGCTCGTGGTGAATTTTAGGGTCGTTCTGTTTGGCGGCTATTTCAGCTTATTTATAAATATTTATAATATAAAATTCGTGTATGGTTTGACAGAAAGGACTCTCCGATTGATAACCGAAGTTGCGCAAAAGCTGAACTCCTAATATAACGAAAGTTGTGACATTTTTCAGTTTTCATGGGAATATGAATTACTTCTGATGTCATCCTTTCTATTGTGCGCACTTTTAAAATATTAAAAGTTTGAGCATTTCCGATTATTTTGATATATAGAACACCAAATTTTATCATGGTTTACCTAGCTGCATTCCGATTTTCCCGCCTCGACCCCCTTGATTATTTACTGCGTGATAATGTCTTCCATGTCGATTTTACGCAAGATATTCTATAAAGTGTTCGATTTCTTTAATATTTACTTTGAAAAGACAAGTGTAAAAAGGAACAGGGGAAATATTATATCCATTAAACTTTCATTTACGATGATATGAAATTATCAACATTTTTTTTCAGTACAATCGTACGTACTCTGAAGGATTCGCTCGTGTGTGCCCTTTGTGGTTTTTTTAAGAGGGGGGGGTATTTACGCAATAGCTCTGTTTCTTAATTGTAGACTCGTTAGATCGTATGTTGGTATTTTTTTTTCTTCTTCTTCCTTTATTTTTTTTTTCAATTTAGGCTTATTTTCACCAAAAAGAACAAAGGTATACCTTTATCAACATTTAGATACATGAAAAATCATTTCTTTTTGCCATGGCAACCGAAATGTGCTTTAAAAGCAATAATCACACTTTTTTGGTATTTCTTAAAATATTATTTCGATTATCTTTCAAGTCAAACACGTGAAAATTAAGTTTATTAATCTTAAGATTTTCAAATTTGGTATATTCAAATCGATGGTGGCCATTTTTCTTTAAAATGGTTACCAGGGTGACGCAACTAAATAATCATTGTAATATAAAACGAATAGCTGAAGTCTTTACGAACAAAATGATGTACAGATCATTCAAATAGCAGTAAGGTTATCTAAGTTATAGCTATTTCAATACGCCGACTGACCCCTTCAAGTTAAATTTGAATGGTGCCACATCATGACAAGTTTTATATTGATTACTATAGAAAATTGTGTCACAAAAATGACACCAATCATCAAGCTTTCAACTTCATTATCTCTGTACTCGGTCAACCGATTTTGATGATTTTTTCTGTAAAATGTTTCTATTACACAGAGCAATGTAACAATCTTATAATACATAGATCTTAATGATTAATGAATTTTAAGGTAAAATCCCTACATATAGATTTCCTTTGTATTCATGGCATTTTGCATTCTTTTGCAGGGTATCTCTTTCATCTCAGCAAAGTAATCGTGGATACAATAGACGAAGGAAATGAGAATGCTGACGTCGATCTACTGAAAGTCATCACAAGTCCGTTTACTAAGAAAGTCATTGAGGTAAAGTAGATTTTTCTGTGTTATAGAATGTGATGTACGCTCTGACACTAACTTTGCTTTTTGGCTACTTCCGGTTATGCGTATTGAGCTTCATGTATCTCCCGGATACACTTTTGTAGATAAAAATGAAATAATGATTATCACATGACTTCAAAATAAAAAAAAGTCCAGATTCCATGCCTAGTTTCCTAAAAAATAAAATGAAATAAAATAAAATGAAATAAAAAAAAAAAAAAAGAAAATTGAAAAAAAGTCAATGTAACATTCATCATTAAAAAGAGGTTGTCAGTACATTGAAATTGAATATGATTTCTGCTTGCTAAATAGAAATCCAAAGACAAAACTTCGAAATTTTTACATGTAGTTTATTTAAAGAACAAGAAGTAAAAAAAAATGTTGCGAAAATTCCTGTACATTTTCTACATGCAGAATTTTTTTCTGAAAATAGAAACAGTGCGATGATTGCGAAGTTGAAAAAAAATAGCAGAGTTGCATTTTTATCGACTCCGCAAAAGTCCTGGGAAATGGGAGTGTGCGGATGAAGGTTAGCGCGGAGCTAGAGGGAATGGGTAAAAAAAAACAAACAACAACAACAACAACAACAACAACAACAACAACAACAACAACAACAACAACAACAACAACAAAATTCTCCATCCCGAATCCCTGACGGGCTCTGCCCCCACCCCTGGAGAAAGTTCAAGATCCGCCATTGTTACGAATTAATACCATTTCTTTGTTTCTGAACAGGTCGACAAAGGGGCCATCACAAAGATCGCCAAGGATCAGGGGGACGAGGTAAAAACTCTACAGAAGATGTGCTGTGGCAAGAAATATGACGTATTTAACGCAACAACGAATGCAACGGAGGAATTCTGTACTAAAGAATGTAAGTCAATTTTATCTCTTCAATCATTCTTAGGCTCTATGAAAAATTATGAAAAAATTAAGAGGAGAGATGGGGTGAGAGAAAATGACAAGACTTGCACAATTAATCCTTCCTACTGCGTAAAGTAGTACTTTTTCTTGATGGTAGTCTGGATGTAAGATTTATCAGGACCCTGCATAAAATTTCAAATCGAATTTTTTCTTAAATATCTTAAAAGGAAAAATTCATAACAGAAATCAGAAAACTTTTGACAAAAAGAAGAATGTGTGTGTGTGGGGGGGGGGGACAGCCTCTCTCCCCTCTTCTGCCCCTTCTCTCCCTCCTCCCGCCACCTTCCTCCCCTCCCTCCCATTTTCCCCCTTCCCTCCCTCCTCCCGCCCCTTCCTCCCGCTTCCCTTTCACCCTGTCCACCTCCTCAAGAATGTCTCCGTACATTACTAGATCTGCATGACCAACCATTTGATTTTAGAGGGGAAGGGGGGGGGAGGTTTCAAGGAAAATCATCCTGCTTATAAGCGTGATTAGTTTTCTACAAATTAATACTCCAACCAGAGAGGCCACCGCACGAACATTTTTCGGACCATGCAGACGATATTGGATATGAAAATGTTTTTCTTTTATAATTTTAGGTTCATACTTGTTCTACAACACAGGAATGAGTGATGCGGCATTAGGACTGGTTATGCTGGTTCTATCACTGCTCATATTGTGTATATGCCTAGTAGCCATCGTCAAGATCCTGCATTCGCTCCTGCAGGGCAACATTCGTAAGTGGATCCGCAGTTTCGTAAATGCCGAATTTCCTGGAAAAGCTAAATATTTCACCGGATATCTCGCCATTTTACTGGGTATGGGTATAACAATATTGGTGCAGTCCAGTTCTATCTTTACGTCATCAATAACGCCGCTGGTCGGGGTTGGTGTGATAAAAATAGAAAGGATGTACCCCCTCACTCTTGGATCTAACATCGGAACAACAACAACAGGCATTTTGGCAGCGCTGGCGAACGACGATTTAAAAGACTTGAAAAATTCGTTGCAGATCGCATTTTGTCATCTCTTTTTCAACATTTCCGGTATCCTGATTTTCTATCCGATCCCTTTCATGAGATTCCCCATAGGGCTTGCGAAATTCCTCGGCGAAGAAACAGCGAAATATCGCTGGTATGCGATCGCATACCTTATTTTCATGTTTATCCTGTTCCCTCTGTCGATTTTCGGTCTGTCTGTCGCCGGATGGTACGTCCTTGTGGCTGTGTACACGCCTATACTATTGATCGCAATTATTGTCATCATTATAAAGGTCATTCAGAACAAAAAACCAGGAATTTTACCGCGAAAACTTCAAAACTGGAAAATTTTGCCCGAGCCGCTCCGGTCCCTTGACCCCTATGATAGGGCTATTTGCGGCCCTTGTCGTGAAAGCTGTAACAAACACTGTACATGCTGCAATGACGAAGATGAAGAGGAAAGTAAATGGAATAAATACATCATTAGAAAAGCAAGTAAAAGTGCGGATACCAGATTCTGATTTAAGGCCATACATGTGTCTCCGTTAATATTACCTTTTGGCGATCATGAACGAGCATTGACGAAATTTGACGAAAATTACAAGTTGTTTTACTATACGCAATGTAAAGACAGAGATATCAGTGAACTGCATACGGAACGATGTAAATGCTCTTAATTTTTTTTTTCGAAAAAATTGGTTTTTGAAGAATATAATAGACAAAAGTGCGGATTAAAGGCCATACATGTGTCTCCGTTAATATTACCTTTTGCCGATCATGAACGAACATTGACGAAAATTGACGAAAATTACAAGTTGTTTTACTATACACAATGTAAAGACAGAAAAATCAGTGAACTGCTTACAGAACGATGTCAATTCTCTTAATTTGTTTCGAAAACAATTGGTTTTTGAAGAATTTTGCAATGCAAGTTGTTTTACTTATTCAATAATAGACAATTTTACATAAGAAATATTATGAACTTTAAACGACATGGTGTAAGTGCTGTCCCATAAATCTATGGGCGATACATTTGTAACATTGATTATTTCGATCTATCGTGTTTAGTTCTTGGATGATTGAATCCTGAATGAAGATGTTATTAATACTTGTTGTATGATGTTATTATGCTTTTTAAAGTACTAGTTTTATTTCTATTCAATTCCCTTGTTAAAGAATATCTTGAAAAAATGGGTGGATCTAGAATTTTTAAGGGAGGGAGGGGGGCAGCCCAACTTTGGAAATAATGTGAAGAAAAATGATAATTGATGAGACATCATGAAAACTTTCTATGCCTGCTGATTTTGTAGTGAGGTAAAATTAAAAATGTACATTCGTCCGATCGCTTATTGAAACTATTTCAATCCACCGTTGTTAAGTTTTCAAATTTTTGTTGTAAGATTTCATTTTCATTTCATTTTCATGTTATTTTGTCGTCATTCTTTGTCATGGTTGATTTTATCTGTACATTATCATATATCGCTTATTTTATATTTTTATGATTATTTGAGATTGTGATTTTAGTATTTCAGGTATGTTTATGAAATAAATGTACTCAATATTGCTCAAATGATTCTTTAATCTCAATGTGGTCATATTGCCTTTCCATTTATTCATAGTTGTTTGATTTAGATGGTGTTGATATCCTGATTACGTGCAAACAACCTTCCCTCTTATCCGAATGGTCTTTCGAAAAACACAGCTGTTTTACACTAGCATCATGATTACATTTTTGATTCACATGGGTGCTTAACCAAAAAACGTAATAATTAGTGTTGTACATCGGAAGACTTTTGAGAATCGATTATCGGAAAATAATCGGAAAGAGTAAACCGATCGATTATCGATTTAAATCGGAATACAAAAGTCCATGAAAAATGGAACATAAAAGATAGAAAAAATTGTATTTTTCTGCATAAAATTCAGAAAACTTTGCTGAAAACAAAATATAAAGCATTCAATTTCAAAGTGTCTGGCTGTTTACACGCAAGACAAATTGTAACGGTTTATGTTACACGTGAAAAGAGGAAAATGAATACCTTTACACAAAATACCTTTCTTTCAGCGACAATCGATTGTAAGAAAATGAAATCGATAATCGGAATCGAAAGTTTTAGCGATGGACAATCGATTGTCGGCGACAATTGGATCATCACTAGTAATGATGATACTAGTATACAGAAAATCCTAAATGATATGAATGCAATGCCGACTTTGGACGGCCTTCAACTATATATCTATATCATATGGCGTGGATATCCAGATTACCAGCGCAAACTCTCCCTCTCATAATATTTCCATTGCAGAAGAATCCCCATGTTAAGCGCCCGTAATGCAAAGGGATTTATAAACTATAATTCTGGTTGCCTATTGTGACGTCACGCTTTAGTTTTGAAAGTACGGAGAATTTACCAACATTCATATACTTTTGACGTTATAACATTCAACTCGCTCATTATAAATGCTAAATGGGTTGACTGATATTTAGTACAAATGGAAATATAAGCAATGACTGTCTTACTTTGGGTGTTCATGGTAGTATAATTCTGGTTGGACACGTGCAAATTTTCCGAGAATCGCTTCGCGATTCACGGAATTTGCACGTGACCAACCAGAATTATACTACTATGAACACCCAAAGTAAGACAGTCATTTCTTAAATGAAACACATAGGTCTCCCAAGACGCACAACCTTTTTGTTAATAAAAATAAAAACATTCTCAAAATATGACAAACTAGACAGTAAAACGCAGTAAAACCCTAGGCAATACAAATAATATGTAAATGTTTAACGTCTCCAAATTCGTTAGCATCATTTAAAAGCAGATAAATTTACAGCATGGACCAGACATGCACGTTTCGGGTATTTCATCCTCGTCAGTTATCCTCAATCTAAACATTGAAATATGGCCGAAATCTATGAAAATTAGGTCCAAAATATACCGAAAGATGTAGCAAGATGACCGGGATATGATGCTACATGACCCTGGTTTCGGAGATTTTAGGAGATTTTGTAAACAGAAATTTTCGAATGCGTTTGAAGCAACGACCAAACGAAATGAAGATCAAAAGAAGTGGAAAGAGAAAACAGTCCGTGGTCTGCTAGCTGGGACGAGCAGACAGTAATATATGATATGTAAAGTAACATTATTTCGAAATGATTAGAAATGTATTTAGAGTTTTGAAAACTCTTCCATGTGCAGACTCAAAATTTTGGGTGCCAGATATGTCCGTAAGTCAAATGTTAAAAGTATTACATATAAGAAATCAGTGAAAATTTGAAATATTGAGTTCGTCCATTCTATTCTACTCTGAAAATAGAAAAATTGTTTGAACGGTTTCAAGTCATCACTAACATTATAACGAGAAAAAGAATATTGAAATTTATACTGAAGTCAATTCTTAGTTTATGGGGCCGGACCAAGGACTTTAAAATCCTGAGAATACCTATTGATTAATCCCTTCTTTCTATCATGGTAGCTTTGCATTTCTTTCCTGAATTACTATGACCATGACCCTATCTGTTTTTTTAGCCATCAATTCCTGTAAACCTTGACCTTTGACTCTTGACATTAGATATCAATAGTGTTCATTTTCTCTCTGTATGGAGCATTTGTTGAAGGTTTGATGTTTCTATGATTGCTTTGTCTTCGTATCTATTCACAAGAATCCGGACCCATCTACACACAAACGAACAAAGCACGGACGCACGACAACGATGCTACATCCCCTCATAGCGCTTCTGTCGATGCTGTTTTAAGCTTTTCGAAGTTTTTAATTGTCTGTCTTCCCAGGATTACACAGTATTTCGATTAACTGAATTTTCTCAAAATAAAAAGCCAATAGATTATCTTGAAAGTCCCGCCTTGAATGCCCGATTCCGGATTTTCGTAACCGTCACAATTCGATTTGTTGAATTGACTTTTCCATTTCCACAAACGAAAATCAGGGGAGTTAAACATCTTTTTTTTTTGGTCTTTCTGAGACGTTTTAGCCCAAATGAACAAAGTCTTTGAAAACAGTGAGGGTTAGTATGATATAGTCTCTACAAAATGTTGCATAATGTCCTGATACAAGATGGACTGCAAAAACATCAAAGAGAAGTGATTGTCATAATTCATAACTCATTATATCCATGTTAACTGTCACAAAAACATTTCTTAATCTAGGTCTTTTTTCCTGAAATCTACCTGGCACCAGTAGAGATAATGTTCTGCTCCCTCCCCTGATTCTTTCCATTTTGGAGAAGGTGCCTTTTCCATTTTGGAAATTCCTGAGATTTGGTACATGTAAAATTTAAATGCAACTCCACTTCAAGTGCAAAGTACAATTCTAAAGTATCATTTATTTACACTGCTTACATATGAATTTGCTTGAACTAAAAAAAGAAATGAAGAAAAACTTTGAAGATATAATCTCAGAAATAGAACATGTTGCGCTTAACTTACCAACTTTTGTGTTCACAAATGAATATTTTAAAGTTCCTCTTTGGGAATTACAGATTTTATATTTTGGGAAAATAGAGGAATGTTATCCTATTGGGGAGGGCCGAATAACAGACCCAAAACAAGGGAAAATACTGCCCCCAAATGCAAGCTACTATGAAGACGTTTAACATTAGTACCGTTTGGTGAGTGTCACTGCTGGTAGACCAGGAGTCCCCGAGGGCACATGTAGCCAAGCTCGATCAACTTCGGTTGATCGTTTCTTCAACGCATTTGAAAATATCTGTTATCAAAAGTTCTTGGAATTTCTGAAACGTGGGTCATGTAGCATCATATCCCACCCATCCTACTACGTCTTTCGGTGCATTTTTGGACGTGATAACTTTCAAACTCTTTGACTACATTGCATCGATTAGACTGAGGATCACTGACGAGTTTTAAAGTACCCGAAACGTGCATGTCTGGTCCATGCTGCAAATTTATCTATTCTTTAATGATGCTATTGAATTTGAAGACGTTTATTAACATCCTATGATAATTTTATTTCAGAGCAGACACATACTGTCATTATTCATTTACAAGCTTGACGCTTTGAAAATTAACAGGATAATTATCCTCTATTGAAGCAAGGCTTTGTTTGAATATAATTTAATTAATAGTTTATTATGAATTTACTCAATCATTAGATTTTGTCTTTTTCTTAGAGAGTCTTGTAAAGTCTCCCGAATGACTGACAAAATTCATACTATTTCCTTCATTTTAGAAAAAAGGGGATCTCCAACAAGACACGGCTGCGTATGCCCAGAGCAAAACATTAAAACACAACAAGTGAAAACACAGAGAAGACATACACAGCAAGAGACACAAAGGGAACAAAGAACACCAAACATGACATCAATACACCAAACACAAAAGACTTCGCAAGTCAACGGGATAGTTAGGACGGTCATTTGCCACGTTAGAAGCAAATGGTGTGGTTACTGGCTGACGTGCGCACAATCCTCGCACTTTTCACAGTGCCAAGAGGTTTCTAAGAATGCACTATTGTGTATAACATCTTCCGGGGAAAGTAACAGGGTTAGAATATTAAACATGAACATAATGAAAGGAAAATCTGATGATTTATAATTTTGTCTTTGAAGATTTATGGCTACATCAGATTAAAAAAATCTTTGAATAATCCCCAATTACCACTTTGTGGATTGATTTATGTGAGTGTAACCAAAGGTCAGATCCGAACCAAAATGTCAGGACATCGGTCAAAAATAATTAATAAAGGAAGTCAACTTCTTTATCGGTATTATGACCAGGCCGATCATTCTATGAGAGTCAGAATCCTGGAGAAAATATATCACTCAACAAACAATCCAAATTTGAGCATACCTTTTCGTCGCAACAGAGAAGAGTTCTGGATAAAAAAATCTTAACACTGCAGCGTCCTAAGGGTACAACGATAATATCAACAGCATAGGAAACTTAACAAGTCCCGGTTGTCAATCGGTAAATGTGACTAGTTTATTCAACAGACCAAAAAGAAGACCTCGAAGTCATGGCATTCGTAAATATAATAGGCCCGAGATATATAGTTTCTCCTTCGATGGCTTGGTTCCATTTTCCATTGCCGTGTGGAGCTCGTAAAAAAGTTCCCCGTGAGGGGTTTGGCAGTAAGTGTTTTGAATATTTTCCCTGACATTGTCGCCATAACACTTTCTATATAGACGTGGCCTCAGACAGTGCATGTATTTTATATATTGTTTTCATTTTCGTGCGTGAACATCGACAGCGGGTGCGGCTAGCCAACAGGGGATGCTTACTCCTACCGGGCACCTGGTCCCACCACTAGCTTTTAACTATCGATTTTGTGCTGTATTCAGGGATATGGTCATTATCCATATTTGTCATTAATAGGGGTCCGTCGATGCTCAATTTGGTGCTCTATTGTGAGTGCTGTTCAGATTATCGTCAGGATTTTCTTTTGAATGAGCCTCTAGGCCTGCATTATATTCGTACCAAATCATACTCTGTTCCTTTACGACATTATTAGACTAAAATATAGGAGATGTGTCATTTTCCCGAATAATCAGACATGTTAAAATGACAACAGCTTGAAAAAGATCAGGAAAGGGACATCCTATGAAGTAAGGGACCGGTTTTAAAGCCTTTTTATGCATGTTTAGACCCCTTTCAATTAGAAATTGGAAAAAACTGGACTCCATCTCTGATAATCTCGGGGGGGGGGGGTTACTAGACCCCTTGTACCCCTGCCGGATCCGCGCATGGTTTTGTGAGTATGATGTACTTTTAGAAGAATTTTTATTCAAATTCAATAAAATCCTAGAAGTACACTTTTCAACAATACTATTTTTTTACTTCTCTGAAATCATTTGTTATTCACTGAATCAAACATGGTATGTATGTGGTACATGTAATAAGAAATAACCGGTCACATTAATATTAGTGAGACTCGCATTGTTTATAAGAGATATCCAACGACTTCAATTTTAGCATCACATGTTTTCCTTATCTTAGAAGCAATATCATTTTATCGCCCGCATACGGCATGTTTATATCTTCATTAATAGGTTATGCCGAAGCAAGTACAAAATATACAAATTTTGTCATGAGGGCTAGGCGTCTCTTGGAAAAGCATCTCAGTAAGGGATACTTTTGTTACCGACTAACATCGTCCCTGAGGAAGTTCTACGGTCGATACGGGGATCTCATCTTACATTATGATAACCAATTGTCCAGAATGGTAAATGATATTCTGTAGTACACAATTGGAACCATTCAACTACAGAACTTTCTTGAATGTTCCTTTCTTAGTGGAAGTAACCAGATGTGATCTGCTGAATTGAAGCCACGGGTGTTGCATCCAAGCAGGGAATACTGACTGGTCTCACTCCCTTATCGGGAGTTTGGTTTTGTTCATATGGTGATTTTTTTTGTTTTGGTTCCGTTTTTATCACGATTTTCTATGCCCTTCGGTTAATAATCTTTGATTTTTCAATTCTGTTATCTATATTGTGGCATGGTAATTGTCCATATTTGTCATGTCACCAAGGTTATTTCATTTCGGAGTTCTTTGCTTCTACTTTATGAAAACTTCATTATTCTATGCAATAGAGAACTCTTTTATGGAATTTTGGCGACTACAAAATTTAGAAAAATGTTTCAGATCATGCATTGCTATACTATATGATTATGTTGATGATATATATTGTCCAAATTATTTTATACCAGAGTACAATATGATCAAACGGTAAGTCATTCAGACAAATCGTCATCAAATGTTAGGTTTGTTAAGAACTGTACATACGATAGGTATTGCTGGTATCATATATTTAAGTGGTGAATCATCTTGTCTGGATGCCAGTTTGTCGGAAACAATAATTTAATATAAACTCGATAGCGAATTCATGTTTTCCGATTACCTTCTTAAAAGTCTTCCTGAAATTGGAAGATTCTTTTATTTGATACCACGTGAAAATATAGAATGTTTGATGAATGTCCATGATACAGAGTTCATTAATATATATCATTTGGAATAAAGGAATAAATGCATATTGTCTAAAGATGATGGACCTCTCATCGTCAACGTCGAGAATGATTAAACAAAATTGTCGTTTAAAAAGAAATCTGGAGGCTCTATTAAGTATATGCTTTTGAGCAAATGTAACAACAGGGAAACTTACAACTGCTACGTACATGTATCTCATCGGTAAAACCGAATCTGCTTTATATGTTATACGACAACTGTTATCAGAGTATCCACCATATGCCATTGATGTCTCTGGATGTTATCTTCAAAAACAAGCATACATAGTTGCCAAATGTGGTATGGGATATACCATAAATTACAAGATCCGACATGCGCATGCACCACTATATATTCTGGACAAAGAATGTTAAAAATTCTTTCCCTTCGTCTTTGAAAATGTGGATAACAATTATGGAATATTTAGAATTAGATCCTCTAACATACGCACTCTTTCTTGAAAGCTTCTGGCATGCTAAACATCAGAATCTTCTCTTCCGTATAAAATCATTGAAGTATCTCGTTTATCACACGAATAATCAGAAGGTTGACGAAACCATCGTTTATACAAGAATGTGTGTTGGTATCATCAATGTAAACGTCTTCATATTGAATAGCATCATTTAAGAACAGATAAATTGGCAACATGGACCAGACATGCACGTTTCGGGTACTTAACCTTCGTCAGTGATCCTCAAATCTAAATAATGTAAATGCCAAAAAAGTATGAAACTTTCTATGTCGAAAGTGCGTACCGAAAGACGTAGCAGAATTGGTGGGATATGATGCTACAGGACCCACGTTTTAGAAAGTTCAAGAAATTTTGATAACAGAAATTTTAGAATGCGTTGAAGAAACGATCAACCGAAATTGATCGAACTTGGCTACATGTGCCCTCGGGGACTCCTGGTCCACCAGCAGTGACACTCACCAATTGGTATAAATGTAAACGTCTTCATATTGAATAGCATCATTTAAGAACAGATAAATTGGCAACATGGACCAGACATGCACGTTTCGGGTACTTAACCTTCGTCAGTGATCCTCAAATCTAAACAATGTAATATGCCAAAAAAGTATGAAACTTACTATGTCGAAAGTGCGTACCGAAAGACGTAGCAGAATTGGTGGGATATGATGCTACAGGACCCACGTTTTAGAAAGTTCAAGAAATTTTGATAACAGAAATTTTAGAATGCGTTGAAGAAACGATCAACCGAAATTGATCGAACTTGGCTACATGTGCAATTGATCGAACTTGAAATTGATCGAAATTGATCGAACTTGGCTACAAGTGTGTACAGGGTGACAGCCAGTCACCCTGTACACACTTACCTTAGCAGAATTACCTTAGAAGAATCTATCCTTCGGAGCTTGGAGTCAAAGAAACTACAGAAACAAATAATTCAGCATCCTATTTGGACATGATGTTGACCTACGACACTGATGGTCACATGAACACCTCACTCTATGACAAACGTGACGACTTCAACTTCAGCATCACAAACTTTCCTTTTCTGAGTAGTAAAATCCTTGCATCGCCTGCTGATGGTGTGTTCATATATCAATTGATGCATTATGCCAGAACAAGTACCAATTATATAGATTTTGTTCTGAGAACTAGGCTTCTTTCAGATAAGCTTCTCAGTCAGGGATAAGTTTGTGACCGACTAACATCGTCACAGAGGAAGTTCTACGGTCGAAACGGAGAACTTGTCATACACTTTGATGCCCCACTGTCCAGAATGGTGGATGATATTCTGTCGTAGACCATTTTAACCATCCAACCATTGAATGTACTATTAACTTCCGAAATGGAAGTAACCGGATGTGACATTTCTACCGAATTGAAGCAGCGACGGGTATTGCATACAAGCAGGAGATGCTGACTCTTCCTGGGCACCTGGTCTCACTCCAATATTGGAAGTTCGTTTCTTTTCATGTGGTTTTTGTTTTTATTTTGCCTTGGTTCTTGTTTTATCCTGATTTTGTATGCTTTCGGTTTCTGATTTTCTGCTAAATCGATGATTTTGTGCTGTATACAGGGATAATATTATGGTCATTATCCATATTTGTCAGCATGTAGATGGCTCGGATCAGCTTTAACTATGGCATACTCCTTACGTCCACCGTACAGTGAGAAGGTCCCACTTTCTGTCTTGACACATATTGCTTGTTTGTTAAAGAAGAAATTTCAATCGGCAGTAAGAAACATAAATTTCGCACGATGAGACAGGAAAATGTAAACGATCTTTTACCGTCAAAGAGGAGAGATGGAATATATTTTTACATGGAAAAGGAGGTAACTCATCCAAGCAAAAGAGGTTTTCTGTCATAGTGTCACGGTTTCCGCTCAGCCAAAAGTCCACACGAACAAACAATTGAGAAACCATTTCAAATTTGTTGCAAATTTTGATAATTATGGAAAAGAAATTTTAACCATATGGCCTCTCTCCCACAATAATTATGCTAATTAAGTATTTTGATCTTTAATTAATATCTATTTATATCGTTTATGGGATATTTTCAATCGAATGGAGAAGATAACTCAGTCTGATTTCAAACGATAGCTTAACAATCACATGCTAAACTGATGTACAATGCTTTAGAAAAGATTATCATTACCTTACATCTATCAATACGGGGTGTTCTTAGGTCACTTGACAGAAGCTATAGTGGTTCGCCTGTCGCAGATATGGATGCAATATACGGAATGGTGAAGATTTGTTTTAAATTGAGGCAACTTTGTTTATATGTCTGAATTCCAATTTAGTATTGAATTTGAAAGGCGATTTCCACATAATTGTGAAATATCATAGACTCCTAATATATACCGTGCACATGATTTTGTATGTTAAAATAGAATAGAATATATTTGTAGAAAGATTCTCATACTGCTTAAATTCGTATGTTACATTGTTGTAATAAACTGTAAAACTTATAACCAAGAATTTGTAGACCAATAGGCTTACAATATCAATTTTTGTGCCGTGACACAAGATGATACGAATCATGGGGATATTCGTGATTTATTACCTTGAATGCAGAGGATGTATTTGTAGAATTGACATAATTTAATTGATTGTAGTATATTGTTACAACATTGCTATGATTCAAAACATGATTTCTTGCCATTGTTAAAAATTCATGAATACCGGTATCATGCACTTATATTAAGTTTTCTCGACTACATCATCATCTGAAATAATTTGATGGTTCATTTTTAAATAACTACGGTTTTATGGGGTACATGTACTAAAGAATGAGCTATATCATTTATCATATGATAAAAATAATCAACGTGCTACATTTCAGAATTGATATCAATATGATAAAACACTCTATTAAGATCAAAAAGTAGAATAACGGAGCTGTGGAAATTTTCACTACCAATTACATGACTTGCTTAAACTAGACTTGTAAGTATTTCGTACATGTATGCCATTTTCTGTGTATACCATTGTCACATGAAAATACATTCAGGTAACCTCTTTCAAAGTACAAAAGAAATAAAGCGACGTTTCTAGTACAAAGTTAATAATTTTTATCTTAAAATTCTATTGAAAACATTGTAACATTTGTACCACTTGGTGAGTTATCAACTACGGTTGATGATCCTCTCTTCTCAGCGGATAAAAGTATCACACCTTAGTTTCAACGCAAAGGCAGGGACTCGCTGTGTACCACATATGAAATTGGGGGTGGATCCAGAAGTCAAAGCTCAAAGCGACTGAATGGGTTTGTAAATCCAGTTGTCAAAAGTAATATGGAGATTTCAAAAGGAGAACCAAAGTTTCGTAACCGAGTTTGAATGTTGTTTTTAAATGATTTTTAAACAAATTGCAACTGCCATCAAGAAAACATTAACCTTTCCCGACAACGAATTTTTTAGGAAATCAATGGTTTCCTTGCTAGCCGTGTCCTCTCTATACATCGGAATCATTTATTTTATTGAATTATCATGTTTTTGAATAATTTTTACTACACATAACACTTTAAATAGAAGGCAAGTATTTTGTAAAAATTCCCAGCTTATAAAATGATTCTCAAATTATATGAGGTTATTTTGATATCATTATATCCGGGAAAATTTAGTCATTGCATACCCCAAGAGTTTATAATTTTCCTATGAAATAAAGACTCGAAAGTTCGAGATGGACGAAGAAGGATAGGAAGTTGTAATTACAAGTTATAGAAAGGTTAAGCATGCATGTAGCCTAGGATTCGTGTACGCATTAAAAAAAAATAAATGGATAAATAAATAAATAAATGACCGAAACCTCCCGAAAACAAGAAAAACCTAGTATCTTTATTAAATATATGAATAAGAACTAAAACTGAAAAAAAAAGCATCGGAAAGTTTTAGGATACAAAATTCTGCAGACTTTCTAGCGCAGTCGGAACAAAACAAATACAACCTCCTCCCCCCAAAAACTCTAAGCAATAAAATAAAAACTTTTTTGGGTTTCTAAAATAAGCATTCCGTTCTTAATAGTTCCCCATCTTTATATGGTATTCATCCCATGGTAATTTAATTTTAATATCCACCTTGGATCGACAGTTTCTAAGGACTTAAAAATCCTTTTTATTAAGAGATTCCATGAATAGAGATGAATTTTAAAACTGAATATCTCTCGATAAATGTGATAAATTTTCTATGATAGTTTCTAAGTTATATTAGTATATACAATCCTTTTGATGATATTAGCACTAACGATTAGGCAGTTTACATGTATTTGATTATCATTGGCTTGTGTATTGACCACAAATCTTTAAAAAAAATTATTCTGAATTGTCTTTAATAATCATCTTTTATTTTTACTAAAGTAACATAGATTAACGTGATCAAAACTACCGTCGCTAGCCCAATACTACCGCTGACAATATACAGTCGTGCCACTGGAATATACAGCGGAGCACATCGTGTAAAAAAACTGACGCTACTCACGCGATTGCCTCGTTTTCGTTTCAGAAATATACATATTATACAAGCTTCGCCCACTTACACAAATAGAAGCGAGATAAAGAGCTATCGAGTATAAGGTAACTCCAAACGTGGTATTTTCGTTACATGACAAATATGAATAATGACCATATACCTATATACAGCACAAAATCGATAATTCAGAAAATCAGAAACCGAAGGCATACAAGATCAGGATAAAAATGGAAGCAAAGCAAACAAACAAAAACCTCCACCACATGAAAAGAAGCGAATTCCCGAAATGGGAGTGAGACAAGGTGCCTAGGAAGAGTCAGCATCTCCTGCTTGCATGTAACACCCGTCGCTTTAATTCGGTAGAAATTCACATCCGGTGACTTACATTTTGGAATATTAAGTCTAATCTGTGATTTGACGGTACAAATGGTCTATGACAGAATATCATCCACCATTCTTGAGAGTGGGAAATCATAGGGTATGACGAGTTCCCCATATCGACCGTAGAACTTCCTCAGTGACGATGTTAGTCGGTCACAATGTAAACGTCTTCAAATTGAATAGCATCATTTAAGAACAGATCAATTGGCAACGTGGACCAGACATGCACGTTTCGGGTACTTAACCCTCATCAGTGATCATAAGATCTAAACAATGTAATATGCCAAAAAATTTAACGTATCCCTGACTGAGAAGCTTATCAGAAAGACGCCTAGCTCTCAGAATAAAATTTGTATACTTGGTACTTGCTCTACCATAACGAATCAACTGAGATATGAACACGCCATAATTATAATAACCATTATAATTAACCAAAAGACAAGTTTGATTAAGTGTTCCAGGTCCTTTAATATGTACTTACTGTTTTAATCTGAGTGTGCGTTTGAAAATAATAGTCATAAGAGTTTATAAAGAGAAAAATTCCAAATTTGATGCGACCCCCAAAAAATCGAAATATTTGTAATCTCCATGTAACTTCCCGCCCCATCACATTCACATTGTATGTTACTCATAGATGAAATAATTCTGATTTTAGTTCAAAGATGAAAGCAGCAGTGTACGACAAGACTTTATTTTTAGATCGGGCCACTTAAAGAATAAAGAAATTCATACAAAAGACTTAAGAAATCGCAATATCAAGTTTTTTTTCCTTTTCCTCCGATTTTGAATAGATTGACATGGCATTGACATGGTATTTTAACATATGGAAATTCAAGTGGAAGTGAAACTAAAATGTATCAATTGTGAATCCGATATCTGATAATGTTCCAAACATTTTTTTTTGGCAAGAATTATCATGACTTTCAGTTTAATCATAAACCCGAAATTCAGTAAGTCTTCAAATTCATAAGTGTCCGAGCATTGGTATTATCCGAGCATCGGTACGATTAGGCTATTAACTTAGTGATTAATGTTAAACGTCTTTAAATTCAATAGCATCATTTAAAACCTGATAAATTTACAGCATGGACAAGACAAACTGACATTTAGATGAGATATTCAAATAAATTGATAAACACAAGAACAAAGGAAAATTCTATCATAAATAACTCGAATCGAAAAAAAAAAAAAAAAAAAATGAATCGAGACTTAAAAGTCGGAATCGAACCGAATCGTGAAGTTCCCGACTCATTGCAGCTCTAGTAGCGATCGAGCTAACAATTATTTTCTTGATAGTCTTTATATTTGCTTAAAATGTCATCAAATTTAAGTTTTTTAATTTCAACATCATATTACTTTTATAATGTTCACCACAAAAAAAGGTTAGGTAGTGGGTGGAACCTTCTCTTTATCCAACACTGCTTGATATTCGTTGCTACTTCAAATCAGGACGCACTGAAGCACAAGGAAGACGGAAGCGAAATGAAGTATCATGCTTTAAAAAAAATGACCCCTCTAACATGATACGACGTCAGTGCTCCGAGCTCGGACGTATGGTTACTAGGCATTTTCAATAAAGGCGGACATCCCACGTCAGAGCACCGAACATAGATGACATGATAGGGGAGCATCTAAAACACATACGGTGATTAGACAGAGTGTTCGAATTGTCATTTTTTTAATTTATGAGATTTGATTTAAATTGTACGACTTATAGCCTGGTGGATATTTCGTGTTTTTTAATGCTCAGAATAAGTTCTCACATAAAAGTTACATTATCATCACATATTCGTCGAGTGATAAGATGACACATTAATTTTTTTCGCTTTACGCTCTTTATCAAATGCATTAATTCGGTATTTGTTTTGATAGATAATCCATTACGTTTATCGAATTTCAGGAAATGGATCTTTCAACTCGATTGAGTTATTTATTTGGAACAGAGGAGCACGTTCGTTTGAGGAAACAACTCGTTTTACTGAGAGAAAACGTTCTGCGCTATATCTATGGGATCCTTGAGATGAAAGTTTATTTCATATGTAGTGGAAGTCTCGGTGAAGGTGTAAGCTTTCCTAGGTCTGATGATGACGTTATGATTTTTCAGAAGTTCCTTCGTGTCGTGATTACATATAGAGAGGCTAACCAGACTGGAGATGTTTGAGTTCTCCCCTGGATACTGTCGTCTTCTGGACGTGTGGCGTTCATATAATCATCATCTTATAAATGTCATAAATGAAATGCCGTTTGTTTCCTCGTCGTTATGGACGCAACTTTTTGCAAATGAAGGACAATATATTCATGGTCCATGTCTTTCAGAAACTGTTGGTAATCATGAATTTGATTGTGCACTATGTATTGCTTGCTACACGTGGCCTGATATTGCCATTAACTGGGTATTAAGAGACCGTTCTTATGATTGGCCCTCTTGTGAAATGATACGGGGTATCATTCGTAACGGTTGCCATGTAGTACCTGTTGGTGATCCAGACTCTCCTTATTGTGATCATGAATGGAGAGTATCATTTTCTGTAGCAGAGAGAACTCTGATGCATTCATTAAACCACGCCCAGTTTCTAGTTTATAATCTTCTCAGATTAACATTGAAAAGAGTAATTGAGAAAACTTTACCTGGAGTTTTTTGTTCATATTTCATGAAAACGACATTATTCTATACCATTGAGAACACTTCTATGGAACTTTGGCATGTAGAATATGTCGAAAGATGTATCAAGTTATGTATTTCTGTGTTGTATGATTATGTTTATCATATCTACTGCCCAAACTATTTCATACCGGAGTACAATATGATCAAACGCAAAGTGAATCATACGAACCGTCATCAAATGTTAGACGTATTAAGGATGGTCTATACGACAGACATTACTGGCATATTACATTTAAGCGGAGAATCGCCTTGTCTGGATGCCAGCTTGTCGCCAACGAGGATGGAATATAAACTCGATACTGAGTTCATGTTTTCCGATCACCTTAATAAAAGCCTTGCAGACATTGACAGATTTTTTCACCTGATACCACGTGAAAAGATAGAATGGTGTGCGTTTAATCTTTGTGCATTTTGGGGTTTAGTTAAAACGATAAAGAGTGAATTAATGCATATCATTTGGAATGCAGGAATAAACGCATATTGCATGAAGATGATGTATTTCCTCTCAGCATCGTTGAAAAGGAATAAGCAGAACTATCGTCTAAAAAGAAAGCTAGAAGCTCTACTTAGAATAGGCTTTAGGGCAAATGTAACAACAGGGAAACTAACATTAGCGACTCACATGTATATGGTTGGTAAAATCGAATTTGCACTTAATATCATACGACGATTGTTATCAGAATATCCGCCTTATGCCATTGATGTCTCTGGAGATGAGTTTAAAGAACAAGTATACAAAGACGCGATGTGTGGCAGGGCTTTTACCATAAACTACAAGGTGCGGCAGTGTTATGCACCACTATATTGTCTATACAAACAATATCTAAGTGTTTTTCCTTCATCTTTGAAAATTTGGATAACAATAATGAATATCATAGACTTTGATCCATTAACATACGCATATTTCATTGAAAGTCTATGCCATTTTCAAAACAAGAGTAAGATTTTGCTGATGAAATCATTAAGGTGTCTTGTTGATCACATTGGCAATCTAGAGTTTTCCGAAGACATCTTTGATATTAGAATGTGTGTTGGTATTCTCATGATAATAAATGGCAACAGTCAGTCAGCGTGTAGATGGTTCAGATCAGCTTACAGTATGAACAATGCCTTTCTTCCACCACTCAATGAAAGACGCTCACTCTCTGCTCTTACTTATATGGCTTGTTTGTTAAATAAAAGATTTCTATCGCTTCGCTAGCCTGAATTTCAAAGATTGAACATGAATATGTTATCTAAACGTTTATAAAACAAGGAGGAGTTATCTTCTATCATAGTTTTATTTCATTTTTTAAAGTCAAATAATTGAAGTCAGCAATTTTCGCTAAGAAATCAAGTCGCTTTACTTGGAAAATGAACATCGAAGAAAATGATGTGACTTATCCAAGCCAAGTAGGTTTTCTGTTCAAATATTCCAGTTCGACGTCTTCAAATTCAAAAGCATCATTCTTGCAGCATGGACGTATCGGGTACTTTCCACTCACCAAAATGATACTTTAGAAACCATTTTAATATGTTGTATCTCTTATGGAATAGAATTTTAAGAATAAACAGTGAAATTTATAGCAAGTAGATTTGTTTTACATATGTTACAAATGTTTACGGCGAGCCAAAGATAACAGGCGATCTCCAAGAAGACTCGATTGCAGCATCGATACGATTTGATAGTCGAAAATCGTTATGGTATATTTTTACGAAGTGGCAGGTACGAATTAGTTATGGTACGAATCAAAGAATACCAAACGCGATATCGAAACACATAACACAACAGACTAAACATAAACTGCCGAGACAAAATGCAAATCGGTGATTTAGAATGGCTGTCACGTCAATAGCAAATCGTATGCTTATCTGGATTACTTGTGCACAATTCTCCCACTTTTCGGGCAACCCAAAAGTCTCGAAAAAAAAAATCAAATTTCAGTCCCCTATCGGCTCGCAATCAAGCGAAGTCAATGACAGTAAGTTTGTTATTTGTTAAGGTATTACCCGAGTCAAAAAATTGATGGTCATTAGTGTATTATTGATTTGTAAATAACGAAACAAAGAAAGAGACATAACTACTGATATTTACAAATGTAAAACCTGATACAATACTTCTCAATTTGCAAAACGCTGATGCAATGTTAATCTCAATTCACTAGCGTATTTTAGTTGAAGAAGTTGTTTTTCAGTGCATGTACTAAAACCAATTCAGGGTGCAAACATCAGGATTGTTTACGCCTCACGGGAAATACCCCCTACAAGAAAAAAGGGCGTAAATAAGTTTCGAAATGTCATGATGCATGATTACTTATTGTTCTTTTTTAAATAAGAGTAATATTTGTGTGATATGCATGATTATATCACTATAAATATTTATGAGAAATCAATTTCATATTATATGCTGACGGCATAGGAATCTTTAGTATACTTGCACTTCGTCATGACCTAGGGTACCAGATTTCTTATGAGAATTTTTCATGATCAAGACAAGGTAAAGACATTAAAAGACAGCATGATAAAAGCAGGCGCTGAGGAACGTAGATTGGCAATTGAAAGGGGATCATTTCACCAAGAAATCCCAGCCATTGCATGGGAATAATAGGTGATGGGGACTCCCCTGTTTATGCCAGGATAAGGGATGAAATACCAGTTTGGGGTAGATATGTTGTGAAAGAAGAATGCTCTAATCATATAACCAAGCGTCTTCGCTGCAATCTAGAAAAACTAGTATCGGACCTTTACAAAGGGAAGAATCACCTCACAAAGTCTGTTCGTATTAAAATTGTTGCAGCAGTACGGGGCTCCATAAGATATAGATCTAAAGAAATGAAAGATGTGAAAGATGAAAAAAGCTCAAGGGATGATGCGGTAAGGATATTAAGGCATGATATAAGAACCTGTGTTAATCACATATTTGGATACCATTCTGATTGTTCAGATTTTGAGATACTGATAAGACTACAGATACACAGAACTGTGATGCGGAAGAGGGACCATCAGATATATTTGAGGAGCAAATATCTCACTGGAAGGATGACCAAACAGTTGATGCGCAGGAAGAATCTCCCCTTGGCACCAGCATAAAATTCTCTGATGTTGTACAATTAAGGAGGTATAGAACACTTGGACATCAAATTAAATTTTTCTCAAAATTTCTAAAATTATATATTTCTTGTCTGTCCTTGACTATACATACTTACATTTGATTCTATCCACAGGAAAATTTTCTACGAGACTTTGAAATATGCATTAATCGACGTTTTCGTGAATTTCTTGATGAAGTCATAATAGTGAAAGTGTCATTCGAGTTCTCGTAAAGCTATCGGAAATTAATTTTGATTTTACTTCCTAAATCTCAATAAATGTATTGCACTTACATATTGAAAAGATGAGATTAATTGTATTTTAAGCAAAGGCAGGATATTGGAATAAAAGTTGACATTGTCGCTAAAAAAATTGCGATTTCTAGCCAATTGACTGTAGTCGATACTTAATTATTAGGAATCCTGTGGATGAATCTTTGTTAAAAACTAACAAAATTATCAACAATGTCCAGAGATGATTTCATGATTAAATGAGAAAAAATGAATTTTGGATAAAAATATTACAAAGCTTTATATTTTCTAATTTTTCTTTTGAAAATCGTCCATTTTCAATGAAGTGACATTCGCTTTCCTTTAATGTTAATTTGTCAACGAATTCACTGTGATGAAGATTGAATTTTCTATTCTATACATTCAAAGTTTCAAAGCGATACGTTTGGTATTTATGTTTTTTATTGCATTTTGAATGCGAAGGTTTGTGACGCCATTTTCCCCGATAACGTCGAAATGACGTCGTGGTTTGCTCGTGGATAAATCTCCCAAAGTCCACAATTTTGAAAATTGCCATAATTTCTTCAAATGACGTCGGAAATTATTCAAACTTCATCAGGATACTCAAATGTGTCTATCAAATGTTCTAAGGAAATTAAGACTGTACTTTTCCTAGGGAGTGAGAAAACAAATAATGCCGCCGCCATCTTGGTGTTCAAACCCTCCTTAATAATTAGTGATGTGTCCGTCTTATTAGATAGAATAGCAGAGAAGGCTGATCGTTGAATTGTCAACACTACTACTAATTTGGCTGAGTGTTGGATGCATATTAGGTGCAAATTTTATGGTGGAAAGATCTACAATCTGTGTTATAGAGGCTCTTGGCATGGACGATGCTATCCTATGGATGGATTTTGGTCCGGAATGGTCTCCAATCTTTAGGGAAAAAGCAACTGTTACAGAAGCTTGAGTCTACCACTGAGTAACATATACACGAATAAGACAACAATTACAGAAGGCCAACAAACACCACCAAAAAAGTGAAACAAAACAAAAAAGATGGAAGAGAAAGATGGCTAGCTTCAGACAAAATTCTACGAAAAAGGCAAGAAAATCTTATGGACCGGGTGTCATTATATATACTGCTTGGGTGTATCAGCAGACATTTCGACAGCAGAACTTTACAAAAAGAAGACAGGATTTTACAAAAAACATGTTAAGGTATCAACACAACAGATAAATCAAATTTCTGAATCAACTCTTAATCAATCACAATCTGGACTTTGGCATACAGAAAGAAAACGACAACTTACTGCTTCTAATTTTGGACATATTGTTAAAAGAAGATCTTCTCCCCCAATCAACAAAATAGTCAAGAACTTGCTGTATATGAAATTCACTGGAAATCGTCACACCAAAAATGGACTACTGCAGGAGAGATCTACAATAGAAGAGTACAAATTGAAGAAGGCTGAAGAAGGAGAAAATGTTATTGTAGAATCATCTGGTCTGATCATCAGCAAAGATCATCCCTATTTGGCTGGAAGTCCAGATGTAATTGTTAGTACATCTTCAGGGAATAAAGGCCTTATTGAAATAAAAAAATCTCATGCATTCCAAACCAATAAATCACCATCAAGCAGCAGAAAATTCAAAATTTTACCTGATCAACAAAAAAAAAAGAACTTTATATTTAAAAGAAAACCACATTAATCATAATCAATGCAAGGGACTTATGAATATTTGCAACTTTGAATGGATTGATCATTCATAGAATACAACGTGATAAGGCCTTTTGGAATAACATCATGTTGCCAAAAATACATTCATTTTATTTCAACTGCCTCCTTCCAAATTAGCATCTCCAAGAGAGGGAAAGTCTCCAGGCATAAGAGAGCCAGGAGTTTGGGTAAGCTTACTTCCACCATCCCTTGAGAATAAGATAAACATTCTCATAATGACAGTTCTCTTTTTTGATATGCCTCAAAATTTTCATATGTATGTACTAATGCTTTTTAGTTCATATGGTTAAAAGACTTTTAAGGGCCCTATATTTGAATGTCCAGGGATCCCTATAGGAATCACCTTGTCCGTCTTTCCGTCAACCATTTTAGATGTTACACAATATCTCAAATACTTATATATAAGGTTATATATATGCGTTCATATTTTATACATGTGTTCCATTTGATTTGAGAATGATAAATTTTTGGATCAGAATGTCAAACTTCAAGGTCATACGTTAGTCTTTCATTATATGCACCAGAACAATTATTTCTGGCTGTTACATGATATATCAAATTGTCTTAAGGAAAGAGCTTTCATATTCTATTCATGGGTTATGGGTTCACAAAAATTTGAGGTGATGATGATTCAATATAAAATCTAAGGGCAAAAAGTCAAACGTCAAGGTCGTACATTTCATTCAGTATATTCCGGTACATCATATATATTCACTTTGGTGAATGGGCGATTGTAACTCATTATCTCAAATAGTTTGAGGATAAAGTTTTCATATTTTATTCATGGGCTCATTAAAATATTAGGATATTACCTTTATCTATACATACATGTCAGAGGGAGTACTTTAAGTCCTCTAGCAGTAAAAAAGGTACAAACAGTATATTCATTCTTTTTCTTTTATGGTTTCAGTACACTCCAACAGCCCCACGGATCACCAAGCAAGGACGAAGATCAAGAGCCAAAAAGAGGTCAACAGCTGACATAGACACTGACACCGAGACTGATTGTGCAAGTGATCCCACTCCATGCAAACTGCAAAGTAGGTAACCTAGTTGTGTGCACAGAAAATCTTATTTACAGATGTTTTGGGCATTGGGGATTTTGATTCTCAGAATATTTAAGAAATATTTCAAATAACAACTAGCTAGCCGTGGTTTGTTGTCCATTAATTCTCCGAGTCGCATGAACAAATCCAAATATCACCGAACCACAAAGCGGTGAGGTGATAATTTGATGGATTCATCAATGATGACGTTCATGTGAAAAGGGGAATTACTGGACAAAATCTCACGGCTAACTAGTTGTTATTTCTACTCTAAATCTAATATTTCTTGATTATATAAACAGACGACAAGACTTAGTAGTGTTGCTGCAATGTAAATGTAGTTTTCAGAAAATGAGCGCATGAGAGTATGCGTGTGAGAAGGCGTGGATTATCTGACCATGAAAATGTAGGAATATAGTAGGCTCTAGACCACGGGCAAGCTCTATAGCACATATAGGGAAAAAATTCAAGTCATATTAGAATATATAACTGAACGCTAAGTATGAAAGAAATATAAAAGGAATATATTCAAACAAATTCAAATGATACATTATGTAGATTAATTTAAATCATATAAAGATGATTTATTTCTGAATGAATACAGTTGTCGGTAGAAGAATACTTGTAAGTCGTTAATGAGTTATCGGTGAGCAGAAGGGATTGACAAAGTGGTATCCAGAAACTGTCGTATCATTGTTGTCGGGAAAGGACGGAGAACAAGGTAACAACCATATATAATGACACGAATTGAAATTTTTCATTAAAATTCAATAAATCATTCTTATTCTTTGAAAATCATGTTAGGCGCATATGCAAATAAAGGCTTTTGTTTTCTTGCAATTAATGATATGCGGGCGTGCAGTTTTTCACTAAATATATTTATTTGTCAGTCTCTATACCCTATATATTTCAGAAGAAAAGGGAATGATCTTCAGCATGACCACCCTGCACTAACCTAGCGAAAGAAAGGGACAAATATATGACATCATACAAATAATGTCGAAGGGTTCCAACCTTCTCGAAGAAAATTCCAAACCAATTTTCATGCACCAGACACGTGTTTCGAATATTAAATTCTCATCAGTGATGCTTCTAGCGGAGCCACCAAAAATCCTTTCAGTAGCGCAAAGTACAAATCGCAAAAAGACACAACAATATCCACTAGAACATCATACAAAACAATCGTAACAGACATACAGAAACATCAAACATTAATGACCACACATAAAAGGAAGTAGACCAATGTGCACCCGGCGCCGACTTAGGACGGCCATCTGCTATTAGCAAATTTTGTGGTTATCCGGATTACATGCGCACAACCCTCCTACTTATCCGGATACACAGAGGTCTCCGTAGACACACAATTGTTGTATAAACATAAAACTTCTCACAGTAAGGTGACAGCACGAATAAGAAAGTTAAACGCAGCGGCCTCTTGTAACACAGATTCTATGTAAATGGATCTACAAAATTCTATGTCCTGCGTATTACAGTCTGTGCTTGCTAGCTGAAACGAGCTCAAGAGCAATCACCCGAGAAATCTGACCAACTTTCAGATAAGACAGAAAATCAAGCCCAAGTCTTCTCTGACGAGATTTCAACAAGGTCCATCATGGAGTCCCGTCGTCACGGTTGACCAGTGTGCAACGTTGGGAAGACACTGCTACAATGGTCCAGTACCATGCCCAGTGTTTTTGTGATGACTTTAGGATCATATCCTCGGTAAAGCAGGCGACCGACTTTTTTCTTACATTTTTTGGTTGAAACTTGATCTGCCTTTGATCCTTCTGATTTTGTTTATAAGGTCACCGTTAAATGAAAACAATGAAATTCCCAATGAAACATACTCTGATGCTGAAGTCGTCCCAAACTTTGAAAGAAATTCAGATTAGTTATTGTAGAATTTCCAAAAAGTTTTTACAAGTTTATGATATCTAAATCCTTGACTGATAAGTTTTTTTTGTAATTTGTATATTTTTGTCATAGAAGTCCGAAACATTGGAGCAAGCTCTATGATGAGCTGAGGGATGTAAATGCCATACGATGGCAATCTTGGAACATCGCCAACAAGCCAAGGAAAATTAACTATGTTAAAGCCAAAAGCTTCTCTTTTGTCGAATATTTTTGTCTGAATTTCGCCGTTATTAATTTTGATATCAAGATCCAAAAATGGTGTAGCTATATCATTTGTGTTTGCTTTGTTAAATGTTAACTCTGGAGGATAATTATGATTTTTGTAATGTTCAAAATGTGGGTTATCAATGTTCAAAATATCAGGTGCTGTTGAAACATTTCAAGTCGTCAAATTTCTTGAGTTTTTGCAGATTTTGCATGAATTCTTTTTCTTGTGTGTATAAAAACAAATCTGCAACCAGAGGCGCACAATTAATACCCATAAGAATTCCAAAAGCTTGCCTGTATAGAGTGTCACCAAATCTTACAAAGATGTTGTCTAAAAGAAAGGACAACTCAGATCGAGTCCATGATTTGTACGATTTTTTGTTTTGATAAGCGATCTTTTATCTTCTCACGAGGGAGCGTGGTGTACATGTTAGAAAAGTCGTAAGATGAGATGGATTCGGCTTAAAATTTTATGATTTGAATGTGTCGATCACATCACCAGAAGTCTTTATTGACCAAAAAAATTTTATTTCACTATTATTGAATGCAGTTTCACAATATTTTAATACATGATACTTAATTGCCGTTAACACTGTTGTCAAATTCCTGGATAAAATAGTAGTAGTACAATTGCTCTACTTAGCAATAAATCGAAATTTGTAAGGATACTTGTGAAGTATTGGCAGACAGTAAATAGTTGGTACATTTGATATCGAAATAGAGAGTTGAAATGAAGAAATTTCATTCAGATGCTTTTGTAAAATGGAAGGGATAGTTTCATTGCTTTTACTGTAACTGTTGGTGCTAGAAAATTCCGAAAGTAAAACTGATATGTAATAGCGCTTTCAAATGATTATAGTGTTGTTTGCTGCCTTTACTACCAGAGCAAAGACATACTTACTGTGTAAATCCTGAAGTTTGGATTTATAAAATTTAGAAGATTTTGACAGTGATTCCGAATAAAGATGAGGATTTTTATGAAAATTGTCAATTCGGATATCTACAATGTCTAAAATAAGGCTTTTCCTGTCATTGAGAGAGTGTGGTTCGACTCCTTCTAACTTACACAATTTTCGTATGTAAACGTTCAACGCCTCATTCAGCACTTCTCGACATTAAATAAAATCCATCTTGGAAGGAATTCTATACTTTGGCCCCTTGGCCCCTTCTTTAGAAGACTACGAAGTCTCGAGTCTTGAATGATGGACAGGTCTCCAGTGATTATATACATCAGCTAGTTCGTAAAGATATGCAGAGCTAGCGCATTCGCATGACGTAGGACATGACTCATTAACATCAAGGGTGACTTTATTGTAATTAAAAATGAAACTTCGTACTGTTTCTTTTTTAGATTTAGAACAGATATTTGGGGGGGGGGGTCTAAATTTTCGGAATACTGTGGTATTTTGCTTTGAACACGATGATCTCGGAATATATTCGAGATGTTTAAAAGATCAAATCCTTTGTTTATAAACTCAATTTTGATGAATCTCCTTTTCGGTTGAACACTTTTTATAGCCGGATAAAGTTTATTGAAAGAAAAGCTCACGATGATGTTATGTCTAAATCAGTCCGTATTTTTGTAATATGCCGTTAGAGCTTCATCCAAGACAGATTTAAGTTTAACGGACGGAATCGAAGATAGTGCGTGTAGCAGTTCATGCCTTCCGTTATTGCGTGCTATGACAAGTAAATCGTCTAACGTACGATTTATTCTAGATTGCCTTCTTAATTTTCTGTTGCGCCGTTTTCCGTGTGACAAAGAAATAAGGAAGAAATAACAACTAGCTAGCTGTGGTTTATTGTCCGGTAATTCCCGGATTCGCATGAACCAATCAAATTATCACCGAGCTGCGAAGCTGCGAGGTGATAATTTGATTGATTCATGCGACGAGGGGGAATTACTGGATAATAAACCACGGCTAGCTAATTGATATTTCTATTGTATTCTTATGATATCAAACGACAAGAAGTGTATCATAGTTTTCAGAAAATGAGCGCATGAGAGTATGCGCTTGAGAAGGCGTGACTTATCTGACCATGAATATGTTGGAGAGTAGACCATGTACGAGCTCTATAGGACATATAGGGAGAAAATCTCAAGTCATATTAGAATTGTTCATAGCTTTAGTATGATTTGATATATTTCATATCCTTTTATCCGTTAATACCAAAAATGTTGACCTTGACATTGACTCAATGCTAGGAAAGAAGAATTACATGTAGGATAAACATCAAAAAAGTACCTAACCTAGGACGTTTTTGACTTGCATTACCCATTGAAGAGTCATTGAACATAGTGTGTATTTTACATGGAGTGTGAACTCTCTCAAGTCTCATTGTTGTTTGACCTCATTGTCATGATTGATAATAAGATGGCTTTGCACATTTTTGCATGAAATTTATTTTACTTATGTCCCAAATATTAATTGCAGTGATTAATAATTATATGCAAGATATAAAGTTTACCTTCCAATTATATTACAGGTACAGTCTATGAAGTGTTATATGATGATGATGAGGAGCCCTATGAGGTGGATCATTTGACTGAGGATTTTAGGTCATCTTCAGTCAAATTTCTTGGCATTTGTAATTCATACCAATACCTAGTATTAAATACAGTGATCTGGATTGTCTTAGTAAGTAAAGCATATGAATGTAATGTACAATTTCTTTGAATATGATATTTAGAACTTTAAAAATCATCCCCCTCTTATTTTCTCCTTAAGATTTATACACATAATAGTTCACTTATCTTTAAGTATCAGATTTACATTATATCTTAAAATATTATAGCCAAATGTCATGTCAAGATAAGTTTACATTACGATTTTATTACAGGTACACTATATGAGGAGGAGCCCTTATTTTCTATATTTGAGGATTTAAAGTCATCTTCACTCCAATTTCTTGACATTTGAAATTCATACCAATACCTAACAGTCAATAGAGTGATCTGGATTGTAAAGCAAATGTATGTACTGCACAATAATTTTGAATATGATGTTTAGAACTTAAATCACCCTCTCCCCCTATTTCACCACAAGTTTTTTTTAACACATAATAACTTGCTCATCTTTAAGTACCAGCTTCATATTATATATCTTTCTACATTTATTATAATATATTTTGAATATTTATACCATGTAATTCAGTCAATCATACTTAAAAATGTTGATTACACTTGTAATTGAATGTCAATAATTGGTTTCCATAGAAAAGTAGTTCAACGTTTAGTTGAAAGTGAAAGTAGGTTTTTCATACAGAATAATCCTTTATTTCAAATATATTTTGCTTCTCAATTGTTTAATTTGAAAGAAAACTTTATTGCGCATGCCCTTGTAGGAAGATAAAGGATGTTATTTATTCACACATTCTCAGAAAATTCATTCAAACTTCATTCAAATTTGTTTGATTTTCTGTGGAAAGGATGCCTTGAAACACTCGTCATTGATACTTTCGGTAAGTTTTCAGGATATTATTATCATCAATGCATGCCTATGTTAATCCTCTTTCCAATGATGTATCATACATAAATACATTTATAAACATTTTTGACATTTTTATGTTCAAAGTTTAGGGCATATTTAACTTGGGTAATACTTTAAGCATTCATACATGAGTCTAGGTACTGAAAACTATATCGCCGAGGATTTTTCAGTAAAATAGAATGACGGAGTTGTGGAAATTTACAATACCCTTGACGTGGCTTGTGTAGAATAGACTGTAAATTTTTCATACAGGTGAGGCATTTGTTATCTGTTTGGACATGTAGCTAATCATAAAAAAAGTGAGCCAGTGTCACATAAAAATATATTGAGGTAAGTTTAATAGTCTTTTAGAATTAAAAGAATTGAAAGATTAAAAATTAAAGCGACATGTTCAAAACATGCCATAATTCAATGTTAATATAATTGTCATGTACTCTATTGAAAGCAATGGTATGTACAATTGTTTATCGCTGTTTAATTCTCATATCAAATGGGTGTACTGCATTTGACTTTATTTTGTTTTAAACCTTTGAATAATTTATAAATATAGTTGACATGTATATTTCATTAGCTTTTTGACCAATATGTACATAAACATATAACTATCCTAAAATCGGGAAATATCTGGGCAATATAAATTAAGGAGGCTCAATAATCGTTTGACGTCATCATATTCCCGGCGTCAATACTGGTTCGAATAGAACCGAGTGCGGTTTCGGTCTTCAAACTCCTCTAATTCGCTTGTTTCTTGGCGGATTTCGACAAGTTTGGTATCGATGGAACCAGAAAATGATCATCCACAATCTGAGTGTAATATATATATAGTCAAATGCATCCTTAAATCTATACATTAAAAAATATCCCGTAAGTGAGACGCCCTTGCTACTGCCGTAAACGTATTATTTTTATAACGTCATCATCGGAAATTCAACCGTGTATTGCTTAGCAATAAAATCAAGTAGAAAAACTAAAGTTTAATTATCAAACAGGATATTTCTTTGAGATTTTAGCAATATAATAGATAAAATATTTCAAGTTTGCTATCTCTAATTATCTTAGGTATTACAAATTTTTCTACAATTTTGTGAACTATCGTACTTTGCAGCGAGATGTTATCGAATAAAGTTTCTCTATTTAAAAACTTTGAACGAGCGAATTTTAGTTTTAACCCTGCTTTGTTCAAAGATATATCCATTTTACCAATGAGTGCACGTATTATCGAGAACGATGGAGGTTAGTGACGTCTACTTATTGACCTTGAACGTCAAAATGTTTTAAAACGCTTCCGTTTACTTTTTCTATTTCTCTTATTCATATTTCCGTATCTCTGACCCCCGGCGATCGTTGTGCTTTGAAAAAAAAATACCGCTTATTTTACATTATTAACGCCGTTTAAAATATAACTAAATCTAGAAATTTCATCATCTGAATAACTTATTTCAGAATCGCCCCCTTCTTTAAACATTATTGACAACCCTACCCCCACCCCCTTAAAATCGTTACTATGACAACCAAGTATTTTGAATCAGGATGAACGAAAACATGTACTTTTTTATAATTAATTTTTAAGAACAGAGTTTGTCGTTGAGAAATATGTAAAAGAAAATAACTTCTGACAAAGACTTCTTATCACTTTAATGACAAATATGGGTACTGGGTACTTTTTTTTAGATTTTCATTTTGGGTGGGGTGCACAAAAATGTACGTTTCGGGAACAGGTTTAGCTATTTTACTCTTTGAAAGCATTATCTATAAAGAAATAGACATATTTGATTCTATCATGGTGAAAATAATCACAAGAATGGTTTTAATCTGAAATTATTATCCCTATGTCATGTATTTATCTATCAAAATTCATTGTTTTGCGACAGATCTCGGAATTGATTTACACATGTATATTCAGAGGACCACTAGTCAATCAAATGAACGATGATATGTAATCTTACTTACTAATATAAATCATCAGTCATGTATGTCAAATAAACAGAATAATTTTTTTGACTCTGACAAAGAATTCTTGGATTATTGAACCACCTTAAATGAAATTCATTGTTGATCTAAGGATCAATGATACCCCGCCCGATATATTTTACATGTAATCAATGTATAAAAAGTTTGAAGGGGTGCTATTCAGCACAAATTGAGAAACATGACCCTTTATTTGAACTTGACCTTTATTTCTTAATGTAAAGCTATATGGAAGAAATAAATATATTTCCTGTTATCATTTAAATGTCAGGAAAGCACAAAATATTGAAGTTTTTTCCAAGTTTGAAGGGGCACAACTATGCACAAAATTGAGCGACATGACCCATATTCTAACCTAACCTGTAAAGCTTGGAATAATAGCTACATTCAAGAAATGAATTGATTATCTATCACGGTTTTCCTTGCAATGTCCGAAAACCACAAAATTTTGATTTTTTAGCTCACCTGAGCCAAAGGCTCAAGTGAGCTATTGTCATAGTGTTGCGTCTGGCGTCCGTCGTCCGGCGTCCGGCGTCTGTCGTCGTCGTCGTCGTCGTAAACTTTTCACATTTTAAACTTCTTCTCCAGAACGGCTGATGGGATTTTGATGAAACTTGGTAGGTATGAAGTACTCATGGTCCCCTACAAGTGTTGTTGTTTTTCGTCCGGATCTGTCAATAGGTGGCGCCATCACAGCAAAAAGTAGGTCACGGGGGGTACCCTCCTTTGACAAACTTCTTCTTCAGAACCGAAGCATGTATCGACAAACCGAAAGCATCAGGATGATCTAGAGAGATGTCTTAAGAAGTGTTGTTATTTTTGGTTCCACTTCGAAGTCAAATTTTTGACGCGTTTTTGACGTCTTTTCGGACTTAGTCAGAAATGCACATTTTTGCACTATTTCTTTATATAACTCAATAAGTGTATGATTTTACACACTCATTTACTACATATTTATCATATTTAACTTACTTAATGCTTTGATATGCATTTTATGCTTAAATTTTATTTTTTTGATTTTTTATGAATTTTTTTCTTATGTAAAAAGGAAGGGGGGGGGGTGATTTTCATACATTTTCTGCTTCTTTTCTATAACCACTCTTCAGATTGTCATGACATTTTGTAGATATGAGGTACTCATGCATGGTACCCTACAAGTGAAAGAATTTTGTCAAGATATCCACTTTTAGATTTTTAAGGAATATTTTTTAAGATTGTACATAGGTATAATGTATGTTTTCCATGCCCAATTGACCCATGGGGATTGGCTTCAAACCCCGACGGAATCCCGACAAAAATTTTTTTCCCTTTTTAGCTCACCTGAGCCAAAGGCTCAAGTGAGCTATTGTCATAGTGTTGCGTCTGGCGTCCGTCGTCCGGCGTCCGTCGTCTGTCGTCGTCGTCGTCGTCGTCGTCGTCGTCGTAAACTTTTCACATTTTAAACTTCTTCTCCAGAACGGCTGATGGGATTTTGATGAAACTTGGTAGGTATGAAGTACTCATGGTCCCCTACAAGTGTTGTTGTTTTTCGTCCGGATCTGTCAATAGGTGGCGCCATCACAGCAAAAAGTAGGTCACGGGGGGTACCCTCCTTTGACAAACTTCTTCTTCAGAACCGAAGCATGTATCGACAAACCGAAAGCATCAGGATGATCTAGAGAGATGTCTTAAGAAGTGTTGTTATTTTTGGTTCCACTTCGAAGTCAAATTTTTGACGCGTTTTTGACGTCTTTTCGGACTTAGTCAGAAATGCACATTTTTGCACTATTTCTTTATATAACTCAATAAGTGTATGATTTTACACACTCATTTACTACATATTTATCATATTTAACTTACTTAATGCTTTGATATGCATTTTATGCTTAAATTTTATTTTTTTGATTTTTTATGAAGTTTTTTCTTATGTAAAAAGGAAGGGGGGGTGATTTTCATACATTTTCTGCTTCTTTTCTATAACCACTCTTCAGATTGTCATGACATTTTGTAGATATGAGGTACTCATGCATGGTACCCTACAAGTGAAAGAATTTTGTCAAGATATCCACTTTTAGATTTTTAAGGAATATTTTTGGCCTAGGTCATCTTTGGCACGTATAAAAACGAAAGTAAAAAGGGGGTCATGCATACCTTTTCTGCAAAATTCACTTGTTTAATGACCCCTCCTTCCGAATTGAAAATTTGCTAATTTTTATATATTTTCAAATCGATCTATTGATTACATATAAGGCAAAATCATGTTCAAAACTCAATTTCTACAGACAGCAGGGAATCATACATTGATTTTATGTGCTATTTTTAAATTTTCAATAGTTATGTCCAATGAGGTGACACCTTTTATTCAGCCCTGTTCACCAGTCAAAAGGGAAGGGATTCCCTGCTAAAATGATTAACTGTAGTTACACCTTCGACGTATATCAAGAGGGATCGCCGACTCTAAAAATAGCACATGTTCACGTGTCCGCAGCGCCCCCACCGGGAGGCATAGAAAGTACTTTCACTTTCAATATACGTACCGAAACAACGAAGCGCCGTGAAGGTAAGTCAGCGATTTTTCACATAAATTAGATTAGTAACACCGGTTATGTTAAAACAAATACATGATGGTATAGTTCTTGAAGTAATCAATTCCTAGGTTTAAATTATTTTGATGTATAAACATGTTTTCGAGTTGGATCTAGGCCTATGGCTATGTATTCATATACGTAGTGTGACATGTTACTTGCTGCATGCTGATTTGGTTAAATATCCCATAGAAATTCAATATTAGGACTATAAGTAATATTTCGCTCTGAGCGACTATTGCATACAAATGAAGTAGTTCGCAGGAGACGGACTAGGGGAATCGAACCCCGGCCGTCCGGTTGATAGTCAGACTCGTTGACGAGTGAGCTAAAGGGACATCCCAATAGCTCAGTCTTAGAACTTGTACTGAACTATTGGTACCTGCTACTACCGGAACCACTACATCCTTCCCCCTTTTCCGTTGAGGGCCGTGGATGTACCCCGCTGTGTGGCCACTCTCCAACCCCTGGCAGGGTTCTGCGACCTCTCCTGCAGATCGAGCTGGCCCACACACACCAATTGTTCACCTCGTCGCCAATGAAGTAGTTCGCAGGAGACGGACTCGGGGAATCGAATCCCGGCCGTTCGGTTGATAGTCAGACTCGTTGCCGAGTGAGCTACAGGGACATTCCAATAGCTCAGTCTTAGAACTTGTACTGAACTATTGGTACCTGCTACTACCGGAACCACTACACAAAGATATCTCTGCAAATGCGGGGGGGGGGGGGGTATGAGTTGTTTGCATTAATAGTCAGAAAATTTGATTTGGAGGGGGTTGCAAGGGAAAAAGTTATTGCAGTGGTAAGTCAAGTCTTAAAGATTCAAGTGTATGAAAATATTCCATTTTAATTCATCTTCAAAAAAAAAAAAATATTGTAAAAGTCCTAGTGAGTGTCTTTGGAAATAAGCTTTGTAAAAGCTTAAATGGGTTATCCTTGGATATAAATCAAAGTTATTTGGTGAAATAGTTCAAATTTTATCATTGAATATAGATTTATTGTCTCTATAAGAACAGAGAGATCTGAACTAAAATTTACATTTCTAATGTCACTTATTATTATATACTTACTTGGTTTTGTGTATTCCTTGTGACAATACCTTTCCATTGATACCAAAATTTTGACCTCGTGACCATAACCTTGACCTTTGACGTACTTTTCAAAAACTTTAAACATTGCGCATAACTTTTGATTGGTTAGTGATAGGGCTTTCATATTTTACATGTGTATTCCTTGTGACAAGATATTTCCATAGATACCAATATTACGCTGACCCTGACCTCTCACATACTTAACAGAAAATGGCGTTTTTACTAACAAAGATGCCGCCGGGGGCATTCTCGTTTCACAAACACAGCCTGTCAGGCTTTATAATTTCTGGCATGCTAGCTATCAATAATGAAAGGTATGGTCGTTCAGTTTTAAATAAACTTAATTTATGAAATCATTTCATTGTTTTATTCTTTTTCTGCTGCGCATTAAAGTGGGATTTTACAATATGATTTTATTTTTGATGTTGCATAATTGAACTATACTAGTTGGGCATATGACTTAAAAAAAGTTATTGTTTTGAAATGTGACTATTTTTTCTTGTTTGTACTTTTAAAGGTTGTCTGAAAAAAAAACTTCTCTGCATCCGGCAAAAATGTTTTTAGAAAGGTTGTGGGCTAAAATCCCGGTACTGGCACTATCAGTATTCAATAGCAGTATGTCAATTAGAGCATGCATGGGTATCAGGTGAGCGTTGTGCCCCCTGGGGCTCTTGTTCTAAGTTTCAAGGGGCATAACATAACATAATTGAGGAGCATGACCCATATTCGTACTTGATCTGTATTTTTTGTTGTTAAAGCTATATTCAAGAAATGAATTAATAATCTGTCACAGTTTTCTTTCAAATCAAGTGCATCACTATATACCCCCACCATTATATGGCGGGGGTATAATAAATTGAATATCAATATTTAGGCAAATTAAAGGGGCTATCCTAATCCCTCCCAACCCTCTGCCATCCTTGATGAAAAAGGGATCTGACCTATATGGATGCGAAGGATAGGCATTTTTGATTGATTGTAATTATTTGAATAAACATTGATTCTTTGTATTTTTTTCTTTTTAATATGATTTGTATGCTTGAATGATTAATTTTTTTTAATGCTAAGAGTATTTTCTAGAAGTATCCTTTCATATCTTTAGCATTTTTTTTTATTTTTATGCAGACATTTTAACATTTTATGCAACATACAGACAACTTTCAATTCTACTATTATCTCTTACATAGCTTGGGGGAATGTATAGGGTACTTTATAATGACCTATCCCATTTATCTTAGTTCAAAGCGATTCCTGTATAAGATGAAAGGAAGAGATATCTAACAAGACCCGGTGATTGCATCCACTGGAAAACAGCAAAATCACCCCAAGTGAAAACACATAGAAGACATACACAGCAAGAGACTCAAACGGGACAGAAAACACCAATTACGACAATAATATGGAAGTGTTCCAAATCTATACCTTCCGAAGAAAATTTCAAACCAATTCATTATGCACTTGACTCGTGTTTCGTATATTTAATCCTCATTAGGGATGCTTAAATCCAAAGTGAGTTTCAGAAACAGCCAAAATTCAATTCATTTTAGTAGCGCCCTCTGGTTCTATTTTTTTTAGATTAAAGGACTAAGTGCGCTAACCCCTCATATCGGCCTTATAATTTCGAAGAAAAATGCTTTTGATAAACGGATTATTGATTATCACTTTTTGCAATGTTGAATGTTAAACGTCTTCAAATTCAATAGCATCATTTAAGACCTGATAATTTACAGCATGGACCAGACATGCACGTTTCGGGTACTAAACCCTCGTCAGTGATCCTTAGTCTAAACAATGTAAAATGGCCAAACTGTGCGAAAAGTATTATGTCCAAAAATGTACCGAAAGACGTAGCAGAATGGGCGGGATATGATGCTTCAGGACCCACGTTTTAGAAATTTCAAAAAAATTTGTAACAGAAAATTTGAAATGCGTTAAAGAGACAGACGATCAACCGAAGTTTATCGAACTTGGCTACATGTGCCCTCGGTGAATCTTGGTCCACCAGCAGTGACACTCACCAAGTAGTTCAAATGTGAAACGTCTTCAAATTCAATAGCATCATTTAAGACCTGATAGATTTACAGCATGGACCAGACATGCACGTTTCGGGTACTAAACCCTCGTCAGTGATCCTTAGTCTAAACAATGTAAAATGGCCAAAATGTATGAAAAGTATTATGTCCAAAAATGTACCGAAAGACGTAGCAGAATGGGCGGGATATGATGCTACAGGACCCAAGTTTTAGAAGTTTCAACAAATTTTGTAACAGAAAATTTGAAATGCGTTAAAGAGACAGACGATCAACCGAAGTTTATCGAACTTGGCTACATGTGCCCTCGGTGAATCTTGGTCCACCAGTAGTGACACTCACCAAGTAGTTCAAATGTTAAACGTCTTCAAATTCATGTTTGAGAAGATATCGCGTCATTATTTTGATCCCTCGTTATGTCACGCACGTGATGTTCTGACGTCATTTGCCATGAATGACGCAAAACAAAGGAAAATCATCGTATTTTACACACAAATCTTCAAAATTCATCTACGCTCCAGGCCTCGTCCACGATATTTTTTCATGCAAGTTAAAGGCCGATCAGAAATCTATCGATTGGTACAAAAATAATCATGGGCAAGGCCTGGAGCGCTACTTGATTTCATAATTTTGTATCAAAATTACGCTCATTTATTGATATTTCAATGATTTTAATGTTTTTAGCGACGTATTATTCAGTATAGGACTGTGAAATCAAAACAGGCTTTCCTGATTTTGATTCACCAAACATTTGACATTTTAAACTAGAACAAAATGGATAAATGAACAACTGCCGAAATGGCAGGTTACCGCACCAACTCCTTTATTAAATTTGCAGAGAGTGCGCGGCTCCTTATTGCCTGAAGGCTCGATTCAGTAGCATATCCAAATAAAATCTATGTTCAAAATAGCATAGCAAATCACAAAACATTAGAAATCAACCAACAAGACAAATAAGCAAACGGTGCTGACGTAGGATGGACATCTGCCAGGTTAGTAACATATGGTGCGGTTATCGGGATTACGTGTGCACAACCTTCCATGTTTTCCGGTTACATAGAGGTCTCGAAGAACGTACAATTGTAGTATAAAATGACCTCCTCATGGTAAGGTGAACACACAAGCGAGACAGCAAAACGCAGGGGCCCAAGGACCACAGATGAATATGTACATGGGAATAAGGGGATTGGGGTTTTGGGTTCGTGCTCTGCCGACTGTAGCGAGATCATTCATGTAATCACCCGTGGAGTTCGATCGATATGCAGGGAGGACAGGTGGAGGGGACCTTGTTTTCTCAAAAGACGTTTGAATATGGGCCGCCGTTTCTGTTGCGTCATTTGCATTGGCTGCTTGTCCACTTCTTTTTCTTTTCACGTGAAAACGGTCTAAATTGTGTTATTTTCTTTCCAAAATTCGTTAGTTTCGATTGCGGTTTTTGGAATCTGGATTCGTCATTTGCTCAAAGCACATAAGGAACAAAGAGGGCCAAGAGGACCACGAATGCTCAACTGAAAACTATGTTTACAAAGCATATCATACAAGAAAAAAATTATCAAAGGAAAAGACTTGACTTCGAAGTGGAACCAAAAATAACAACACTTCTTAATATATCTCTCTAGATCAACCTGATACTGTAATTTGTCGATAGATGCTTCGGTTTGTAAGATGAATTTTATGAAAGGGGGGGGGGGGTTACCCAAATGACTTACTTTTGCCTGTGGCGGTGCGACCTATTGACGGATACGGACAAAAACAACAACACTTGTCGGGGACCATAAGTACCTCATACCTACTAAGTCACATGAAAATCTGAAAAGTAGTTATGGAGAAGAAGCTGAAAATGTATGAAAATCAACCCCCTGCCATTGAACATGATTAAACAACATGTAACATTAAGTAACTTAAATATGACATATATGCAGTAAATGAGTGTGTTAAATCATACATTTGTTGAATTATTTAAAGTAATAGTTAAAAATTGTGCATTTCTGACAAAGTCCGAAAAGAAGTAGAAAACGCGCCATAAATTTGACTTGATATAGAAATTAAAAATATCACACTTCTTAAGACATATCGCTAGATCATCCTCATACTTTTTGTATGTCGAACATGCTTCTGTTATAAAGAAGAAGTTTGTCAAAGGAGGGTGAGCCCCGTGAGCTTCTGTTGCGTGTGATGACGCCATCTATCGACGGATCTGGACAAAAAACAACAACACTTGTTGGGTCTATTAGTACTTCATACCAAAAGAGCTGAAAATATATAGAAATCACACCCCTTCCTTTTTACATAAGACAAAAATTCATAAAAAAATAAAAAGCTAACATTTTAAGAAACAATACATATCAAAGCTTTGAGTAAAAGAAGGGAAGGGATCTCCAACAAGACCCCGTTGCAGCACCAACAGCAAAACAACAAAAAACACGCGATGCAAAAACAAAAAAGACCCGCATAGTATGAGACGGAAAAGAGACATACGACATGTAAACATCAAACACAAAAGACTACACATAAACCGACGAGACCATAAGTAAATTACATATGACAAATATGCAGTCAATGAGCGTGTACAATCATACATTTGTTGAATTATTTCAAGAAATAGTTCAAAGAAGAAGTAGGTGCCATATCGGCCCTATTTTCAAACTTGTTCATATATCCATAATATTCTAGATTTTAAAATGTGAAATGTATGGTGAATCCAAACAGGAAAGCTTATTTTGATTTCACAGTCCTCTGCTGAACAATACGTCGCTAAAACGTCTAATAACATTTAAATCATTGAAAATATCAATTAATGAGTGAAATTTCGATAGAATTTTATAAAAATTAAGTATTGATCCAGGCCTTGACCATGATAATTTTTGAACCAATCGATGGATTTCTGATCAGCCTTTAAATTTGCATAAAGGATATCGTGGGCCATGCCTGGATCATAGATGAATTTTGAAAATTTGTATGTAAAATACGATGATTTTCCTATGTTTTGCTTCATTCAGGGCAAATGACGTCAGAACATGACGTCGTCATACATCATGGGCGTGACGTTACGAGGGTTCAAATATATGACGCGGTATTTTCTCAAACATTCAACATTGCAAAAAGAAATAATTAATAAATCGATTATCAGAAGCAATTGTCAATACATGCTTCGCTTCTGAAGTAGAAGTTTGTCAAAGGAGGGTACCCCCGTGACCTAGTTTTGCCTGTGGTGTCGCCACCTGTTGACGGATACAGACAAAAAACAACAACACCATTAGTACTTCATACCTACCAAGTTGGATAAAAATTCCTCAAGCCGTCCTGGAGAAAAAGTCGAAAATGTAAAAACAATTACGACGAACGGACGACGGACGGAGTGACATCAGACGGCACACTATGATAATAGCTCACTTGAGCTTCGCTTAGGTGAGTTAAAAGACGTATTATAAATCTCATTTTAATTAAATGAGAAAAAAGTCATATGTATAAAATAGAATATAGCCACATGGTACTTTTCAGAATTAAAATGTATACTGAGCTGTGAGTAAGACTTTTTTTGTCAATCTATTAATTGAAAATTATATCCCCAAGGTTATTTCATAGAATTATAATTTTCAATAATGAAGCTTGGGAATAATCAATACACGTGACTTATCATTCAAAAATGAAACTGTACGTTTTTACTTTTGGTTTAAAAGCCGACGTTTTGGACCATCCGGTCATTGATATACAAACTCGAGTGATGAACTCTTGCTAGGACGCGATACCTGTTTTGAAGGTATCGCGTCTATACAACCACTGTTCTGTTAACTAAATCCAGAGAAACCTGTTTTCTTCGAAATTTAATGTTGGTTTAAACAGTATTTATTTATCAACTTACAATTTGTTTAATACATTACAATATTGATAATATGAGGATTGAGTAACAAGATGAAAATCTTATGTAAAACTCTCTCCAAGAAAACATTTGTATCAGTTTCATCAGTTGAATTGGCCGACAAGTTGTAACGACAATACTGCTCAATCAAATATATTTTACAAGTGAGATAAGTGCAAGGAAAGAAGAACAAGAAGAAGAACAAGAAAATCAAGAAGAAAAATATAAGTACAAAGAATTTTTTGAAAAATCGATATGTTGGAAGAAAGAAGAGGCAAAGTGGATCTAGAATATTATATTACTCAAAACGTTTACTTGTCATAATGAATTTGTGAACAGCATGAAATATCTCTCCTTTAACGCCTACATCGTACATGGGATTTCCGAAAAGCAAAGTATCTATATCTATTTGGTATGACAATAAGTTTAATGATCCATTCCTTCCAGTATTAAAGTTTGCACATTTGAAGAAGTAGTGATGGGCAGTCTCGGTATCACCGCATGTACACTTACTGTCATTTCTGAGATGATTTTTGAATAAGTCAGAATTCAATGAAGTACGTGTATTCGTGTATGGAGGATTTGACATTTACGATCACCAAAATAATAATATGGGGGAGCTTTCTTAACATCTTTAAACAAAAATCGTTTAAGTTCTGAAATGGAGTTTGTTGTCTTTATTTCTTCTGGTAATTCATTCCAATCATTTACAGTTAGAATAATAAAAGATTTCTGATAATGGTTTGTATTACAACGTGGGGGATGTAAATTTTCTCCAGATCGTAGATGTCTTTGGCTGACCTGATGAACACTAGGGGGGACAAGATTTTTCAAATATAAGGGTAATCTCTTCTGAGCATTTTAAAAAAGGTGTTTATCCTATGATTATACCTACGTCTTTCGAGACTTATCCATCCAGTATCATTCATGAGTTGAGTTATAGAGACGGACCTAGTTGCTCCAGTAACTATCAATGCTGCTTCAATTTGGATTTGTTCAATTCGGTATCTTTCGTTAACATAACAATTATCCCAGATAACATCTGCATATTCTAAGGTAGGCCGAATGAAGGTAAAGTAAATAATTTCAAGAGTTTTTATGCCCCCGGAATCACAGATTCGGGGGCATATAGTTTTTGGCCTGTCCGTCTGTTTGTCTGTCTGTCTGTTTGTCCGTTTGTCTGTTTGTCCGTTTGTCCGAACTAAAAACTTTAACATTGGGCATAACTTTTGAATGGTAAGTGATAGGACTTTCATATTTCACATGTGTAATCCTTATGACAAGACCTTTCCATTGATACCAACATTTTTGACCTCATGACCTTGACCTGTGACCTACTTTTCAAAAACTTTAACATTGGGCATAACTTTTGAATGGTTAGTGATAGGGCTTTCATATTTCACATGTGTATTCCTTGTGACAAGACCTTTCCATTGATACCAACGTTTTTGACCGCGTGACCTTGACCTTTGACCTACTTTTCACAAACTTTAACATTGGGCATAACTTTTGAATATTAAGTGATAGGGCTTTCATATTTCACATGTGTATTCCTTGTGAGAAGGCCATTTCATTGATAGCAAAAAGTTTTGACTTCGTCACCTTGACTTTGACCTTTCACGTACTCAACAGAAAATAAATGTCGTTTATACTAACAAAGATGCCACCGGGGGCATTCGTGTTTCACAAACAAAGGCTTTATTCTCTAGTCTAATTTGTACATAAGAGATCGAAATACATTGATGCGTTTCCAGGTTTTTGCAGTTATATCAGTTATATGATCGGACCAAGTACATGTGGTATTTAGTGTTACTCCTAAGTGCTTATGATATTGTACATTTTTTATCTGAGTGTTGTCCATATAGATATGGGGATGGTCACGCGATGCTGTTTTCCTAGAAATAATTATTCTTCTGTCTTATTTGGATTAAGCTTGACTAGCCAAGATTTTGACCACGAGTGAATTTTATCAAGATCTGTGTTCATCAGGTCAGCCGAAGCTACGGGATTGTCAACGATAATGTATAGAGTCGTATCATCAGCGAAAAGTCGAATACAAGAGTTTATTTCCTTAACTATGTCATTAATGCAGAGGAGAAACATTATCGGCCCTAATATGGACCCCTGGGGCACGCCGCCTGCACATACCTGCCTATAATCAGAGACACACCCTTCCAAAGCCACCCTTTGATGTCTATTTGAAAGATAGTCTTCAAAAAAATTCAACAGGGGAAGTGAGATGCCAACTTGATTCAATTTGAAGATCAGACCTCTATGCCACACTCTGTCAAAGGCCTTACTGATGTCACAAAAAAAGACTCGAACCTCTTTTCCATCATCCAAGGCCCGACAGAATGTGTCATAGAGGTCAATAAGCTGAAAGACAGATGAGTTACCTGGAGTGAATCCGAACTGAAATTCTGTAATTATTTTGGTAGATTGTAAAAAGTTGTATAGATGTTTGAAGACACATTTCTCAAAGACTTTTCCAAGACAACTAAGTAAAAAAATTGGACGGTAATTTGACACATTGGTTTTGTCCCCCTTTTTAAAAATAGGAATGATATTTGCCAATTTCCAATTTGATGGAAAAATACATGTTTCTAGCGACTTATTGAATAGGTTAGACAGGTGTAATGACAGAACCGGTGCGCCTTCTTTCAAGAGACGTGGATTTATAAGATCTGGGCCACTAGCTTAAGAAGTATCAAGTAATTTCAAAACGTCTTCAACATCCTTGGGAGATATTGCAATTGAATCTAAAATTTCTTGTGGTTCCGGTAGAGGGGGAGCGTAGCATTACTGTCATCAACATTGCTTTGCATGCAAAAATGGTTATTTAAGACATTTGATTTATCTTGAGGAGAGGTATAATAACTATCGTTATTGATTAATATTGGTATATCTGAATCCTTGTTTGCTGAAAAAAACTGTTTAGTTATTGTCCACCATTGCTTAAAATTTAAATTTCCCTGTTGTAAGGACGAAGCTAATTTTTTTTAAATGATTTATTTTTGAAATTGGGACTAAATTATTTACTTTATTACGTTGATGTTTAAAAGATTCCCAACTTTCCCTATCGTTAATGTGTTTTGCCCTTCTGTGTAATCTGTTTCTTTTTCGTATTTCTTTCCGCACCTCATTGTGCATCCAAGGAGGATCCTTGCTTCTTATTATTACGTTTTTGTTGGGAATAGAAACTTTTGCCGCATTTAGTATATTATCAGTGATTTTTTCAACGCAATCGTCACAGTCTAAATTCCTGAAGTCCCAATCGCTATTTTGGAGTTTTTCTCTATATAAATTGTAATTAGCTTTATCAAATGACCAAATTCTTCTATTATAACTATGACTTTGTATCTGAATGAAGTTTTTGGAGACCTGAGAGTAAAAGTAATAATGATATAAAGTCAGTATAAATGAAATGCAAGTGATAGGAATTCTTGAAAGGTGTTCGTGAGTTCGTGGTAGCTTTCGAATAGAAGAAAGGAGGGGATCTCCAACAACACCTAATTGCAGCATCAACAGCAACCTCCCAAAACACCCACTGTAAAACACAAAAATGACACGCACAGAAAGAGACGCAGTAGTACAATGAACGTCAAATCACAGAAAAACATAAAACACAAATGACTACACATAAACCAACGAGACCAATGGGCAAACGGTGCCGACTTAGGACGGCCATCTCGAATAGAAATAATTGTTTAAAATCTCGTTCTTCAGAGTAATTGACAATAGCATTAATGTAATGCCGAAATCCAAATAACATCGTATGAAAATGACAAATAACACTTCGTGGTATGTGAGTAGGTATTTTGTACTCAAGGAATCCGCGCGTGTACGATAATTTCCCACTCTTGCTCTATACTCAGAGATATCTTTGAATTTTCAAGCTGTTAAAATTAGTCACAACCTGAGCAAGGGTGGGGTAGGGGATGGAGAGAGATTTCACCGCGCATTCGTACATGAATATAAACTGGTTTGCCTCTTGGAAAGTAAGAGAAGAAAGATAGTAAACAAAAAAGGAAAATGAAAAACAAACAGGAAACATAGTAACGGGATGATTTTGAATCGACGACAAAAAGAGATATGTAACATATATTTACAGTCAAAATAAATTTTGATTTGACCCGGCATTGCACATGCGTAAAAAAAATTAAGTTGTCATCTTATAAACTAATACCTAATCTATAGATCTATCTTAGTCGTAACAGAAAATGTCTCCCTTTTGATTGAGCATAGCTTAGTTAAAAATACGACGGAACATAAAATGTCTACGGGGATTTTCTATCGCAAAAGTAACAAGGAATTGACAGAGAATTTACCCGTTCACTATTACTGTCCCACATCAGCATATAAATACGGAATTCTTATGTGTACATTGTAGTTTATGAAGTGTGTATTATCGATCTATCCGTAGATTTTGTAACAAGGTTATCAGGTAGAATAACGGAGCCGTGGAAATTTTCAATATCCAAGACGTGACGTGCATGAAATAGACTGATAAATGTTCGTACATGTAGGACATTTATTTTCTGTTCAAACATTAAACTATTCATTTGAAAATGTAAACGATAGTCACATGAAAAAAATTTCAGGTAAGTTTAATATTCTTTCAAACTTCCAAAGAATTTGAAGAATACTTAAGTGTTCCAACTCTATACCCTCTAGGAGAAAACATCGAGCAAGGATGGGGTAAGGGATGGAGAGAGATTTCACCGCGCATTCGTACATGAATATAAACTGGATTGCCTCTTGGAAAGTAAGAGAAGAAAGATAGTAAACAAAAAAGGAAAATGAAAAACAAACAGGAAACATAGTAACGGGATGATTTTGAATCGACGACAAAAAGAGATATGTAACATATATATTTACAGTCAAATTAAATCTTGATTTGACTCGGCATTGCACATGCGTAAAAATAATTTTATGTTGTCATCTTATAAACTGATAACTAGTCTATAGTCGTAACAGAAAATGTCTCCCTTTTGATTGAGCGTAGCTTAGTTAAAAATACGACGGAACATAAAATGTCTACGGGGATTTTCTGTCGCAAAAGTAACAAGGAATTGACAGAGAATTTACCCGTTCACTTTTACAGTCCCACATCAGTATATAAATACGGAATTCTTATGTGTACATTGTAGTTTATGAAGTGTGTATTATCGATCCATCCGTAGATTTTGTAACAAGGTAATCAGGCAGAATAACGGAGCCGTGGAAATTTTCAATACCCAAGACGTGACGTGCGTAAAATAGACTGATAAATGTTCGTACATGTAGGACATTTATTTTCTGTTCAAATATTAAACTATTCATTTGAAAATGTAAACGATAGTCACATGAAAATAATTTCAGGTAAGTTTAATATTCTTTCAAACTTCCAAAGAATTTGAAGAATACTTAAGTGTTCCAACTCTATATCCTCTAGAAGAAAACATCGATTCGGAACCAATTTTCATGCACCAGAATATTACATTCTCATCAGTGATGCTTCCAGCCAAAGTGCTTTTCACAAGCCGCCCAAATTCATTTCACTATACCCCTGTAGAGTCGATTCTTTAGCATATCCAATTAAAATCTATGTTCAAAATGGCATTGCTGGGATGGTGCTACGACGTTAACCTCCTTTTATTTCGATGATATTTTTCGAGGAAATGACAAGTTTCCAAAATAGCAAAAACATACTATAATAATGTCGAATTGATAAAGGGCTAAAACAAAGCTTCTTTCGAAAGAGCTGAAGCAAAGGGTTTCAATAAAAACAAAACCACAGTTTCTTTCTTAATATTCTATTGAAAGCAATGGTATGTGCATAAATCTTGTAGCACTGATTATTACTCATTTTTATTGAATATGTACGTAGTATTGGATTATATAAAGTATGGTGGAAATTCATTTTATATATAGAGTTCATAGACTAATCCTTTATGGTAAAGATAAACTCACATTTTAAAATACTAGTATACGACGAGTGATAAGGTTGCATGCTACAAAAGACAAATATGGATAATGACCATATCCCTGTATACAACACAAAATCAATAATTCAGAAAATCAGAAACCGAAGGCATACAAAATAAGGATAAAACAGGAACCAAAGCAAACAAACAAAAACCCCCACCATATGAAAAGAAGCGAACTCCCGATATGGGAGTGAGACCAGGTGTCCAAGAAGAGTCAGCATCTCCTGCTTGCATGCAACACTCGCCGCTTCAATTTGGTAGAATTGTCCTATCCGGTTACTATCTATATTCAGTATACTCTCTTGATATGCATAAATTATATTAATATTACTGGAAATTTGTTTAAATTAATAATCAGATTATTTTAATGGAATTACAGGAGAAATGGATCTTTCAACCCGACTGAGTTATTTATTTGGAACAGAGGAGTATGTAAGCAAGAGGAGACAACTCGTCCTATTAAGGGAAAACGTTATTAACCACGAGGCTCGTGGGCTTAACGTTAATTTTATTTGCAGTGGAAGTCTCGGAGAGGGTGTGGCCTATCCAAAGTCTGATGATGATATGATGATGTCTTTAAATAACTGTCGTGTCGTGCTGACATACAGAGAGGCTAGTCTTGCTAGAGATGTCCTAATGGTACCCTCTGAGTGCTCCTCTGGATACTGCCGACTTCTGGACGTGAAGGGATCATATTCTGATCACTTTATACATAGTATAGATGGGATGCTATTTGTTTCCTCCTTATTATGGAAACAATGCTTTGCGGGAGAAGGACAATATATCCACGGTCCATGCCTTTCAGGAACTATTGGTTATATAGAGTTTGATTTTGCACTATGTTTTCATTGCCACAGTTGGCCTGATATAGCCAATAATTGGGTAATGAGAAACCGCCTCTATGAATGGCCTTCGTGTGAAATGATTCAGAACATCATTCATAACGGTTGTCATGTGGTACCTATTGGTGATCCAGACTCGCCAAATGGAGATCATGAATGGAGAATATCATTTTCCGTAGCTGAGAGGATTCTAATGCATTCATTCAACCACGCTCAGTTTCTCGTATACAATCTTCTAAGGTTAACTTTAAAACGAGTAATAGAGAAAACCTTTCCTGGCGTACTTTGTTCTTACTTCATGAAAACTACATTATTCTATACATCAGAGAACACTTCTATGGAACTTTGGCGATTAGAAAATTTAGAAACATATTTCAGAGCATGTCTTTCTGTATTGTATGATTATGTTGATCATGTTTATTGCCCAAACTATTTCATACCTGAGTACAATATGATCAAACGGAAAATCAACCAAACAAACCGCCATCAAATGTTGGATTTGTTAAGAACTGTCTATGCGATTGGCATTGTTGGTATATTAAATTTAAGCGGAGAATTATCTTGTCTACATGACAGATTGTCGGCAAGCATTATGGAATATAAACTCCATAGAGAGTTCATTTGTTCCGGCGATCATCTTCGCAAGGTTCTTTTAGACATGGAAATATTATTTTTCATGATACCACATGGAAATATAGAATGGTGTGCGTTCAATCTTTATGAATTATGGGGTTTACTAAAGTGTAATTATGATAATCCTTCCATTATACCGAGTGATGAATTAAGATATATCATTTGGAATGAAGGAATAAACTTATATTGCCTAAAGATAATGGATTTCATTCTATCATCGTCGAAAATGAATACTAGTAAACATAATTATCGTATAATTAGAATTCTGGAAGCTCTCTTGAGAATAGGCTTCAGGACAAATGTAACAACCGGGAAGCTTACAATGGCTACGTACATGTATATGGTTGGTAAAACAAGTTCTGCGTTATTTGTCATACGACAACTGTTATCAGAGTATCCACCATATGTCATTGATGTTTTTGCAGATGGTCTTAAAGCCCAAGCATACATAGACGTAATGTGTGGTAGGGGATTTACTATGAACTACAAGGTGCAACATGCTTATGCACCGGGATATAGTCTGCGCAGAAATTGTCTAAATGCTTTCCCTTCACCTTTGAAGATGTGGATAACAATAATGGATCGTATTAATTTAGATCCTTTAACATGCGCTTACGTCCTGGAAAATCTTTGTCATTTTCAAAATCAGAAAAAGATTTCGTTCATGAAATCATTAAGATGTCTTGTTAATCACATGGGTAGTCTGAAGTTAACCAGTGACATCGTTGATACAAGAATGTGTGTGGGTATCATAAAGTGTGTACAGGGTGACAATCAATCAGCATGTAGATGGCTGGGATCAGTTTACTTTCTATGGGATACCGCACCTCCACCATTCAATGACGCACTCTCACGTTCAGCTTTGACATATATTGCTTGTTTGTTGAATAAGAAATTTAAGTCGGTACAATCAATTTTACAAAATAACCTGAATATGTTCTAGAACAGTATTTATAAACACAAAAGACTAAAATTATACTATTGTTTAATTGTTTTTTTCGTAACTGTCAAAGAGGTGAATTGGTACGCATTTTCTCTGACGTTGTCAGGGTCTTGTTGGAGATCCCCTCCCTTCTTGGTTAGAAAGCGTCCTACATGGAAAGGGAGGTCATTCATCCCAGCCCAGGAGATGTTCTGTCCTAATTACCCAGTTTCCGCTAAAACAAACTCCACTCAAACGAAAACTTGAGAAACCATTTCAGCATGTTCAATAAATTGTATTATAATTCTGTATATTTTGGAATTAAGTTAAAGAAAAAGGGAAAATTATAGCAAGTTTATTTCATATTTAATTCTTATGTTGAAATATATGTTCTATTTTATTCAATGCACCATATGCGCATTTCAAAAAGTTTCATCAGTGACGCATGAGGCCGAAAAGGAGGAAATCTAAGGAGTATAAAAATATGAAGAGCCACACAGTTCTGCAAAGGAATATGCTAAGTACAGAACCACCCCTTAGTTTAAGAAAAATGTTTTATATATGACGGAGAATTTTCGAATATATGTCAAGCAAAGTGCCGAAACACTGTAAAAGTAGGCGAAAGATATCCTTTGGGACTAAATAATCCATTACATGTAGCTGTGTGGATTAGTTCTATGAGTGTAACAAATGTTCAAATTAAAACAAAACAGACTAAACCATTAAGTGACATACAAAGATGAATACATACAATCATACATGTGGGGGATTTAACCGGATTGCACGACACAATCCTAAACATTTTCAGGCTACCGAAAGGTCTCGAAGAATGCACAATGTGTACGTATGGTAACCTCCTTAATGTAAGCTGACCATATGAACAAGTCAATTAACGAAGGAACCCAAGCAACAAAACTACTCAAAAGAACAGGCTTGAGTGGGACATATTCCATTTCATATTAGCAGGATATTCCTTTTATGTAAAATGCCAAGGTCATATCAATTCCCAAGGGGGGAGTGGGCTTGCATGTGTCGTCCATGATATTCTTGGTCTTATATCTATCATTTTCGAATATACTTTATGCATGGAAGCAATGTCGTTTTGATAGCCACGTGTATTATACTTTTGGACATGTGATGGGCAGTTTGATTCGAATGTCTGGTCATGCTTGTCACCACAATTGTTTCAGTTATCTGTCTTTTGACGTTCGAATGTATTTAGGTATTTTGTTTTCCTTGTTTTTCACTGATCGTCATTCATTGCTGCGTCAACCATTTCCAATTTTCTCCACTCAGAGATTAAAGTGACATGAGTCGAAGAACGCATTAGTATTGTGTATAATAATCTCTTCGCTAAAAGCAAAAACGCAGGGGCTGAAGCAATATACAGAGGAAGATATTTATAAATATAACACCCTCCCCCCAAATGATTTCATAAGTTTTTGTTTTACATTTTGCTGCATAAATGATGTATGCGAATTAAAAAACGCACAAAAATGGATTTTTTCCGATGTTTAAAGTAAATTTCCAAGGCAACCGGATGTGATGTCAAGGAAATATTCATCAATTTGATTTATTTTAGGTCAGACCCGACCTTAGATATAAATTTTATCAAAATTGGAGACTTGCCGTGCCATGCGTCCTTAATAAAAGTGCAAATGCTTACAGAGAATAGCTATTAATATGTATTCTTTTGATGCTTTTTTCTAGTCTTTTCTGATTTTGGAAATGAACGAAAATTGGAATGACTAATTTCTTTTCGGAGAGAATTCGTCAAATATATCTATCTGTCTGTACTTTTTTTTTCTGAATTAGCCTTCAATTTTGCGTCCTACGTAATTTTGAAGAAATCTGTCCAGGGATGGGGTCAATTACATTGAAATGTAATTAATTAAATTACACATCACATTGTTATTTTTGACAATGCAATTAATTAGATTACACATTACTTGCCATTTTTGGCAATGTACTTAATTAGATTACACATTACATTTCATTTAATGAATTTATTTTTAGCATATCATGCCGAAATGGTAATTTCAAGTCTCTGATAAAATGCAAGAAAGTGAAGGACACATGTCACTCTACAGTCCAATGTCTTTTAAGATTCACTGAGAAACCATTCATTAATGTAAAATGCTCTCATTTCGCCTTGAAATTTTCCCAGAATTCTTGACACTTTAAAATACTAGCCATTTTGTCCTTTTCTTTGATAAGTTCGTATTTCCAAATGAATGTTGTTACATTACGGTCAAATCAAATTTGTAAACAGTGACCTTTGAAAATTTTATAAATGCATTCTTTCTATTGTGGACAACCACTCGAAAACACGTAAAAATGCATTATCTCCAAGACTTGCATAACAGAGGTCCTTGCAGAAGTGATAAACAAGTTAATAAGAACAGAACACATAACCAGACTTTGTTTTGATTACTATAAAGCATTGTGGTCATTAAGGTAAAACTATTTATTTTTAAAACCATTATCTGTGGCTTATCTCAATGATCATTGATTACACAAGTTAATTTTTTTTCACAGATCAATTTGTGTGTTAATTCTTTTTAGTTGCAAATGTAATTGAAAAATTATTGAAATGTAAATGGAATTACATGCAGTTTTTGCTTTGTAATTAATTAAATTACAATCACATGTAATTGAAAAAAAATCTTCAATTACATATTACATTCAATTACTTGAAAAAATGTAATTAGTTGTAATTTTGGATTTAACATAGTTAATTTCCCCTGGCTTGACGGTGATGTTCCTAGATTACCGTCCTATTGTATCTATATTTCACAGCTCATCCGGTATGCTAGAGCATGTCCTGATGTTTTGGATTTTCATAGTAGAAATTTACAAATTACCAACAGTTGGGACAAGGTTTTCGCTTTTACAAACTAGTAAAGACTTTCTGGAAATTTTACAAAAATCATTGTCAGCTTCTTCTGAAATTCGGACCAATACAGGCAACAGAGTATATTACTTTGGGTATTTCACAACCTGCATTTTATGGTGACATAATTAACAAGATAAGAAGGATCTAAGATAGACAACATCGCTATCGAAAATGCGTCAGAATCATCAAACGCATTCTTAAAACTTGCACTCTGACTGACTGTGACGACGGGATTCCATGAAGGGCCCTGTCCAAACCTCTTTAGAGAAGACAGGGCCCCGACCACCTGTCCTCTCTGAATGTCAGTCGGACTCCTCGGGTGATAACATACATGAGCTCGCTACAGCCGGCAAAGCACGGACTGTATTACGTACATCCTCTTGATATCCATTTACATATTCATCTGTGTTGCTTGGGCCCCTGCGTTTTGCGGTGTTGTTTGTGTGTGGTCATCAGACAGTGAGGAGTTTGTTTTACACCACAATTGTACGTTCTTCGAGACCTCTGAATAATCGGAAAAGTTGGAGGGTTGTGCGCACGTAATCCAGGATAACCACACCTTCTGCTATTTCCGTGGCAGATGGCCGTTTTAAGTCGGCACCGGTTGCCCATTGGTCTCGTTGGTTTATGTGTAGTCCTTTTTGTTTCATGTTTCTATGTTGTGCGTTGACGTTCCTTGTCCCTTACGCGTCTCTTTCTGTGCTTGTCTGCTTTGTGTTTTTGCATTGGGTGTTTTGGGGTTTTGCTGTGGGTGCTGCAACCTGATGTTGTTGGAGATCCCCTCCTTTGTTTTGTAATCAATTACAATTACATTTTTAATTACCTTATCCCTGAATCTGTCGATCATACATATTAGGGTCTTTGTGCATCATAAGTTCAACCAAGGATCACGAAGAGTGGGAATACTACAGTTTAATTGATTTTACCTGCGTTTCAGGTTATATCTTAACATAAATGGGAAAGGACGTTTTGTTTAGACATAGTTCAAACAATTTATAAGGTTATTTCAATGATTTGTGAAAAGTTGAATATATTTTTACAGCCTTTTCATAAGGTCCGGAATCATTTTAATCATCTTCAATAGACAAAATCGTCAGGTTATAGAATGTATATCGATCAGTAGTGATTATTTATTGTACAAATATTTGGATTCATCCTTAAGAACAACTTGGAAAAACAAACCTTATTGACAATTCTACCGAATTGAAATGACGGGTGTTGCATTCAAGCAGGAGATGCTTACTCTTCCTGGTCTCACTCCCATTTTTGGAGGTCGCTTCTTTTCATATGGTGGAGGTTTTCTTTGTTTGCTTTGGTTCTTGTTATATTATCCTGATTTTGTATGCCTTCGGTTTATGGTTTTCTGAATTGTCGATTTTGTACTGTGTATTGGGATATGATCATTATCCATATTTGTCACTTTAATGGTCAGGTAAGGACCACTTTAAGCTTCCTTTTTGTCCTACTTGCTTAGGTACGAAAACATGCCTTATCACATGTACGTGACATGATTCACATGTATGTAACTGGATTCGTTAGATATCTGAATATGTTGAAACTGTACTTATAAGCACGGCGACGCTTTCAAAGCAACTCCTGCAATGAACATACTTGAATTTGTCTTCATCTTGAGATGGTTTATAAGATTAAATTGTCTTTCGGGTTTTATGAAGCTGTGTTGTTGTCTCCATCTGTTTGTTCTATTTTCCTATCCTGTGAGAAAATTCTGTCTCTATTTAAAAAATTTTCTCAAATTTCTAAAATCTGGGTCCTGTAGCATCATACCCAAATGAGTTAAAGAAGATCCTGACGATAATCTCAACAGCACTCACAATAGAGCACCTAATTGAGCATCGGCGGACCCCTAGCAAGCTAGAGGTGGGACCAGGTGCCCGAGAGGAGTAAGCATCCCCTGTTGGCTATCTTGTTTGGATTCAGGATCACTGACGAGGATTTAATACTCAAAACGTGCATGTCTGGTCCATTCTGTAAATTTATCTGCTCTTAAATAATGCCAATGAATTCGAAGGCATTTAACATTCTAAAAAAATTGTAAGAATATTGATTGCGTTTTGTGAATCTGATTTGGGTTTTGTGTTTTATTTCCATTCTTGGAAAATATTGTGTAAGATATTTATAATATTTATAAATCGGACAAGTAGGAGGGTTGTATGCATGTAATCCGGACAACCGCACCAATTTTTTCATACTTGGCAGATTATCGACGACAAAGAGATCCCCTCAGAATTCTGTTCGTTCAGTCTTCGTACTTGACTTTATTCGCATAACGGAATATTGTGTTTATTGGGCTGAGGCAATAGAATACTGAATCAAACTAAAAATTAACGAAATTTGTTAAGTTCAAGGACAATAAATATTGTGAAAATAGGTCAATAAATACCAATTTAAAATTTGATCCCTTTCACAGTAAAATATATCAAAATTGTTTTAATATCTGTGTCAGCAGAAAAAAAACCAAAGTCAGAAAACCCAAGTTTGGCAGACTTGCAGACAGACAAACAAGGTGGAAAGTAGAAATCCCCTTCGTCAAGCCCTTTAGGGATCAAATAAAGTGGAAACTACAAATTAAAGTAACTGTTGTTGTTTTAGTTACTACAACTTTATTTTGTGATTTTGAAGTCTGATTCCAAGTGAAAAATACAATCAAATACAATATACAAGAAGACAAACTCAAAATGTCGTCGACTGAATATACTTGGGAGTAAGAAAATGTTTTACCGGAATTTGATTCGGAAATTAATAAAATTAAATCAGGACAAAATAGGCTTCACATTTACATGAAGGGACTTTTAGGGATCTTCAACCATACACGGTTGCAGTATCAACAGCAAAACACCAAAAACAACCGATGCAAAAACACAGAGAAGACGAGCATTGCAAGAGACGAAAAAGAGGCATAATGACAAATATGGATAATGACCATATCCCTGTTTACAGCACAAAATCGATAATTCAGAAAATCAGAAACCGAAGGCATACAAAATCAGGATAAAACAGGAACCAAAGCAAACAAACAACATAGAAATAGAATAGACAAAGACATAGAAACATTCAACACAAAAGACTACACATAAACCAATGATGACTTTAATTAGAACAGTCAAGGATTAGATGTAAAAGTCTTCAAATTGAATAGCATCATTTAAGAACAGATAAATTGGCAACGTGGACCAGACATGCACGTTTCGGGTATTTAACCCTCGTCAGTGATCCTAAATCTAAACAATGTAATATGCCAAAAAGTATGAAAGTTACTTTCTCGAAAAAGTATACCGAAAGACGTAGCAGGATGGGTGGGGTATGATGCTACAGGATCCACTTTTTAGAAATTTCAAGAAATTTTGATACCAGAAATTTAGAATGCGTTGAAGAAACGATCAACCGAAATTGATCGAACTTGGCTACATGTGCCCTCGGGTACTCCTGGTCCACCAGCAGTGACAATCACCAAGTGGTATAAATGTAAACGTCTTCATATTGAATAGCATCATTTAAGAACAGATAAATTGGCAACGTGGACCAGACATGCACGTTTCGGGTATTTAACCCTCGTCAGTGATCCTAAATCTAAACAATGTAATATGCCAAAAAGTATGAAAGTTACTTTCTCGAAAAAGTATACCGAAAGACGTAGCAGGATGGGTGGGGTATGATGCTACAGGATCCACTTTTTAGAAATTTCAAGACATTTTGATACCAGAAATTTAGAATGCGTTGAAGAAACGATCAACCGAAATTGATCGAACTTGGCTACATGTGCCCTCGGGGACTCCTGGTCCACCAGCAGTGACACTCACCAAGTGGTATAAATGTAAACGTCTTCAAATTGAATAGCATCATTTAAGAACAGATAAATTGGCAACGTGGACCAGACATGCACGTTTCGGGTATTTAACCCTCGTCAGTGATCCTAAATCTAAACAATGTAATATGCCAAAAAGTATGAAAGTTACTTTCTCGAAAAAGTATACCGAAAGACGTAGCAGGATGGGTGGGGTATGATGCTACAGGATCCACTTTTTAGAAATTTCAAGAAATTTTGATACCAGAAATTTAGAATGCGTTGAAGAAACGATCAACCGAAATTGATCGAACTTGGCTACATGTGCCCTCGGGGACTCCTGGTCCACCAGCAGTGACAATCACCAAGTGGTATAAATGTAAACGTCTTCATATTGAATAGCATCATTTAAGAACAGATAAATTGGCAACGTGGACCAGACATGCACGTTTCGGGTATTTAACCCTCGTCAGTGGTCCTAAATCTAAACAATGTAATATGCCAAAAAGGATGAAAGTTACTTTCTCGAAAAAGTATACCGAAAGACGTAGCAGGATGGGTGGGGTATGATGCTACAGGATCCACTTTTTAGAAATTTCAAGAAATTTTGATACCAGAAATTTAGAATGCGTTGAAGAAACGATCAACCGAAAATGATCGAACTTGGCTACATGTGCCCTCGCGGACTCCTGGTCCACCAGCAGTGACACTCACCAAGTGGTATAAATGTAAACGTCTTCAAATTGAATAGCATCATTTAAGAACAGATAAATTGGCAACGTGGACCAGACATGCACGTTTCGGGTATTTAACCCTCGTCAGTGATCCTAAATCTAAACAATGTAATATGCCAAAAAGTATGAAAGTTACTTTCTCGAAAAAGTATACCGAAAGACGTAGCAGGATGGTTGGGGTATGATGCTACAGGACCCACTTTTTAGAAATTTCAAGACATTTTGATACCAGAAATTTAGAATGCGTTGAAGAAACGATCAACCGAAATTGATCGAACTTGGCTACATGTGCCATCGGGGACTCCTGGTCCACCAGCAGTGACACTCACCAAGTGGTATAAATGTAAACGTCTTCAAATTGAATAGCATCATTTAAGAACAGATAAATTGGGAACGTGGACCAGACATACACGTTTCGGGTATTTAACCCTCGTCAGTGATCCTAAATCTAAACAATGTAATATTCCAAAAAGTATGAAAGTTACTTTCTCGAAAAAGTATACCGAAAGACGTAGCAGGATGGGTGGGGTATGATGCTACAGGACCCACTTTTTAGAAATTTCAAGAAATTTTGATACCAGAAATTTAGAATGCGTTGAAGAAACGATCAACCGAAATTGATCGAACTTGGCTACATGTGCCCTCGGGGACTCCTGGTCCACCAGCAGTGACAATCCCCAAGTGGTATAAATGTAAACGTCTTCATATTGAATAGCATCATTTAAGAACAGATAAATTGGCAACGTGGACCAGACATGCACGTTTCGGGTATTTAACCCTCGTCAGTGATCCTAAATCTAAACAATGTAATATGCCAAAAAGTATGAAAGTTACTTTCTCGAAAAAGTATACCGAAAGACGTAGCAGGATGGGTGGGGTATGATGCTACAGGACCAACTTTTTTTAGAAATTTCAAGAAATTTTGATACCAGAAATTTAGAATGCGTTGAAGAAACGATCAATCGAAATTGATCGAACTTGGCTACATGTGCCCTCGGGGACTCCTGGTCCACCAGCAGTGACACTCACCAATTGGTATAAATGTAAACGTCTTCAAATTGAATAGCATCATTTAAGAACAGATAAATTGGCAACGTGGACCAGACATGCACGTTTCGGGTATTTAACCCTCGTCAGTGATCCTAAATCTAAACAATGTAATATGCCAAAAAGTATGAAAGTTACTTTCTCGAAAAAGTATACCGAAAGACGTAGCAGGATGGGTGGGGTATGATGCTACAGGACCCACTTTTTAGAAATTTCAAGAAATTTGATACAAGAAATTTAGAATGCGTTGAAGAAACGATCAACCGATTCGGAAATTGATCGAACTTGGCTACATGTGCTCTCGGGGACTCCTGGTCCACTAGCAGTGACAATCACCAAGTGGTATAAATGTAAACGTCTTCATATTGAATAGCATCATTTAAGAACAGATAAATTGGCAACGTGGACCAGACATGCACGTTTCGGGTATTTAACCCTCGTCAGTGATCCTAAATCTAAACAATGTAATATGCCAAAAAGTATGAAAGTTACTTTCTCGAAAAAGTATACCGAAAGACGTAGCAGGATGGGTGGAGTATGATGCTATAGGATCCACTTTTTAGAAATTTCAAGAAATTTTGATACCAGAAATTTAGAATGCGTTGAAGAAACGATCAATCGAAATTGATCGAACTTGGCTACATGTGCCCTCGGGGACTCCTGGTCCACCAGCAGTGACAATCACCAAGTGGTATAAATGTGAACGTCTTCAAATTGAATAGCATCATTTAAGAACAGATAATTGGCAACGTGGACCAGACATGCACGTTTCGGGTATTTAACCCTCGTCAGTGATCCTAAATCTAAACAATGTAATATGCCAAAAAGTATGAAAGTTACTTTCTCGAAAAATTATACCGAAAGACCTAGCAGGATGGGTGGGGTATAATGCTACAGGACCCACTTTTTAGAAATTTCAAGAAATTTTGATACCAGAAATTTAGAATGCGTTGAAGAAACGATCAATCGAAATTGATCGAACTTGGCTACATGTGCCCTCGGGGACTCCTGGTCCACCAGCAGTGACACTCACCAAGTGGTATAAATGTAAACGTCTTCAAATTGAATAGCATCATTTAAGAACAGATAAATTGGCAACGTGGACCAGACATGCACGTTTCGGGTATTTAACCCTCGTCAGTGATCCTAAATCTAAACAATGTAATATGCCAAAAAGTATGAAAGTTACTTTCTCGAAAAAGTATACCGAAAGACGTAGCAGGATGGGTGGGGTATGATGCTACAGGATCCACTTTTTAGAAATTTCAAGAAATTTTGATACCAGAAATTTAGAATGCGTTGAAGAAACGATCAACCGAAATTGATCGAACTTGGCTACATGTGCCCTCGGGGACTCCTGGTCCACCAGCAGTGACACTCACCAAGTGGTATAAATGTAAACGTCTTCAAATTGAATAGCATCATTTAAGAACAGATAAATTGGCAACGTGGACCAGACATGCACGTTTCGGGTATTTAACCCTCGTCAGTGATCCTAAATCTAAACAATGTAATATGCCAAAAAGTATGAAAGTTACTTTCTCGAAAAAGTATACCGAAAGACGTAGCAGGATGGTTGGGGTATGATGCTACAGGACCCACTTTTTAGAAATTTCAAGAAATTTTGATACCAGAAATTTAGAATGCGTTGAAGAAACGATCAACCGAAATTGATCGAACTTGGCTACATGTGCCATCGGGGACTCCTGGTCCACCAGCAGTGACACTCACCAAGTGGTATAAATGTAAACGTCTTCAAATTGAATAGCATCATTTAAGAACAGATAAATTGGCAACGTGGACCAGACATACACGTTTCGGGTATTTAACCCTCGTCAGTGATCCTAAATCTAAACAATGTAATATTCCAAAAAGTATGAAAGTTACTTTCTCGAAAAAGTATACCGAAAGACGTAGCAGGATGGGTGGGGTATGATGCTACAGGACCCACTTTTTAGAAATTTCAAGAAATTTTGATACCAGAAATTTAGAATGCGTTGAAGAAACGATCAACCGAAATTGATCGAACTTGGCTACATGTGCCCTCGGGGACTCCTGGTCCACCAGCAGTGACAATCCCCAAGTGGTATAAATGTAAACGTCTTCATATTGAATAGCATCATTTAAGAACAGATAAATTGGCAACGTGGACCAGACATGCACGTTTCGGGTATTTAACCCTCGTCAGTGATCCTAAATCTAAACAATGTAATATGCCAAAAAGTATGAAAGTTACTTTCTCGAAAAAGTATACCGAAAGACGTAGCAGGATGGGTGGGGTATGATGCTACAGGACCAACTTTTTTTAGAAATTTCAAGAAATTTTGATACCAGAAATTTAGAATGCGTTGAAGAAACGATCAATCGAAATTGATCGAACTTGGCTACATGTGCCCTCGGGGACTCCTGGTCCACCAGCAGTGACACTCACCAATTGGTATAAATGTAAACGTCTTCAAATTGAATAGCATCATTTAAGAACAGATAAATTGGCAACGTGGACCAGACATGCACGTTTCGGGTATTTAACCCTCGTCAGTGATCCTAAATCTAAACAATGTAATATGCCAAAAAGTATGAAAGTTACTTTCTCGAAAAAGTATACCGAAAGACGTAGCAGGATGGGTGGGGTATGATGCTACAGGACCCACTTTTTAGAAATTTCAAGAAATTTGATACAAGAAATTTAGAATGCGTTGAAGAAACGATCAACCGATTCGGAAATTGATCGAACTTGGCTACATGTGCTCTCGGGGACTCCTGGTCCATAGCAGTGACAATCACCAAGTGGTATAAATGTAAACGTCTTTATATTGAATAGCATCATTTAAGAACAGATAAATTGGCAACGTGGACCAGACATGCACGTTTCGGGTATTTAACCCTCGTCAGTGATCCTAAATCTAAACAATGTAATATGCCAAAAAGTATGAAAGTTACTTTCTCGAAAAAGTATACCGAAAGACGTAGCAGGATGGGTGGAGTATGATGCTATAGGATCCACTTTTTAGAAATTTCAAGAAATTTTGATACCAGAAATTTAGAATGCGTTGAAGAAACGATCAATCGAAATTGATCGAACTTGGCTACATGTGCCCTCGGGGACTCCTGGTCCACCAGCAGTGACAATCACCAAGTGGTATAAATGTGAACGTCTTCAAATTGAATAGCATCATTTAAGAACAGATAATTTGGCAACGTGGACCAGACATGCACGTTTCGGGTATTTAACCCTCGTCAGTGATCCTAAATCTAAACAATGTAATATGCCAAAAAGTATGAAAGTTACTTTCTCGAAAAATTATACCGAAAGACCTAGCAGGATGGGTGGGGTATAATGCTACAGGACCCACTTTTTAGAAATTTCAAGAAATTTTGATACCAGAAATTTAGAATGCGTTGAAGAAACGATCAATCGAAATTGATCGAACTTGGCTACATGTGCCCTCGGGGACTCCTGGTCCACCAGCAGTGACAATCACCAAGTGGTATAAATGTAAACGTCTTCAAATTGAATAGCATCATTTAAGAACAGATAAATTGGCAACGTGGACCAGACATGCAAGTTTCGGGTATTGAAATATCGAATCTAAGACGGTTTAATTGGACTGTTTATACACCGGGGCAAGTTCAAACTACAAGTGAAAAAAATATGGATTATAACCATATCCCTGTATACAGCACAAAATCAATAATTCAGAAAATCAGAAACCGAAGGCATACAAAATCAGGATAAAACAGAAACAAAAGCAAACAAACAAAACCTCCACCGCATGAAAAGAAGCGGACTCCCGATATGAGAGTGAGACCAGGTGCCCAGGAAGAGTAAGCATCTCCTGCTTGCATGCAACACCCGCCGCTTCAATTCGGTAGAGTTGTCACATTCGGTAACTCCCATTTCGGAAGACATAGAGTACAATCTTTGGTTGGATGGTTCAAATGGTCTATGACAGAATATCACCCACCATTATGGAGAGTGGGACATCATAGTGTATGACGAGTTCCCCATATCGACCGTAGAACTTCCTCAGTGACGATGTTAGTCGGTCACGAACATATCCCTGACTGAGAAGCTTATCTGAAAGACGCCTAGCTCTCAGAACAAAATCCGTATATTTGGTACTTGCTATATTTCACAGCTCATCCGGTATGCTAGAGCATGTACTGATGTTTTGGATTTTCATAGTAGAAATTTACAAATTACCAAGAAACATTTAGGACAAGGTTTTCGCTTTCACAAACTAGTAAAGAGTTTCTGGAAATTTTACAAAAAATATTGTCAACTTCTTCTGAAATTCGGACCAATACAGGCAACAGAGTATATTACTTTTGATATTTCACAACCTGCATTTTATGGTGACATTATTAACAAGATAAGAAGGATCAAAGATAGACAACATCACTATCGAAAATGCGTCAGAATCATCAAACGCCTTTTATACCGTGGGTATGATCCTAATGTCACCAGACGGACACTAGGCTTGGTACTTGACCAATCTACAGTCTTGTACAAGCGCATTCTTAAAACTTGCACTCTGACTTACTGTGACGACGGGACTCCATGACGGGCCCTGTCCAAACCTCTTTAGAGAAGACAGGGCCCCGACCACCTGTCCTCTCTGAATGTCAGTCGGACTCCTCGGGTGATAACATACATGAGCTCGCGGCGGCAGAGCACGGATTGTATTACGTATGCCCTCTTTTTATATCCATATTACATATTTATCTGTGTTGCTTGGACCACTGCGTTTTGCGGTCTTTGTGTGTGGTCATCTGACAGTGAGGAGGTTGTTTTACACCACAATTGTACGTTCTTCGAGACCTCTGGGTAATCGGAAAAGTGGGAGGGTTGTGCGCACGTAATCCAGAATAACCATACCTTCTGCTATTTCCGTGGCAGATGGCCGTCCTAAGTCGGCACCGGTTGCCCATTGGTCTCGTTGGTTAAGTGTAGTCCTTTGTGTTTGATGTTTCTGTGTTGTGCGTTGACGTTCCTTGTCCCTTACGCGTCTCTTTGTGCTTGTCTGCTTTTTGGTTTTGCATTGGGTGTTTTGGGGTTTTGCTGTGGGTGCTGCAACCTGGTGTTGTTGGAGATCCCCTCCTTTGTTTTGCTCTGGCATAGCGTATCAACTGAGATATGAACACGCCATAAGCAGGCGATGAAGGGATGTTGCTACTCAGAAAAGGAAAGTTTGTAATGCTGAAATTGAAGTCGTCACGTTTGTCATAGAGTGAGGTGTTCATGTGACCATCAGTGTCCTAGGACAACATTATGTCCAAATAGGATGCCGACTTATTTGTCTCTGTAGTTTCTTTGACTTCAAGCTCCGAAGCATAGATACTGCTCAGGTAATCCGCGAAATTTGGATTATTGATGGACAACACATCGTCTATGTATCTGTAAGTGAAGTTGAAGTCAGAAGCTAAATATCTTTTCCCTTCAGAGTCCAAAGATTGAATGAATTCAGCTTCGCACGAGTAAAGGAAAATGTCGGCAAGGAGTGGGGCATAATTGGTCCCCATTGGAATTCCGACAATTTGCTGGAAGACCTTTCCTCCAAACACAACAAAAATGTTGTCGATCAGAAAGTTTAACATCTGAATAATATCAGTTTCAGTGGACACCTTATACTTAAGGCAAGAAGACTTATCGGGAACCTACTCAATCAGGCTTATATATGCGAACGACCGACTTTGGCACTGCAAAAGTGTCTCGGACTCAAAATGAAAATATAAAGCTTCTAAGCTGATCTCATTTGCCACAATGTTGTAATATATTGTAGGATAAAACAATTCATGACACCGAATTTCGTACATAGGCCGGATACGACATTTTCTGCATTTATAATCTACTGAAGTGACGGATTTAGTGTACAGGAAATGTTTACTCTCTCTGGGCACCTGTTCTTGTCAAGATTTGGTATCTACTTTTGATTCACATAATGATAAGCTGTTTTATGTATGTTTTGTTTTATTTCTAATGGTTTCTCCTAGTTTGTCTCGCTCATTGTTTTTGATTTAAGGAATAACTAGCTTCTGATTTTATGTTTGCGGACGATAAATGCTGATTTAAAAAAAAACCCAAAAAACACGGATGTTTGCACCGTAAAATCAGCATTTACCGTCCGCAAACATTACGTCAATAACTAGTTATTTCCATTCTAATGCAATCTATATTTTTGTTAAAATAAGGTGAAATGTAACGTTAGCAACGTCAAAGCTTAGTTTGTTCTCGTTTTACTGCTGTAACTAAGGAACAACCAATGAAATTCGACGTTATAGTGACGTTATAGCGACATTGCATTAGAGTTTTGAGTTCTAGGTTTTGCATATGATGATACCATGCAATACCATCGTCGGTCTTGTTAAGGTTTGTCATTTCTGAATGAAGGAATTTCAACGATTTTATGATAACCATTTGAAATCATTGTATTCGTGACTATTAATCATTTTATGAAGGAAAATTAATAGGTCTGTGATGAAAATCAAGATGTTTGCTTATTTGAAAAACTGGGTAAAAATGCCGGAAATTTGTTGCTAAAAATAGCACATTTGTGAAGAAAATACAAAAAGTGTTGAAATGCCCTCATTTGATTTTTTTTAAATTCATCTGTTTATTTACGATGAAAAAGGCTGAAAACTTTGTATAAAACTTGAATTTGATAAAGTTTAACAAAAGGTACCAACTTTACCAATCATTGAAAATTTTCTCGATTTTACACAAAAATAACGAAAATCATGCTACTTAATATCAAAATATCAGAGATACTGAATTTCAACGATTTTTTTCAAACACACATTTATATGTACTCCTAGGGAAGACTTTTGAAAATATTGAAGAAAAAGTATATGTCCGTGTTCAAATAAAAGAGAACAAATGCTCACAAATAGTGACATTTTGTTCAATATCATTTGTTCACATCAACATTTTGTTCCATATCAACAATTTTCTTTGGCTCAACATTAAGTGTTCAGCTAAAAAATAACAGCTATTTGAATTTTGAAGGTCCCCAAACAGCACCGGGTTGGTGTGTTTTAGGATCGAATCATGTTCACAGTTAAGATTGAAATATGGAATTGAGTGTCTATGCCACATGATTGTAGATCATCACGACAACAATACAAACCCCATTGTTGGTGTGAAACACTCAATTTCATTTCTCCACCGCGAGCCAAGTTAAACTAGATAGGAATGACTTGTTTATTTTTTTTTTATCAAGGGAACTATTATGTCATGCAAAGTATATAAAGGAACTACTTTTTGATTACATAATGTAAGTAAGCTCATATCAAGGTTATCCTGCATTTACTTTTGAAAAGCAGGACAATTGATTGAAAACAAATGCTTGCTGGGAGATTTCTTTCGAGTCTTCAGTACATTCTTTTTTTCATGAATACCTGGAATCAAGTTAAATAGAATTCCAACTGCATTTGTTGAAAATCATTTTTGTGTCTGAACGGAGATTCGGGGGATACTGGTATATGGTAGTGTTTTGGCATGTACGTTGGATAACCTGTTAGACCCCCCAATAAAATACCCTTGACCATCAATTTTGAATGATAGGTGGTAAGGCTTTTAAGTTTCCTTGTGTCTAGAAGTTTCCACGGATACCAAATTTTGCTTTGACCTTGAGTTTGACCTACTTTGAGAAACTTTTATGTTGGCCATAAGTTTTGAATGGTAAGTGATAGGGCTTTAATATTTCAAGTGTATTCCTTGTGCCAAGACCTTTCTTTTGATACTTAAAATAACTTTGTGACTTTCGAGGTGCACTTACTTTTGAAAATCTTGGTTATAGCTTTTGATTGGTATACATGATAGGGCATTCATATTTAATATTTACATTCTTCTTGCAAAACCTTTCCATTTTTAGCGAAATTGGGACCTTGGCCTTTCAGTTTGACCTATTTTTGCAAAACTTTATAGCCTTGGACATCACTCTTGCATTGTAGGTGATATTACGTTGGTATCTCATGTGTGAATTCCTTGTGACAAGATCTTTCGATGGATACCACAATTGTTTAATACCTAGGATTATTGACCTTTGAGTTGACCTAAGTTTGGAAAACTTGAGCCTTGGCCATAATTTTGTATGGTAAGAGATAAGGTTTCATATTTCAAATGTATACTCTTTTGGACTAGACCTTTCCATGGATACCATTTTTAACATTTATTTTGCTTAATACATTGATCTTGGAGTTGGAAACTTTTTACATAACAGTTGTTCACTAGCAAAGATGCCTACATAGGAATTCGTGTTTCACAAACAATTCCACATAAACATTTAGTTAAACCTTATTTTGACACATCAACATGTTGATCAATATCATTTTCAACCTCAACATTTTCTTCATACGTTGATTGACTTGAACAAGTATTGCAAGAAAAACAAGTTATCAACTTATGCTGTGTGACAAAATGCATGCAAGAAAGCATGAGATGCAAGTGAAAGGCCGTTTGCCAGGGGTATCACCAGGATACTAGGGGATTTTGTTTGGTCTTTTTAACAATTCTTTTCGTATCATGCAGCACATAGAGTTGAGATTATGTCAGTTTCAATGGCTGATGAGGGTTTAAGGAATTTCAAGTAAGGTGACTTGACTCTATTGTGAGTGCTGTTGAGATTATCGTCAGGATCTTCTTTAACTCATTTGTGTCACACTTATGCCCTTTGCCGTGTGGAGCTCGTAAAAAAGTTCCCCGCGAGGGGTTTGACAGTAAGTGTTTTGAATATATTTCCCTGACATGGTCGCCATAGCACTTTCGATATAGACATAACGTCAGACAGTGCATGAATTTTATATATTGTTTTCATTTTCGTGCTTAGACATCGACGGCGGGTGCGGCTAGCCAACAGGGGATGCTTACTCCTCCCGGGCACCTGGTCCTACCTCTAGCTTGCTAGGGGTCCGTCGATGCATAATTTTGTGCTCTATTGTGAGTGCTGTTGAGATTATCGTCAGGATCTTCTTTAACTCATTTGTGTCACACTTATGCCCTTTGCCGTGTGGAGCTCGTAAAAAAGTTCCCCGCGAGGGGTTTGACAGTAAGTGTTTTGAATATATTTCCCTGACATGGTCGCCATAGCACTTTCGATATAGACATAACGTCAGACAGTGCATGAATTTTATATATTGTTTTCATTTCGTGCTTAGACATCGACGGCGGGTGCGGCTAGCCAACAGGGGATGCTTACTCCTCCCGGGCACCTGGTCCCACCTCTAGCTTGCTAGGGGTCCGTCGATGCATAATTTTGTGCTCTATTGTGAGTGCTGTTGAGATTATCGTCAGGATCTTCTTTAACTCATTTGTGTCACACTTATGCCCTTTGCCGTGTGGAGCTCGTAAAAAAGTTCCCCGCGAGGGGTTTGACAGTAAGTGTTTTGAATATATTTCCCTGACATGGTCGCCATAGCACTTTCGATATAGACATAACGTCAGACAGTGCATGAATTTTATATATTGTTTTCATTTCGTGCTTAGACATCGACGGCGGGTGCGGCTAGCCAACAGGGGATGCTTACTCCTCCCGGGCACCTGGTCCCACCTCTAGCTTGCTAGGGGTCCGTCGATGCATAATTTTGTGCTCTATTGTGAGTGCTGTTGAGATTATCGTCAGGATCTTCTTTAACTCATTTGTGTCACACTTATGCCCTTTGCCGTGTGGAGCTCGTAAAAAAGTTCCCCGCGAGGGGTTTGACAGTAAGTGTTTTGAATATATTTCCCTGACATGGTCGCCATAGCACTTTCGATATAGACATAACGTCAGACAGTGCATGAATTTTATATATTGTTTTCATTTTCGTGCTTAGACATCGACGGCGGGTGCGGCTAGCCAACAGGGGATGCTTACTCCTCCCGGGCACCTGGTCCCACCTCTAGCTTGCTAGGGGTCCGTCGATGCATAATTTTGTGCTCTATTGTGAGTGCTGTTGAGATTATCGTCAGGATCTTCTTTAACTCATTTGTGTCACACTTATGCCCTTTGCCGTGTGGAGCTCGTAAAAAAGTTCCCCGCGAGGGGTTTGACAGTAAGTGTTTTGAATATATTTCCCTGACATGGTCGCCATAGCACTTTCGATATAGACATAACGTCAGACAGTGCATGAATTTTATATATTGTTTTCATTTCGTGCTTAGACATCGACGGCGGGTGCGGCTAGCCAACAGGGGATGCTTACTCCTCCCGGGCACCTGGTCCCACCTCTAGCTTGCTAGGGGTCCGTCGATGCATAATTTTGTGCTCTATTGTGAGTGCTGTTGAGATTATCGTCAGGATCTTCTTTAACTCATTTGTGTCACACTTATGCCCTTTGCCGTGTGGAGCTCGTAAAAAAGTTCCCCGCGAGGGGTTTGACAGTAAGTGTTTTGAATATATTTCCCTGACATGGTCGCCATAGCACTTTCGATATAGACATAACGTCAGACAGTGCATGAATTTTATATATTGTTTTCATTTCGTGCTTAGACATCGACGGCGGGTGCGGCTAGCCAACAGGGGATGCTTACTCCTCCCGGGCACCTGGTCCCACCTCTAGCTTGCTAGGGGTCCGTCGATGCATAATTTTGTGCTCTATTGTGAGTGCTGTTGAGATTATCGTCAGGATCTTCTTTAACTCATTTGTGTCACACTTATGCCCTTTGCCGTGTGGAGCTCGTAAAAAAGTTCCCCGCGAGGGGTTTGACAGTAAGTGTTTTGAATATATTTCCCTGACATGGTCGCCATAGCACTTTCGATATAGACATAACGTCAGACAGTGCATGAATTTTATATATTGTTTTCATTTTCGTGCTTAGACATCGACGGCGGGTGCGGCTAGCCAACAGGGGATGCTTACTCCTCCCGGGCACCTGGTCCCACCTCTAGCTTGCTAGGGGTCCGTCGATGCATAATTTTGTGCTCTATTGTGAGTGCTGTTGAGATTATCGTCAGGATCTTCTTTAACTCATTTGTGTCACACTTATGCCCTTTGCCGTGTGGAGCTCGTAAAAAAGTTCCCCGCGAGGGGTTTGACAGTAAGTGTTTTGAATATATTTCCCTGACATGGTCGCCATAGCACTTTCGATATAGACATAACGTCAGACAGTGCATGAATTTTATATATTGTTTTCATTTCGTGCTTAGACATCGACGGCGGGTGCGGCTAGCCAACAGGGGATGCTTACTCCTCCCGGGCACCTGGTCCCACCTCTAGCTTGCTAGGGGTCCGTCGATGCATAATTTTGTGCTCTATTGTGAGTGCTGTTGAGATTATCGTCAGGATCTTCTTTAACTCATTTGTGTCACACTTATGCCCTTTGCCGTGTGGAGCTCGTAAAAAAGTTCCCCGCGAGGGGTTTGACAGTAAGTGTTTTGAATATATTTCCCTGACATGGTCGCCATAGCACTTTCGATATAGACATAACGTCAGACAGTGCATGAATTTTATATATTGTTTTCATTTCGTGCTTAGACATCGACGGCGGGTGCGGCTAGCCAACAGGGGATGCTTACTCCTCCCGGGCACCTGGTCCCACCTCTAGCTTGCTAGGGGTCCGTCGATGCATAATTTTGTGCTCTATTGTGAGTGCTGTTGAGATTATCGTCAGGATCTTCTTTAACTCATTTGTGTCACACTTATGCCCTTTGCCGTGTGGAGCTCGTAAAAAAGTTCCCCGCGAGGGGTTTGACAGTAAGTGTTTTGAATATATTTCCCTGACATGGTCGCCATAGCACTTTCGATATAGACATAACGTCAGACAGTGCATGAATTTTATATATTGTTTTCATTTTCGTGCTTAGACATCGACGGCGGGTGCGGCTAGCCAACAGGGGATGCTTACTCCTCCCGGGCACCTGGTCCCACCTCTAGCTTGCTAGGGGTCCGTCGATGCATAATTTTGTGCTCTATTGTGAGTGCTGTTGAGATTATCGTCAGGATCTTCTTTAACTCATTTGTGTCACACTTATGCCCTTTGCCGTGTGGAGCTCGTAAAAAAGTTCCCCGCGAGGGGTTTGACAGTAAGTGTTTTGAATATATTTCCCTGACATGGTCGCCATAGCACTTTCGATATAGACATAACGTCAGACAGTGCATGAATTTTATATATTGTTTTCATTTTCGTGCTTAGACATCGACGGCGGGTGCGGCTAGCCAACAGGGGATGCTTACTCCTCCCGGGCACCTGGTCCCACCTCTAGCTTGCTAGGGGTCCGTCGATGCATAATTTTGTGCTCTATTGTGAGTGCTGTTGAGATTATCGTCAGGATCTTCTTTAACTCATTTGTGTCACACTTATGCCCTTTGCCGTGTGGAGCTCGTAAAAAAGTTCCCCGCGAGGGGTTTGACAGTAAGTGTTTTGAATATATTTCCCTGACATGGTCGCCATAGCACTTTCGATATAGACATAACGTCAGACAGTGCATGAATTTTATATATTGTTTTCATTTTCGTGCTTAGACATCGACGGCGGGTGCGGCTAGCCAACAGGGGATGCTTACTCCTCCCGGGCACCTGGTCCCACCTCTAGCTTGCTAGGGGTCCGTCGATGCATAATTTTGTGCTCTATTGTGAGTGCTGTTGAGATTATCGTCAGGATCTTCTTTAACTCATTTGTGTCACACTTATGCCCTTTGCCGTGTGGAGCTCGTAAAAAAGTTCCCCGCGAGGGGTTTGACAGTAAGTGTTTTGAATATATTTCCCTGACATGGTCGCCATAGCACTTTCGATATAGACATAACGTCAGACAGTGCATGAATTTTATATATTGTTTTCATTTTCGTGCTTAGACATCGACGGCGGGTGCGGCTAGCCAACAGGGGATGCTTACTCCTCCCGGGCACCTGGTCCCACCTCTAGCTTGCTAGGGGTCCGTCGATGCATAATTTTGTGCTCTATTGTGAGTGCTGTTGAGATTATCGTCAGGATCTTCTTTAACTCATTTGTGTCACACTTATGCCCTTTGCCGTGTGGAGCTCGTAAAAAAGTTCCCCGCGAGGGGTTTGACAGTAAGTGTTTTGAATATATTTCCCTGACATGGTCGCCATAGCACTTTCGATATAGACATAACGTCAGACAGTGCATGAATTTTATATATTGTTTTCATTTTCGTGCTTAGACATCGACGGCGGGTGCGGCTAGCCAACAGGGGATGCTTACTCCTCCCGGGCACCTGGTCCCACCTCTAGCTTGCTAGGGGTCCGTCGATGCATAATTTTGTGCTCTATTGTGAGTGCTGTTGAGATTATCGTCAGGATCTTCTTTAACTCATTTGTGTCACACTTATGCCCTTTGCCGTGTGGAGCTCGTAAAAAAGTTCCCCGCGAGGGGTTTGACAGTAAGTGTTTTGAATATATTTCCCTGACATGGTCGCCATAGCACTTTCGATATAGACATAACGTCAGACAGTGCATGAATTTTATATATTGTTTTCATTTTCGTGCTTAGACATCGACGGCGGGTGCGGCTAGCCAACAGGGGATGCTTACTCCTCCCGGGCACCTGGTCCCACCTCTAGCTTGCTAGGGGTCCGTCGATGCATAATTTTGTGCTCTATTGTGAGTGCTGTTGAGATTATCGTCAGGATCTTCTTTAACTCATTTGTGTCACACTTATGCCCTTTGCCGTGTGGAGCTCGTAAAAAAGTTCCCCGCGAGGGGTTTGACAGTAAGTGTTTTGAATATATTTCCCTGACATGGTCGCCATAGCACTTTCGATATAGACATAACGTCAGACAGTGCATGAATTTTATATATTGTTTTCATTTTCGTGCTTAGACATCGACGGCGGGTGCGGCTAGCCAACAGGGGATGCTTACTCCTCCCGGGCACCTGGTCCCACCTCTAGCTTGCTAGGGGTCCGTCGATGCATAATTTTGTGCTCTATTGTGAGTGCTGTTGAGATTATCGTCAGGATCTTCTTTAACTCATTTGTGTCACACTTATGCCCTTTGCCGTGTGGAGCTCGTAAAAAAGTTCCCCGCGAGGGGTTTGACAGTAAGTGTTTTGAATATATTTCCCTGACATGGTCGCCATAGCACTTTCGATATAGACATAACGTCAGACAGTGCATGAATTTTATATATTGTTTTCATTTTCGTGCTTAGACATCGACGGCGGGTGCGGCTAGCCAACAGGGGATGCTTACTCCTCCCGGGCACCTGGTCCCACCTCTAGCTTGCTAGGGGTCCGTCGATGCATAATTTTGTGCTCTATTGTGAGTGCTGTTGAGATTATCGTCAGGATCTTCTTTAACTCATTTGTGTCACACTTATGCCCTTTGCCGTGTGGAGCTCGTAAAAAAGTTCCCCGCGAGGGGTTTGACAGTAAGTGTTTTGAATATATTTCCCTGACATGGTCGCCATAGCACTTTCGATATAGACATAACGTCAGACAGTGCATGAATTTTATATATTGTTTTCATTTTCGTGCTTAGACATCGACGGCGGGTGCGGCTAGCCAACAGGGGATGCTTACTCCTCCCGGGCACCTGGTCCCACCTCTAGCTTGCTAGGGGTCCGTCGATGCATAATTTTGTGCTCTATTGTGAGTGCTGTTGAGATTATCGTCAGGATCTTCTTTAACTCATTTGTGTCACACTTATGCCCTTTGCCGTGTGGAGCTCGTAAAAAAGTTCCCCGCGAGGGGTTTGACAGTAAGTGTTTTGAATATATTTCCCTGACATGGTCGCCATAGCACTTTCGATATAGACATAACGTCAGACAGTGCATGAATTTTATATATTGTTTTCATTTTCGTGCTTAGACATCGACGGCGGGTGCGGCTAGCCAACAGGGGATGCTTACTCCTCCCGGGCACCTGGTCCCACCTCTAGCTTGCTAGGGGTCCGTCGATGCATAATTTTGTGCTCTATTGTGAGTGCTGTTGAGATTATCGTCAGGATCTTCTTTAACTCATTTGTGTCACACTTATGCCCTTTGCCGTGTGGAGCTCGTAAAAAAGTTCCCCGCGAGGGGTTTGACAGTAAGTGTTTTGAATATATTTCCCTGACATGGTCGCCATAGCACTTTCGATATAGACATAACGTCAGACAGTGCATGAATTTTATATATTGTTTTCATTTTCGTGCTTAGACATCGACGGCGGGTGCGGCTAGCCAACAGGGGATGCTTACTCCTCCCGGGCACCTGGTCCCACCTCTAGCTTGCTAGGGGTCCGTCGATGCATAATTTTGTGCTCTATTGTGAGTGCTGTTGAGATTATCGTCAGGATCTTCTTTAACTCATTTGTGTCACACTTATGCCCTTTGCCGTGTGGAGCTCGTAAAAAAGTTCCCCGCGAGGGGTTTGACAGTAAGTGTTTTGAATATATTTCCCTGACATGGTCGCCATAGCACTTTCGATATAGACATAACGTCAGACAGTGCATGAATTTTATATATTGTTTTCATTTTCGTGCTTAGACATCGACGGCGGGTGCGGCTAGCCAACAGGGGATGCTTACTCCTCCCGGGCACCTGGTCCCACCTCTAGCTTGCTAGGGGTCCGTCGATGCATAATTTTGTGCTCTATTGTGAGTGCTGTTGAGATTATCGTCAGGATCTTCTTTAACTCATTTGTGTCACACTTATGCCCTTTGCCGTGTGGAGCTCGTAAAAAAGTTCCCCGCGAGGGGTTTGACAGTAAGTGTTTTGAATATATTTCCCTGACATGGTCGCCATAGCACTTTCGATATAGACATAACGTCAGACAGTGCATGAATTTTATATATTGTTTTCATTTTCGTGCTTAGACATCGACGGCGGGTGCGGCTAGCCAACAGGGGATGCTTACTCCTCCCGGGCACCTGGTCCCACCTCTAGCTTGCTAGGGGTCCGTCGATGCATAATTTTGTGCTCTATTGTGAGTGCTGTTGAGATTATCGTCAGGATCTTCTTTAACTCATTTGTGTCACACTTATGCCCTTTGCCGTGTGGAGCTCGTAAAAAAGTTCCCCGCGAGGGGTTTGACAGTAAGTGTTTTGAATATATTTCCCTGACATGGTCGCCATAGCACTTTCGATATAGACATAACGTCAGACAGTGCATGAATTTTATATATTGTTTTCATTTTCGTGCTTAGACATCGACGGCGGGTGCGGCTAGCCAACAGGGGATGCTTACTCCTCCCGGGCACCTGGTCCCACCTCTAGCTTGCTAGGGGTCCGTCGATGCATAATTTTGTGCTCTATTGTGAGTGCTGTTGAGATTATCGTCAGGATCTTCTTTAACTCATTTGTGTCACACTTATGCCCTTTGCCGTGTGGAGCTCGTAAAAAAGTTCCCCGCGAGGGGTTTGACAGTAAGTGTTTTGAATATATTTCCCTGACATGGTCGCCATAGCACTTTCGATATAGACATAACGTCAGACAGTGCATGAATTTTATATATTGTTTTCATTTTCGTGCTTAGACATCGACGGCGGGTGCGGCTAGCCAACAGGGGATGCTTACTCCTCCCGGGCACCTGGTCCCACCTCTAGCTTGCTAGGGGTCCGTCGATGCATAATTTTGTGCTCTATTGTGAGTGCTGTTGAGATTATCGTCAGGATCTTCTTTAACTCATTTGTGTCACACTTATGCCCTTTGCCGTGTGGAGCTCGTAAAAAAGTTCCCCGCGAGGGGTTTGACAGTAAGTGTTTTGAATATATTTCCCTGACATGGTCGCCATAGCACTTTCGATATAGACATAACGTCAGACAGTGCATGAATTTTATATATTGTTTTCATTTTCGTGCTTAGACATCGACGGCGGGTGCGGCTAGCCAACAGGGGATGCTTACTCCTCCCGGGCACCTGGTCCCACCTCTAGCTTGCTAGGGGTCCGTCGATGCATAATTTTGTGCTCTATTGTGAGTGCTGTTGAGATTATCGTCAGGATCTTCTTTAACTCATTTGTGTCACACTTATGCCCTTTGCCGTGTGGAGCTCGTAAAAAAGTTCCCCGCGAGGGGTTTGACAGTAAGTGTTTTGAATATATTTCCCTGACATGGTCGCCATAGCACTTTCGATATAGACATAACGTCAGACAGTGCATGAATTTTATATATTGTTTTCATTTTCGTGCTTAGACATCGACGGCGGGTGCGGCTAGCCAACAGGGGATGCTTACTCCTCCCGGGCACCTGGTCCCACCTCTAGCTTGCTAGGGGTCCGTCGATGCATAATTTTGTGCTCTATTGTGAGTGCTGTTGAGATTATCGTCAGGATCTTCTTTAACTCATTTGTGTCACACTTATGCCCTTTGCCGTGTGGAGCTCGTAAAAAAGTTCCCCGCGAGGGGTTTGACAGTAAGTGTTTTGAATATATTTCCCTGACATGGTCGCCATAGCACTTTCGATATAGACATAACGTCAGACAGTGCATGAATTTTATATATTGTTTTCATTTTCGTGCTTAGACATCGACGGCGGGTGCGGCTAGCCAACAGGGGATGCTTACTCCTCCCGGGCACCTGGTCCCACCTCTAGCTTGCTAGGGGTCCGTCGATGCATAATTTTGTGCTCTATTGTGAGTGCTGTTGAGATTATCGTCAGGATCTTCTTTAACTCATTTGTGTCACACTTATGCCCTTTGCCGTGTGGAGCTCGTAAAAAAGTTCCCCGCGAGGGGTTTGACAGTAAGTGTTTTGAATATATTTCCCTGACATGGTCGCCATAGCACTTTCGATATAGACATAACGTCAGACAGTGCATGAATTTTATATATTGTTTTCATTTTCGTGCTTAGACATCGACGGCGGGTGCGGCTAGCCAACAGGGGATGCTTACTCCTCCCGGGCACCTGGTCCCACCTCTAGCTTGCTAGGGGTCCGTCGATGCATAATTTTGTGCTCTATTGTGAGTGCTGTTGAGATTATCGTCAGGATCTTCTTTAACTCATTTGTGTCACACTTATGCCCTTTGCCGTGTGGAGCTCGTAAAAAAGTTCCCCGCGAGGGGTTTGACAGTAAGTGTTTTGAATATATTTCCCTGACATGGTCGCCATAGCACTTTCGATATAGACATAACGTCAGACAGTGCATGAATTTTATATATTGTTTTCATTTTCGTGCTTAGACATCGACGGCGGGTGCGGCTAGCCAACAGGGGATGCTTACTCCTCCCGGGCACCTGGTCCCACCTCTAGCTTGCTAGGGGTCCGTCGATGCATAATTTTGTGCTCTATTGTGAGTGCTGTTGAGATTATCGTCAGGATCTTCTTTAACTCATTTGTGTCACACTTATGCCCTTTGCCGTGTGGAGCTCGTAAAAAAGTTCCCCGCGAGGGGTTTGACAGTAAGTGTTTTGAATATATTTCCCTGACATGGTCGCCATAGCACTTTCGATATAGACATAACGTCAGACAGTGCATGAATTTTATATATTGTTTTCATTTTCGTGCTTAGACATCGACGGCGGGTGCGGCTAGCCAACAGGGGATGCTTACTCCTCCCGGGCACCTGGTCCCACCTCTAGCTTGCTAGGGGTCCGTCGATGCATAATTTTGTGCTCTATTGTGAGTGCTGTTGAGATTATCGTCAGGATCTTCTTTAACTCATTTGTGTCACACTTATGCCCTTTGCCGTGTGGAGCTCGTAAAAAAGTTCCCCGCGAGGGGTTTGACAGTAAGTGTTTTGAATATATTTCCCTGACATGGTCGCCATAGCACTTTCGATATAGACATAACGTCAGACAGTGCATGAATTTTATATATTGTTTTCATTTTCGTGCTTAGACATCGACGGCGGGTGCGGCTAGCCAACAGGGGATGCTTACTCCTCCCGGGCACCTGGTCCCACCTCTAGCTTGCTAGGGGTCCGTCGATGCATAATTTTGTGCTCTATTGTGAGTGCTGTTGAGATTATCGTCAGGATCTTCTTTAACTCATTTGTGTCACACTTATGCCCTTTGCCGTGTGGAGCTCGTAAAAAAGTTCCCCGCGAGGGGTTTGACAGTAAGTGTTTTGAATATATTTCCCTGACATGGTCGCCATAGCACTTTCGATATAGACATAACGTCAGACAGTGCATGAATTTTATATATTGTTTTCATTTTCGTGCTTAGACATCGACGGCGGGTGCGGCTAGCCAACAGGGGATGCTTACTCCTCCCGGGCACCTGGTCCCACCTCTAGCTTGCTAGGGGTCCGTCGATGCATAATTTTGTGCTCTATTGTGAGTGCTGTTGAGATTATCGTCAGGATCTTCTTTAACTCATTTGTGTCACACTTATGCCCTTTGCCGTGTGGAGCTCGTAAAAAAGTTCCCCGCGAGGGGTTTGACAGTAAGTGTTTTGAATATATTTCCCTGACATGGTCGCCATAGCACTTTCGATATAGACATAACGTCAGACAGTGCATGAATTTTATATATTGTTTTCATTTTCGTGCTTAGACATCGACGGCGGGTGCGGCTAGCCAACAGGGGATGCTTACTCCTCCCGGGCACCTGGTCCCACCTCTAGCTTGCTAGGGGTCCGTCGATGCATAATTTTGTGCTCTATTGTGAGTGCTGTTGAGATTATCGTCAGGATCTTCTTTAACTCATTTGTGTCACACTTATGCCCTTTGCCGTGTGGAGCTCGTAAAAAAGTTCCCCGCGAGGGGTTTGACAGTAAGTGTTTTGAATATATTTCCCTGACATGGTCGCCATAGCACTTTCGATATAGACATAACGTCAGACAGTGCATGAATTTTATATATTGTTTTCATTTTCGTGCTTAGACATCGACGGCGGGTGCGGCTAGCCAACAGGGGATGCTTACTCCTCCCGGGCACCTGGTCCCACCTCTAGCTTGCTAGGGGTCCGTCGATGCATAATTTTGTGCTCTATTGTGAGTGCTGTTGAGATTATCGTCAGGATCTTCTTTAACTCATTTGTGTCACACTTATGCCCTTTGCCGTGTGGAGCTCGTAAAAAAGTTCCCCGCGAGGGGTTTGACAGTAAGTGTTTTGAATATATTTCCCTGACATGGTCGCCATAGCACTTTCGATATAGACATAACGTCAGACAGTGCATGAATTTTATATTTTGTTTTCATTTTCGTGCTTAGACATCGACGGCGGGTGCGGCTAGCCAACAGGGGATGCTTACTCCTCCCGGGCACCTGGTCCCACCTCTAGCTTGCTAGGGGTCCGTCGATGCATAATTTTGTGCTCTATTGTGAGTGCTGTTGAGATTATCGTCAGGATCTTCTTTAACTCATTGGAGATCCAAATTGAGAAAGGAAGAGGGTAAAATCTGCTGTAAGAAAACAGCCTTCTTGACATAAAAATCATTTAGTTCAACAGACATGGAGGACGTTTAAACTGAAGGTAGAAACTGTATTTTGCACGTTTCTTGAATTATGTCAAAGTTGGGAGACGATAAATTGCCACCTATCGATTCTATGATCATAAAAAAAACCAACTTGTGTTTTGGTAATAGTATTATGGTGCATATATGAGCACGTGACCTATATATTTTGTGTAGTGTATAATATTGATAACCCCACCCCCTTATCATTTCAATATGTGCGTGCATTTATTGGGGAAATAATGATTAGGATTTCTTCCGTTTGGGACCTTTTCTCAGTCAAAGGGAATAAATCTGTTACTGGTTAAAGCCGGTCTAGGGAGTTTCGTTGATTATTGATGTAGTGTTAGGAGTTGATTTGTCAAACGATGATATGCTACGAGTTTATTCTTCATCTTGAATGCTTCCCTTGGGTCTAGGTAATGAATTCAAGGCCAATTTATCTGCCCTCCAATCACACTTTAGAGTTCATGTTTTATTCTTATTTAAACATAAAAAGTTTAAAATAGTGAAAGAAAGACTCTTGCAGCTGCCATGTTTTAATAATTCTATCAAGATTAATTATTTTTATTTATTTATGTATTTGCTCTGCCGGAGCAAGTACCAAATAATCGGATTTTGTTCTGAGAGCTAGGCGTCTTTCAGATAACTTCTCAGTCAGGGATATGTTTGTGACCGACTACATCGTCACTGAGGAAGTTCTACGGTCGATATGGGGAACTCGTCATACACTATGATGTCCCACTCTCCAGAATGGTGGGCGATATTCTGTCATAGACCATTTGAACCATCCAACCAAAAATTGTACTCTATGTCTTCCGAAATGGTTGTTACCGGATGTGACAGTTCTACCGAATTGAAGCGGCGGGTGTTGCATGCAAGCAGGAGATGCTTACTCTTTCTGGGCACCTGGTCTCACTGTCATATCGGGACTCCGCTTCTTTTCATGTGGTGGAGGTTTTTGTTTGTTTGCTTTTGTTTCTGTTTTATCCTGGTTTTGTATGCATTCGGTTTCTGATTTTTTTGAATTATCGATATTATCCATATTTGTCATTTAAGGGTTATCGCACTTAATATAGTGGGGAAATTTAATATCAATAATAGAAAAGATTTTATAGTGCACATCATTTTGTTTTGTTTTGGGATGTAAATAATGGGTTTGATAATTCATTGTATATTTCTTTTGCTGATTTTAACATAACCATAAACGTTTATGAAGAGTTGTATGTAAAATTTTGATTTAAGGGGTATATATGGACAAAGGTTTATCGGCCATATTGGATTTGACGTGACGCATACTTGAAAATCTGTCATTCTGCAGAATTAAGACTCCAATTTTTACCATTTCAATACTAAGTTTTCTTTACCTCAACATCGTCATTTTCCCATCTGTTTCAGCAAAAACTGCACCAATATTTTTTCTTGACAACCATTTGAACTTAGTGTACCGAACTGCGCATGTACAGGTTTGCAGGATTCATGATTAACACTATAACCTACCTTAAACGTTACTATCTTATTATGTCTACAGACATTTGTCCTCCAATTTTGATCATACTTTCTCAAAATACCGGATATCTTCATTTTACACGCGGGAGGCTAGTAGCCATATCAACATAGAAAGGAATCCAAGGGCGGATCCCCGGAATGTTGCACTTTTGTAATTTGTAACCAATAATTCACAAGACTATCCCACTTTTCTAATATATATCATGTAAATAATTAATAAATGACTCGCAAACAGTCGAAATTCTAGTGAATTACCCCAAAAACTTTATAATCGTTTATTTTTTCTATTTAATGATTTTGGGGCGGATCGGCACGTTAAAACGGCTACCTGTAAAAACTCGTGTTCGAAAAGACCCCGTGTTGTATTAACAAGAGACTTTTAAGATTATGAGACCTTGTACTCAAAATCGAAGGACAAGTGTTTGTAGACATAGTATCGATGTAATGTAAAACGTAAGTTATAGTACTATTCATAAATTCTGTGCAGCTGTGCAGCTCGGTGCATGAATTTAAAAAGTTTCTAATTTTAAAATCTTAATGTAATTTTCCGCAGAAAATATGGGAAAATGTAGCTATCGAGATTGAGAATACTCGGGGTATAGTTGAAGTTTGAGCCATGACTCGGTGTAAGGGAAGATTTTCAATAACACACTACATAAAATCCAATATGGCGAACAACAGTTTGTCCATACCCCTTAAGGGATGCTCTTAGGGGAGCCCCATTTCTGTAACTTGGTTTAAACAACGTTTATTCAAGAAATTAAGTATAGAACATTGACATACATAAAAGATTTAGGAATGAGCAACAAGAAGAACTTATTTTAAGCTCGCTCCTGGTACAAATATATTATCTAATACATGGATTTACTGGCCTTATTAGAAAAATTATAAATCACATGTGTTAATACTGTTTAGACCATAGTGTATGGCAAAGAAAGATTCTAGATGAGTGACAAAGATAAAGTCTAGGAAAGGAAAAGTATTAAGATAAAGAAGAAGGTAATTTTAATTCCCAGTCATGATAAACTTATCAATTTGAACAATAATGAACAAAATAAAGTAAAGATCATAGGGGAAATGGTAGTGGATCAGAGTATAGTTACTGAAAAACTGATGGAAAATTGGAGCGAATATTTATAAAAACCTGTTACTGTCTTTGATGAATTCATGGACCGTCAAAATATGGAACTGTTGCTATCTTCACTGTACATTGGGCAACCACCTAAGAGAATTTCAGTGTTAACATTTTCCTGTATAGTATTTTATAGTGTTAGTTCTCACTGTAGAGTATTAAAGACAGTCAAATAAGAAGTGTTGTGCCGATTCATTTTGCCCACAATGACACAAAGAAGTGTCTGAAAGATGATTTTGAAAGAGGTCGGAATTCAGAGAGCTGCACCCAGTTCTAAGGCGTGTGTGAAGTATTTGATATTTTCTCACACCAACCATAAACTATTAAGGAATTGAAGGTTTTCCCCTATCTAAATAAGTTTTAGATGAAGTAACTGAGTTCAATGATCTAATGTCTTTTGGTAATGAATTCCAATCACGTATAGTTTTTGGAAGAAATTAATTTTGGTAATTGTTGGTTCGAGAAAATGGAACCTGTGTATGATTTTCTGTTCTGAGATTTCTTTGTGCGGTTTGACATATGTTTGATGGTATGAGTGTCTGTAGGTATGTACATGTAGGTGTTTCTTGTTTCGTCATCTTGAAAAAAAAGCAATCAAGAATGACATCTCTATATACAAGTAAATGCTCATTTTTAGGTGAAATTGCCCTATGATAGTGACATCCCACCCTGTCTCTATAACGTCAAGTTCTATGAATATTCAACATTTTAACATCAAACAAAAAGAGCAAGGATGGGTTGTCAACAGTAACATAATGATGGTAGATGTTAACGGTTCTCCAGAGCTTGATCCATGCAACCTGATACGTATCCATACGTATTTGAAAAGGAAAGTAGAGAGAAATCGAGAAGAACAGATAAGTGAAGTGAAGAGAAATTATCATGTTAAATATGAAGATTGGAAAACATTGCATGTTGAGGCTTTGTGAGCTTATATGCTAGTATTACTTTAGTTATACATGCATGAACTTTTGCTGGAGAAAACGAAAACTATAATTTGCATACAACAGTCACGTGACCCGGAAATGCAATGAGATCACATAGCCTCTTAACTCAGAGAATAAAGCCTGTGTTTGTGAAACACGAATGCCCCCGGTGGCATCTTTGTGAGTATGAACACTATTTTCTGTTAAGTACATGTATGTGAGGTCACTGGGTTAAAAGGTCAAAGGTCAAGGTCATGAGGTCAGAAATTTTGGTATCAATGGAAAGGTTTTGTCACAAGGAATACATATGTGAAATATGAAAGCCCTATCACTAACCATTCAAACGTTATGCCGAATGTTTAAGTTTTTGAAAAGTAGGTCAAAGGTCAAGGTCCAGGTCACGAGGTCAACAATTTTGGTATCAATGGAAAGGTCTTGTCATAAAAAATACACATGTGAAATATGAAAGCCCTATCACTTACCATTTAAAAGTTATGCCCAATGTTAAAGTTTTTGAAAAGTAGGTCAAAGGTCAAGGTCCAGGTCACGAGATCAAAAATTTTGGTATCAATGGAAAGGTCTTGTCATAAGAAATACACATGTGAAATATGAAAGCCCTATCACTTACCATTTAAAAGCTATGCCCAATGTTAAAGTTTTTGAAAAGTAGGTAAAAGGTCAAGGTCTAGGTCAGGAGGTCAAAAATTTGGTATCAGTGGAAAGGTCTTGTCACAAGGAATACACATGTGAAATATGAAAGCCCTATCACTTACCATTCAAAAGTTATGCCCAATGTTAAAGTTTTTGAAAAGAAGGTCAAAGGTCAAGGTCAAGGTCACGAGGTCAAAAATTTGGGTATCAATGGAAAGGTCTTGTCACAAGGAATACACATGTGAAATATGAAAGCCCTTTCACTTACCATTAAAAGTTATGCCCAATGTTAAAGTTTTTGAAAAGTAGGTCAAAGTCAAGGTCAAGGTCACGAGGTCAAAAAGTTTGGTATCAATGGAAAGGTCTTGTCATAAGAAATACACATGTGAAATATGAAAGTCCTATCACTTACCATTCAAAAGTTATGCACAATGTTAAAGTTTTTGAAAAGTAGGTCAAAGGTCAAGGTCAAGGTCACGAGGTCAACAATTTTGGTATCAATGGAAAGGTCTTGTCACATGAAATACACATGTGAAATATGAAAGCCTTATCACTTACCATTCAAAAGTTATGCCCAATGTTAAAGTTTTTCGGACAAACAGACAGACAAACAGACAAACAGACGGACAGGCCAAAAACTATATGCCCCCGAATCTTTGATTCCGGGGGCATAAAAATATATAGGACATGTAAAAATACATGAAAAATATACATTTATTTCAAAATGTCAATACATGTATATAAGTACCGAGTTGTAAATGAATGAATGAACGAATGAAAAATGTCAAATCAAATAATCAGTAACACAAAAATTAAAATAATATTTGTCACGTGGTAAGCATAAAGTGGGCGTGTCTAAAACTATAAACAAATACACGTGGTTTTGTATGCTTTTCTGCGACGTGGATAATAGTCAAGAAATTGCATTTCTTGGTGTTCATTCAGTACTCGGGATATGTTTTGGTAGGGTTAGAACCAAGGAGAAGGAGCGTTCTATGGATTTAAGGGATTGGTCACTGGTGACACGGTCAATTTTGTCATTCTTATATTTTATGAAGATCCAGCCATCACGCGTCCATGTATCTGCGATCTTCCCTGCCTTCTTTTTTTTTTATGATTTCTTACCCTTTTAGCCATGTCAGCCCTGCTTCGAGGTTCATTTATGTAAATCTTGTTCTGTTATTTCTTCAAGTTTTCCTTTGTTTTTCATCAGGCGAACTTTGTAGTTGTGGCCGATAAACTTTTAACGTGGCTATAATAGGGCGAGGTGCATTGTTTACACGGCTTTTTCCAAGTGCAAATTTAGGTATGTTTGCAACTACCTCGTCGGCGGTAGTTTGATTTTGGAACGCGGTTCAACATTCAACATTCAACTTTCGAATGTTGAACCGCGTTCCAGAACGCGGTTCAACATTCAAAAATAAGCGATGTCTTATTTGTATCAACCAATTATTTATATTGAATAATTCAGTAAATTTAAAAGAGAAAGCACAACATGTCCCTGATTACAAAACTTTCGAACGATAGAAAACTGAACTTGGCTCGTGCATATTACTTCAATGGACATGTGTATGGTGTTACAGAGGACGAAAGGCGACACAGGTACGATATTGACATTCTCGATGATGACGAAGAATCGGATGCAGAGTGATCGCGACTTCGTGAGTAATAACTTTTCAACAAGTTGAATTTTTGACTTTAATTTTGCATGGCTTATCAAGTTTTTGCATGGACATTTTTGCTTTTTGTTGCGCCAGTTAGGCGCTTTATGACTTCGCTTTTTTGAAATTTATTTTGATTTGATTTTGTACCTCTTATTGGACATTTTGAACTGTTGATTTACAGATAAGGCCACAGTCAAGAAAATATCTTATTTTGTTTTACGTCAAAATGTAATATATCTTTGGTTAAACCAAAGAATCCCTCTTCATCAACACGGTAAAGCACAAATACATCTGTTTAACTACAAATTCATTCATTTAGCTATTTTTTTGAGTGGAAAAACACATTTAGGGGTGTATATATGGATTGTGCACATACTTGTTTTTCTTTCGAAGGGGCAAGCTTAAAGGTAGACGTAAAACAAAATATGTTATTGCTATGGCCTAAATTCGTAATACAGCGACCATTCCATTGCCATATATGAACAGTCATATTTCTTTTGCATTTATTTTGTTTGTCTTATGTCTATGTGTATGTAAGTCTGAAGTGAATGTTTGTATGAATGACTTAATATTGATAACAGTCGAAAATATTCATAATGACATGTCTTTACTATCAGGTATGAACATAATATACTACTACATAATTGCATTCTATTATGGATGACCTGAGTATTTTTACTATGAATTGTCAAGGTTTAAGGGATATTGCCAAGAGAAAAGATACTTTTGCTTACCTTAGAAATTTGAAACATAATATTTAGTGCATTCAAGATTGTCATTTTACTGAGGAAATTGAAAATGAAGTGAAAAATATGTGGGGGTATTAATGTTTCTCTAGCTCGTTTACATCAAACTCCAGGGGGGTAGCCATACTTATTAATAGCAATTTTGAATTTAAAGCTATGAGAGAGAAAAAAGATTTAAATGGAAACTATTTGTTGTTAGAAGCAATGATTGATGGGCATAAAGTCCTTATTTGCAGTGTTTATGCACCAAATGTAGATACCCCAGAATTTTTTGAAAATTTGTTTGAAAATATTGAAGATATGGACTGTGAAAATGTGGTCATTTGTGGTGATTTTAATTTGGTTATGGATCCCCTTATAGACTATTGTAATTACAGACAGACGAACAATCCAAATGCACGGCTTAAATTATTAGAACTTATAGACCACTTTAATTACATAGATGCTTTCAGACAATTTCATCCTAATACTAGAAGATACACCTGGAGGAAAAAGACCCCTTTTAAACAAGCCAGATTGGATTTTTTTTCTTATTTCAGGAAACCTCTTAAGAAGTCTCAATAACTGTACTATAAACCCAGGATATCGAACTGACCATTCATATGTAAAAATAAACCTTTCTTTTAGGAATTTTTATAGAGGAAGGGGCTTCTGGAAGTTCAATAACTCTCTTTTATATGATAGTACTTACTTAGATATAATTAACAAAAAAATAGACGATATTAAGAAACAATACGCTGTCCCAGTTTATCTTTTTGACAATGTTGTAAACTTTCCTGATGATGAAATACAATTTGTAATAAATGATCAGTTATTCTTAGAGACATTATTGATGGAAATTCGTGGTAAATCTATATCATACTCATCTTATATAAAGAAAAAGAGATTAGAAAAAGAAAATAAATTAATGGAAGAAATAGCTCTCTTAGAAAACAGTGAACAGGAACAGACTATTGATGATCTAATTTCAAAACAAAAAGAGCTTGAGGACATGAGAAAAGAAAAATTGAAGGGAGCATTTATTAGGTCTAGGGCAAAATGGGTAGAGGAGGGGGAAAAACCTTCAAAATATTTTTGTCACCTAGAATCTAGAAACTTTACTAATAAACTAATTCCCAAAATTGAAGAAGACAATGGAAATATTATTTCTGAACAGCATGAAATTCTTGAGGCAACTAAAAAATTCTACGAAAATTTATATTCGAGCAGAGAGCATGATATTGAAGATATTGATCTTAACGCAGAACTTAACTTTAATGATATTAAAAAATTAACAGAAGAAGAATCAGAAAAATTAGAGGGTACGATATCATTAAAAGAAGCTTCTCAAACATTGTTTAAAATGAAATCAAACAAATCACCGGGAAGTGACGGTTTCACAGCAGAAGTTTTTAAGGTATTTTGGAAAAAACTTGGTACTTTTGTTGTTCGGTCAATTAATTACGCATATATCTCAGGTAACCTTTCGGTAACGCAAAAACAAGGATTGATTACATGTCTACCAAAAGGGGACAAACCAAGACATTTGCTTAAGAATTGGAGGCCTATATCTCTTTTAAATACAGTATACAAAATTGCTTCAGGGTCAATTGCTGCTCGTCTAAAATCTGTACTTGATAAATTAATACACCCGGACTAAACTGGTTTTATTGCAGGGAGGAACATAGGGGAAAACACAAGACTCATATATGATATAATGGAATATACAGAAGAATAAAAAAATACCTGGTTTACTCTTACTCATAGATTTTGAAAAGGCTTTTGACTCTCTATCCTGGTCTTTCATACAAAAAGTCACACATTTTTTTAATTTTGGCACTTCCATAAGACATTGGCTTTCTATATTTTATAATGATATTTCTGCCAGGATTAACCAAGGGGGGTATTTTTCAGAATCTTTCAGTATACACAGAGGTTGTAGACAGGGCGATCCGCTCTCACCATATATATTTATACTTTGCGCAGAAATACTAGCTATTCAGATACGAAACAACTTAGATATTAAAGGTATATGTATTAATGACACTGAAACAAAAATCTCTTTATACGTTGATGATGCTTCATTAATCTTAGATGGTAGCGAGAAGTCCTTAGTGGCAAGCTTAAAGAGTTTAGAAAAATTTGCAAGAATATCAGGTTTGAAAATTAACTACTCTAAGACAGAGGTGATATGGATAGGATCAAAGGCGGGGAGTGGTGATACACTTTGTAAAAATTACAGTCTTGAATGGGGAAAAACACTTTTAACCTTTTAGGAATACAATTTTCAACTTATTTAAACAATATCACCAATAACAATATAAATCCAAAAATTATAAAGATGAAAAACATTCTAAAGCAATGGGGAAAAGGAATCTGACACCTATTGGTAAAATAACTGTACTAAAATCACTGGTCCTTCCAATACTCAATCATATTTTCATATCTCTACCTACACCATCAGAACAGAAACTTAGAGAAATTGATAAAATTACTTTTTCATTTATATGGGATGACAAGCCTGATAGAATGAAAAGGGACCAAATTAAGAGAGAATATAATGAAGGTGATCTAAAGATGGTTGATATTAGGACTTTTATTAAATCTCTTAAATTATCTTGGATAAGACGTTTATTGTTCGAAGACAAAAGTTGGAGAAATATTATATTACAGTACATAGATTTGGAGAAATTCGTTACTTGTGGACCAGAATATATAACTGCTTTAAGCAAAACTATTAAAAATGCTTTTTGGGTAAATGTTTTGCAGGCTTGGACAGAATTTAGTTAGATGGGATAGAAGATTTAGGGAAACAAACTCTGTTCTACAATAAAGATATATCTGTTGGTAATTCATATGTATATATTGGATCTTGGTTCAAACTTAATATATGTTATGTCAATGATTTACTTGATGCTGATGGAAATTTCCTTTCACTTGACGAATTTAACATGACATATAACTTAAATACAAATTGTTTGACTTTTCAAGGAATTATTGCAGCCATTAAAAAAATAATCAAAACCAATTTTGGTAGGGATAGCACTATACCGAAAATTGATTCACCTTTCATAAGAAATGCTATTTACCATACCATAAACAGTAAGAAAGGATCTAAAGTCTTTTATGTTGTATTTCATAGTACAAAACATATCACTTTGTCTAAGGGCATGACTAAATGGAAAGATTTATTTGATTTATCACATGATGAATGTACAGAACTTTTTTCTGTCGTATCTAATGCTACAAATAACACAAAATTACAATGGTTTCAGGTTAGAATTTTAAACAGAAATTTATGCACAAACTCATTTTTATACAAAATTAATAAAGCAGATACAAACTTGTGCACATTCTGTCATATGCATGATGAAACTATTGACAATTTGTTATGGGAATGTGAAGAAGTCCAAACATTTTTATCATTACTAGATGAATATTGCTTTAATACATTACACTGTAGCCTACAGCTATCAGAAAAGGAATTTATCTTAGGAAACTCAAAAGATAAATCTTGCAAAAATACTATTGTCTTACAAATAAAATACTATATATATAGCATGCGATGTTTGAAAAAAAAACCTAAGTGTCTTTGGAGCTGTCTTATACATTCGAAAAGGAATTGAAATTTGAAAGCTTATTGCACACCGAAATAACAAAGTAGAAAAATATACTAATTATTGGAATAATTGGTTGAATATTCTTTGAACCTAATAGGATATAGATGTATGACCAATATTACATTTTATATTCTTCATGATACTATTGTAAATGTTCACATCACAGATTTTTGTTTTGTTTTGTTTTTTTGTCATGGTAATGGTTAAGACATGACTTGATGTACATGTTCACTTAAAAACCTTTATAAATATAAATCAGACATATTTTTAAAAATCTTTCATTTAATATCTTTTCATAATTACTCATTGTGATGTGACCTTTTTTTAATTAGTACTATGTTTTGCTTGGTATATTTGACAATTATAAAAGATATGTTATTTCTATTTTCGCAATATTGATTTTTTGATATAAACATGTACTTTCTTGAGTGAATGTGTGAGTGAAAGTTGTCTTTGTGTTTTATGTCTGTCTCTGAAGCAACACTATCGTTTTTGTATATATCTTTATCATGCACAGTATTTTAAATCCTAAGCTGTAGGCAATTAACACTGAATTCCACTTTAACAAGTACGCGAGAAGTGTAGGACTTCCTGATATCAAGGTATGGAAAACTGCAAGCACTGCAGAAGTTATGACGTAATTTTTATGACGTAAGTAAGTGATGCTGAGATTGTCGTCAGGATCTTTCTTATCTCATTTGTGTCTCACATATGCCCTTTGTCGTGTGGAGCTCGTAAAAAAATCCCCGCGAGAGTTTTTTCCCTGACACTTTCTATATAGACATAACATCAGACAGTGCATGTTTTTTTTAGATATTGTTTGCATTTTCGTGCGTGAACATCGACGGCGGGTAGCCAAGCAGGGGATGCTTACTCCTTCCGGGCACCTAGGCCCACCTCTATCTTGCTATGGGTCCGTTGATGCTTAATTTGGCGCTCTATTGTGAGTGCGTTTGAGCTTCCTTATCTCATCAGAAAAGCCAGACCTTTTGATTTGTGGTTCGGCATGGAACACCTCTGGAAGCACTAGTACGATCGCCGGTGCAAGGATGATCTAGAATTAGGAATGTGACCAAATCGTGGACTCCTTACAGCCCAAAGATACATTATTTGGAGGCAGAACCAATGCGACTCGACTCTACTGCCATGAAGGAGACATGCATTCGCTACATTGATGTCTGATCCCTCTATCCCTCTGTTCTGAAGCACAGCACCTTCCCTATCGGACATCCGGTGCGTTCTGACCACCGAGAACTTTGGCGACAACAGAGACTACACTGGCTTAGTCAAGTGCTGTATCATTCCGCCACACAAGTTGTCGCCTCCGGTATTGCCTCATCGTTATGGAGGCAAACTACTGTCCACCTTGTGACCTAACTGTGTGGAGGGAGATGAAAGAGGAGATAGGTTCAGATTTCAAACGCACACACAACTCCCAAGAAAGAGCTCTGATCGGAACTTGGGTGATCGAGGAAGTCAAGAAGGCCTTGGAAATTGGATTTGTCTTTGATTATATCCATTAAGCGTGGAATTTCTCCCAGACTTCCAGGACACTATTCAAGCATTACATTGATGCCTTCGTGAAATCAAAAAGGAAACCAGTGGCTTCCAACCAGGATGTGAGTGTGGAACAGGAGATATAGTTAAAAATGTTTTTCAGAAAAAAATATGTCTCCCCCTCTAAGTTACTTTGATCTTCGTCACATGACCGTGGGCCAAGATGATGTTAATCCTTTGAATCATGGGTAATATCATACTTAAACATGAAAAGAATTCATTGATATTGTTTTTAAGAGGTATAGCCCGATCATGATTAGCATACTAGTGTACAATTTCATTATAAGCATACTTGGTGACCTTGACTTTGGTCACATAACCTTGGATATATATATAACCTTTAGATCATAAGCAACAACATACTAAATTATGAAAGTGATATGGCAAAGAGTTCAAGAGATACAGCCCGGACAGGAATGTATCTAAAATTTCATTAAAAATTTACTAAGTAACATTAGCAAAATGACATTGGGTCGAGGTGATGTAAACCTTAGGGTTATAAGCAAAAACAAACTAAAATATGAAAGCGATTCGGCAAATGGTTCAGGAGATATTATCCGGAATTTTACCATAACCATATTTTAACCATCAATTAGTAAGACAATTATCTAGAAATCCTGAAAATTTCAGCTCTGTATTCAGGGAACTTGGATGTTTCCTACAGACATGAATATGTAGAGGTGCACTGCATTTCATGTGTGTACCGGGTGAGATATGGGAGCTATATCTCGTAAACGAAGAATTTCACCATAACCATATTTTGACCATTAATTAGTCAGACAATTATCGAGATATCCTGAAAATTTCAGCTCTCTATTCAGGGGACTTGGATGTTTTCTACAGACATGAATATGAAAAGGTGCACTGCATTTCATGTATATACCAGGTGAGATATGGGAGCTATATCTCGTAAACGATGAATTTTACCATAACCATATTTTTACCATCAATTAGTCAGACAATCATCTAGATATCCTGAAAATTTCAGCTCTCTATTCAGGGGACTTGGATGTTTCCTACAAACATGAATATGTAGAGGTGCACTGCATTTCATGTATATACCGGGTGAGATATGGGAGCTATATCTCGTAAACGAAAAATTTTACCATAACCATATTTTAACCATCAATTAGTAGACAATTATCGAGATATCCTGAAAATTTCAGCTCTTTATTCAGGGGACTTGGATGTTTCCTACAGATATGAATATGAAGAGGTGCACTGCATTTCATGTATATACAGGGTGAGATATGGGAGCTTCATCTCGTAAACGAAGAATTTTACCATAACCATATTTTAACCATCAATAAGTCAGCCAATTATCTAGATATCCTGAAAATTTCAGTTCTCTATTCAGGGGTCTTGGGTGTTTCTTAGAGGCATTACATGTTGTTGTCATTTTTTATCTATAGAAATTTTCTCATTGCCAAATCATTGTGCAATTCTGTTTTGAGATAGTAATTCTAAAGGATTTAAAATTTCTAAATCTTTTGTAAACATGGTAGGCATTTATTACTTTTTTCTTCTATTTTGTTGATAAATAAATAAGAGTCCCAAGTTAGACATAAGCTCTTTTGATTTATTTGCTAAAGTGAATAAGGTACTAAAGCAACTATTCTTTTTTCCATCTTCTTTATTCGGATTTTAACACTTCAGTTCCGCGGATTGTCTAATAAAGGAGGAATCCGTCTGTTGCTTGCAACAGTAGCCATCTAGTTTTTTCTATATTTGGATATATGTCAGTCACTTGATCAAATACATTTTTTGTTTTTGTTTTTACATTAAACGTTTATTTTCTTCGACGTCATTTTTACGTGAAGATGATATGTAAGTAATAGACTATTGAATCCATCTATCAATACTATTAATTTTTGTATATTTCTAAATTTCCACCCTGGACATCTCAGATTTGTACCAAAAGGCGGAGAACGGTTTCTTATTTTACTTTAAAAATTTTCCCTTTAAAATTTATTGAATTATCCAATATAAATGATTGGTTGATACAAATTAGACATCGCTCATTTCTGAATGTTGAACCGCATTTTGGAACGCGGTTCAACATTCGAATGTTGAATGCTGAATGTTGAACCGCGTTCCAAAATCACACTACCTAATAATCTAAGGTGTAATAATAACGTCCAGCTGCGTCGCATGAATGAAGCTTTGTTTAGGCCCTTTATCAATATGACAACATATTATATATATTTTGCTTTTTCAGAACCTTGCCATTTCATAAAAAAAAAATAACATCCAAATTGGCGGAGATTAACATCCTAGCCCCCGTCCCTCAAATGATATTTTGAAAATTAAATTGAATTTAAGTTCAAAAGATAAAAACCTGCGCTACATAACTGAAATACATTTGAATGTGTCATAAAATCACTTCGCAATTTAATAAGTACCACTGATGAGGATTTATTGTCCGAAACATGTCTCTGTGCATTGAAAATAGGTTGTATTTTCTTCAAGAGTTGGAACACTTCGATTCATATTATTCTGAAGTCGTCTTTTTGCCTCGTTTATTTACGTTTCTTTTGTGTTTTATGTCTTCATGTCATCTTTGGTATCCTACTCGCCTTAGGGTTCATCTTGCCGTGCTTGCCTATTTTCGGGGTTTTTTTTGCATGGTGTTTCAGTTTTTACACCGTAGGTACTGTCACCGAGTCCTGGTTGACATCCCCTCCTTTTCGGTGTTGCTAGCAATCAGGAAACGCTTACTCTCCCAGGGCACCTTATTTCATTTCGGAATGTTATTCATCTCGAGGTTCACAACCGTTCCAATGGGAATTGATCCTTCCGAACGCGGAAAAAATTGAGAAATTCCATGACGTCACAATGCAATTTCGATGTTTGACCGAGGTTCGAAGCTTGTTTGTCCGAGGTGAAAGCATTGTGACGTCACGAAAGTTTGCATTTTATTCCCGCAATCGGAAGAGTCAATTCTAAACCTTTGCCTTACCTTCTAGATTTTGAGACTGAGTAACTGATAGGAACGTCCTTGCTTTACATTCTAAAAAAGAAGAATGATGTCTGTCAACAGGGTTCGAGCACTTTTTCAATTTTTATTTCCAGAATAGGATTATGAACATTGGAAGTGAACTACAGGACAACGACAACTGCAGAGTAAGAGAATATCTAGTGATTATAGAATGAACTACATGTACTTTTGTTTACATGAAATCATCTAGATAATTTTTTTTAACAAACACACACAAATGAAAATTAACTTGAATTGAAGTACTTTTGATAAGAATTTATTATCCGAACATGTACGTCTTGCGCATGAAAATTGGTTTGAAATGTTGACAAGCTTGAAAATTTCGATGTTATAAGTATCATCACAAGCAAAATATTTTTAACATGGGTACATATGTAGATCGTCTCTGTTTCCAGTTTCATATTTACATGATTTAAGAAATATTTTACCTTTTATCTCAATGTTCATCTTGTCTTTTTGCAGAATCGAACATCTAACGATACAGATCGTGAACATGTCGAGGTCGGGAATGAAGTTAGAAAACCTCAATTGCTCTATTGATATATGTACTAAGTCTTTTAGAAATATTTGCTTTTGCCGGAAAACGTTAAGCGCTGACTCTCAGAGAATAAAGGAGACATTGGGAGTGTTGTGTGCGAAATTCGGATAACCACACCATTTGTTGCTTGTAGAGCAGATGACCGTCCATTAGTCGGCACCGATTGCCCATTGGTCTAAACAACATACTATACCAAAAAGTATGAAAGTAACTATGTCGAAAAAGGGTACCGAAAGACGTAGCAGGATGGGTGGGATATGATGCTACAGGACCCACTTTTTTGAAATTTCAAGAAATTTTGATAACAGAAATTTAGATTGCGTTGAAGAAACGATCAACCGAAATTGATCGAACTTGGCTACATGTGCCCTCGGGGACTCCTGGTCCACCAGCAGTGACACTCACCAAGTGGTATAATGTTTCTATATCGTATGTATCTTTTTCGTCTTTTGCTGTGCCAATCTTCTCCGTGCTTGGGGGTTTGGTGCCTTTCTGTTGATACTGCAACGGTGTCTGGTTTGAGATCCTCTCCCTTCTTTTAAATGATTATTATAAAAAGATAAGTTTACATCTTTTAAACCTCTACATGTTCCAATACATCTGACATCTGACAAAAATGTTTTTTTTCAATATTTGTTTTGATATAATAGTTACATACTTCATACAGTGAAGCAAAGTCCTCCGTAGGAATATTTAAGACCAATTTTCTGTTACCACCAAAATTCTGGCGCCACGGCATGTCATGGATTTTCATGATTTTTTGCATATTGGGTATATATCATATCCTAATTGCAAAAATTAAGGTTTCCGGTCAATGTGAGTTCCGGTTGCCATGGCAACGAGATCAGTCTTTTTGTGATACTTTAAAGACTGAAGTAACCTACTTTATGATACTTCGTTGCCATGGATACCATTGTAGCATATATTTCATTTTCGTACCTACCTCCTTTTTTGCAAAATGCATTCAGTTACTGAACGCTAACTGTGCCCAGCCAAAATAAGTAAAATTCAAGTCAAAAATGTAGGTAAACTTAGGGGTCATTTTTATGTGATTTTAACCTTTTTCAGTCTCAATTATCACTAAATGCAGACCTCTTCGAGACCTATGATAGGTTATTATGAAAAGTAATGTCCCTCAAAAATATATTGAAAGAAAATCGAATTTGGGATCTTTGAGCTCTTCGTCTGAATTATGAAGTCAAAAACCGTTGCTATGGCAACTTTAAGCATTGAGGCTTGAATATAGTACCTTTTAAAATTGATTTAACTCCTAATAGATACTACTTATGACCGTGAAATTATAAAAATGAACTGATAAGACTGTTTCATTTGATTTTATATCATTGAAAATTCCCAAGGTCATAGAATTGATATTCACGGTCATTTCTTACCTTAGACTAAAAAAATCGATATTTATATGATTTTTCAATTTTTTTGTCATAAATTTGTAGTATTTTCTTTTTTGAATTTTTCAATAACTCATATATATATTGAAAAAAGGATGGAATTAAAAAGAAATTCCCTGATTTTGTAGACTTTTTATATTCAAGTATAATGTTTTTGTTAAGGCGAAGAAACCAAGAATTTTAAATTTCATGCTCTCTATTTTTGATATCCACACCTCAATTTCAGAAGGTCAAAGAGTTGATTGAACACTTAAAGTTATCCCAAGAAATAATTATAATACTCATTATTTTGTTGCATATAGCCGTTCAATTTGTCTCAAAAGGCTTATTCTAATTTTGATCCTTTTTTTTCTACGAAAAATCACTATTTTGGTAAAATATGCTCAATTACAATTCAGTGACCTTGAAAATACAACGCATGACCTTGAACAAGTATCAAGGTCATCTCTACAATGATTTGTCTCCAGTAGATATATGAACGAGATTTTGTTTTTATATCATAAATGGACAGTTCAAAATAGACTCATAACATACCCATCATAGTAAAACGTTGTCCTAGATGTGGTCATGGTTACCACATTAAATGCAGTTTCCACCAAAAAAGATACAAGATCCCAGCCAACTTTTTACCTTTTCTTGAAGTTCAGGTACAATACATATTGAATATATAAAAGAAAAAACCCCAAAACTTCTGCTTTTATGAATTTTATATCGTAAAAATACACAAAAACAAGTAAAATGGGGGCTCTTTTGAGCCACAAAATGAAGAGTTTAAATCCTTTTCTAGGCACCTTTTTTGACTCCTTATACAAGAGGCATAGCGATATTTTAAAGTGTGAAAAACATTTCAGATATTCATAACAAAGAGGACTTAAAGAAAACAATTGTGGTTATTGCAATTCATAAATGTACCCGTTTCCATGGCAACAAAGGTCACAAACACGCTATGTCTTATGAAATTTCCTAATGCTTCAAACTTCAGCGATGGTTATCATGGCAACGGCACCCTTTTTGTACATATGAAAGATAATTTTCATCTTAGCACTCCATACTGAACTTCCAAACCAAAAATCGCTAGAATCTATGACATGCCGTGCCAACGTGTCATTGAATTTTTTTTTTGGTTCTTAGAGAGAATTGCTCTTAAATGATATAATAAATTACAATAAACACACAAAATTAAATCTATAGATATTGAGTGTTGTATTTATCGTTATTTCGAATACGTATTTCATATGTAAACTGTACATTTAAAAATCCCAGTTCAACTTCAATATATACATTAGTTTGTCTATCTATAGGCCAAAAACTTTGATCGATGCGATCCACCTGATGTGAAAGCAACTTAAACACCATAGAACGGTAACATATTTTATCTTGAAAAATTAAATACAAATGACTTTCTATAACTGAAAATAGTGTAAAACAATAGAAAGGCAAACCACCTAAAAATGAGTCATCAAAATAGTCCAAAATGGTAAGAAAAACTGTGAAATTTAATCTAATTAATATCTTTAATTACACTGGACATCCTGAATTTGTAATAATGTTCAGCAATTTTGACTTTGACTGGAAGCATCACTGATGAGAATTTAATATTCAAAACACGTGTCTGGTGCATGGAAATTGGTTTGGAATTTTCTTCAAGGAGGTATAGAGTTGGGACCCTTCGACATTATTTGAATACTTGTGTGTGGAAGGAAGTTACTTTACCATTTATGAATACTTATAATATAAGATGCATGAATGAGATTGGTGTCGGTTTTAAAGTTGAATGTCTTCAAATTCAATAGCATCATTTAAGAACTGCGCGATCAGACATGCGCGGTTCTGGAACTTAAGCCTCGTCAGTGATCCTAAATCTTAACCATGTTATATGACCAAAGAGTGTGAAAGTTATGTTTAAAACAGTACCGAAAGACGTAGCAGAATGTTTGGTAATGATGCAGGACCCTTGTTTTAGAAGTTTCAAGACATTTTGATACAGGAATTTTCGAATGCGTTGGAGAAATGATCAACCGAAGCTGATAGAGCTTGATAACATGTACATGTGCTCTCTGGGATTCCTGGTCCACCAGCAGTGACACTAATCAAGTGGTACAAATAATAATACGGAAGTGTTTCAACTCTATACCTTCTTGAAGAAAATTTCAAACCAATTTTTCGAAATGTTAAACGTTTTTAAATTCAATAGCTTTATTGAAGGTCACGTTAACTTGCAGCATGGATTAAATCGATTTTTCTACTTTCCAGAACTAGGGAAAGGAGGAAAATTTAGATGGGTCATATGGATTGTCTTAAAAATAATTCTACTTGTCGGATGTCTCTATCTGTTCATCTGCTCCTTGGATTTCCTCAGTTCTCCATTTCGATTGGTTGATGGTCAGTGGTAAATTATTTAAAGTAAAAATATCATAAAACAGAATGTGCAATCTTCTTACTTTGAGCATCACAAAAGAAACAAAGTAAACTTCAAAGAAAGAAGTATCGATAAGGAAACGAGACAGAAAAAGAAGACACTGTGAAAGAAAAAAGGGGATCTCCAACAACACTCAGCAGTAGTACCCACGACAAAAACCAAAACAACCCATGAAAAAAAAACAGAGCAGATATACACAGCAATAATACGGAAGTGTTCCAACTCTACATAGAGAATAAGTGTCTTAATTTGTGTTTTGTTACGGGTATGTAACACACAGCAAGTGCATTTATCGAACATGTAATGAGCGTTAGCGCATTTCATGCGATAAATGCACTTACTGTGTGTTGCATACCCGTAACAAAACACAAATTATGACATTTATTCTATATATAGAAATTATTGTTGTCTGTTTCATTCCTGTTTTCTGAAATTGCCTTTTCTAGGTTAAAGGGTGCCAAAGTCGGCACCGATTACCCATTGGTCTCGTCGGTTTATGTGTAGTCTTTTGTGTTTGATGTTTACATGTCGTGTGTCTCTTTTCCGTCTCGTGCTGTACTCGTCTTTTGTGTTTTTGCATCGGGTGTTTTGGTGTTTTACTGTTGATGCTGCAACGGAGTCTTGTTGGAGATCTCCTCCCTTCTTTTTAAAATTCATCTCACCGCGGGTTCAGTTGGCAAGCTAGAACAGCCGTCGCGGCATGTTTCTTTAGATCATACGTATTGTGACGTCACGAGTGTTAATACAAGAATTGCAGCACGTTCCTTTCAATAGTAACATCTCATGGAATTACATTGGTTGTGCATATATACCATCTTGAAGAACATTTCAAACCAATTTATTATGCACCAGACACGTGTTTCGGATATTTAAAGATCCTCATCAGTGATGCTCCCAGCCATAGTGATTTTTAAACACAGCCAAAATTCATTTAAGTAGCGCTCTCTGGTTATATGTTTGAAATAAAATTTGTTCATTTACGTTGCAGAGAGTGCGCAAGAGACGAAAAGGGACAAAACATCAAACAAAACATAGGAACATTAAACTTAACATTAATCACATGAAATGACATCATGTATAATTTGAATAAAATTGTATGAATCACATAATTACATAGCAGTAACGCGATTTTATACAGATTATTTTTGAATAGACCCTAAATGAAATTTGGAGCCGTTTACTCTTTGCAAAGTAAATTCACATATTTAAATTCTAAAAATGAAACTAGAGGGCGCTGTGTCTGAAAATCATTTCGGCATTATCACATACCGCTGATGAGGATTTACTATCCGAGACACGTATCTGGAGGATTAAAATTGGTTTGAAACTTTCGTCAAGATGATAAAGAGTTGAAACTTTTCCATATTGGTATTATAAACACTTAGTTTCTTTTTTAGTGATGAACATGGAACTTAAACTCGTTTCCTCGTGGTTGAATGGTTAAAGAATAAAATGATTTTGACGCCTGAAAGAAGCTAATCCCAGCCATTTTGCTACGTCTTTCGGTATATTTGGGACATAATTTTCAGATTTTGGTCATATTACATTGTTTGGATTGAGGATCACTGACGAGGGTTAAATACCCGAAACGTGTTGTCTGGTCCATGCTGTTAATTGATCTGCCTTTAAGGTATCCGTTGTACAATAGAGTCATTTTACATAGCGTTTTAATCATCTCCATTGTAAAGTACGGTAAATTTTATGCCTGGTAAGGTACTATAAACTATATATTTTCTGAAAGGTAATGATGCCCCGAGTACAGATATGAGACTCCCGGGTCTTAAAAATCAAAGGGGAAAAACTCTTGTACAACTTTGTCATTTTACATAGGTTATATAGAGAAAATAGACAATTTAAATGCTTCACCAGTTATTCCCCTTTATTTTTCTGACCCCAAAATTATTATTTTTGAACAGTGGGCATCATAACCTTTCCGAAAATATATAGTTTATAGTACCTTACCAGGCATCGAAATATGCCCTATTGTACATCGGATACCTTAAATGATGCTAATGAATTTGAAGACGTTAATCAATTATACCACTTGGTGAGTGTCACTGCTGGTGGACCAAGAATCCCCGAGGGCACATGTAGTCAAGTTCGATCAATTTCAGTTCGTCGTTTCTTCAAACGCATTTGCAAATTTCTGTTTACAAAATTTTCACAAATTTCTAAAACCTGGGTCCTGTAGCATCATATCCCAGCCATTTTGCTACGTCTTTCTGCTTATTTAGGACACAATTTTCAGATTTTGTTCATATTACATTGTTTAGATTGAGGATCACTGACGATGGTTAAATACCAAAAACGTGCATGTCTGGCCCATGTTGTTAATTGATCTGCCTTTAAATGATGCTAATGAATTTGGAGACGTTAAACATTTGTACCACTTGGTGAGTGTCACTGCTGGTGCACCAGGAGTCCCCGAGGGCACACGTAGCCAAGTTCGATCAATTTCGAGTGGTCGTTTCTTCAAACGCATTCGAAAATTTCTGTTTACAAAATTTTCACAAATTTCTGAAACCTGGGTCCTGTAGCATCATATACCAACCATCTTGCTATGTCTTTCTGTATATTTGGACATAATTATCACATATTTTGGCCATATTTCATTGTTTGGATTGAGGATCACTGACTAGGGTTAAATACCCGAAACATGCATGTCTGGTCCACGCTATTGATTTATCTGCCTTTAAATGATGCTAATGAATTTGGAGACGTTTAACACATGCAACATACAGGAAGTTAATTCATGTACATGTATATGTATTACACGTTATGACATTTATTATATGTATATGCACCACAGTTTTCCTTTTCATTCTTGTTTCTTGAAATCTAGGTAAAAAGGGGACCTCCGTGTCACCGCGCGCGGGTTCTGTTTGCAGGTTAGAACAGCCGTCGCAGGATGTTTCTTTATATGTTAAACGTCTTCAAATTGAATAGCATCATTTATTTACAGATACATATGCAGCATTGACCTGACATGCACGTTTCAGGTACATGTACTTCACCCTCGTCAATGATCCTCAAATCTAAATAATGTTATATGGCCAAAGAGTGTGAAAGTTATTACGTCAAAAATTTTACCGAAAGACGTACGTAGCAGGATGGGTTGGATATGATGCTACAGGACCCACGATTTTAGAAATTTTGATAACATAAATTTTCGAAAGCGATGAAGAAACGATCAACCGAAGCTATATGTGCCCTCGGGGACTCCTGGTCCACCAGTGGTGACACTCACCAAGTGATACAGGTGTTAAACGTCTTCAAATCTTATGCTTTGAATGTTGCGTCACGAGCGTTTTCATGCGAAATGTGTTCCTTTTAATTTCAGGGAATTACATTGGTTGAGCATATAAACATGTATGTATTTGAATACCAGTTGGATACAAATTCAGTACTGGTCTAAGTCATCCATGGTCATATTTTGTATCATTACAAATGGATTATTTTGTTTTGTTTTGTTTTTGTCATATACAGGTGGATACAAGAAGCATACGTTTAATTGCCCTTAGAGGGAGTACAGAATACGTATACACATTACAGAAGCTGTGCTGTGGATTCGCTTCAGAATCACCTCTTTCAATTCTACAGTCCCATACTGTGATCAAGACTGTAAGATATTAAGCTTGTCGGCGCCGTAGGTGTCGGGACAGGGGCCGTAAGGTTGCTGGTTCGAACCTCACTAGGACCATGGGTCGGCTGACAGATACTTCTGTATGTTCTGTGTTATTAACTAAAAATGTCCTTGTCTGTGTTGTTTATATGTCTGTATCGTTTAAAAAAAGAGTGTAAACTTATCTTTATTTGCTAATCGGGTCATAATATTTTTAGATTTTAAGAAATATTTCCTCACATCTTAAGTTACAAAACATAAAAACAATTTTTCAAAATTTCAGAATGTCTTACACATCTTCTCGAACTATTCAGACCAAAAAAACAAAATTTGCCCGTCTCGTTTTTTGGCTATAAACGTCCATTTTTTGGCATATTTTAACATTTTCCTCATTTTAGAGAATACCACATCATAACTTTACATACCTCTGCAATGCATGAAATTTCAAAAAGTCATATATACCCTTGTTTTTCTGGATTCTTGTAGCTTGTGTATGAATTATTTAAAAGCCTATTTTGAAAAATTCTGATAAAAGTGTCCGAAGACAACATATGTATTTCAGATCGTATAAAAATCGGTATGATCAAACATTAATTCAGTCACAGTTAAATTCATTCACCGTGCAAATAAAATCTGTTATCTTTGTCTGTCGTCCGGTAGATTTCTGTTTCAAAATTATGTCTAAGACAGTTCTAAGGAGACTGAGTGTATTCTCTTATAAATGCGATTTTGCTGGTTGCCATGACAACAACTTATTATTTCTATTAATAGCTAGAAGGTCACAAGGTACAAAAAAAATTTCTATGTATAGAGCTATGGTATGTTTTATCCTAAAGCAGTCAAACAAATATGTACCCGAATTCGTTTTTGAGCGAAAGGACTGTTTCTATAAAATTAGAGAGGTTGAGCAAACCCAACTTGTACGTGTATCAGAACTTGTACGTGTATCAGAACTTGTACGTGTATTTAAACGTTCTCTGCTTACACGTTGACGTTATGCGGTTGAGCAGATATCACAACGCGTACTGGTACGTGTAAATCGTATATACGTTTTTGTGACGTAATTCATCTTTTGTTGACGACTGCGTATTCGTCAAGAACTTGGCGTCTAGATTCTAAAGGTAAAGGGCATTCAGCAAAGACGGCGAATTATTTTTTTTTTCTATTCCAAGTAATCGGATGTATCTAACATAAAAAGTAAACTTCAAGAATAAAATCTTGGTCAACTTTGAGGGTTCTTCTTTAAAATAAGATACATTTCATTTGTAATCCCTTCTTGTTTACAGAAAGTACACACGTTCCCGAATAAATTGAATATAGGTTTTCATAGGTTATCTGTAATCAGTTGCTTATAAAATAAGCGTGTACTTACCGCTTTACACGTTTTTAACGAACGTGTAACGTGTAGCACAGGTGCGTAGAACGCAAAATGTGATGACGTCATTAACAACTTTTTGACGTACGCGTACACGTTCACGTACAAGTTCGCTTTGCTCAACCTCTCTATTATTGTGCTGTTTATAGAAACAGTCCTTTTGACCCCAAAACATAGAGATTTCCTCCAAGTTCGAATTTCTAATTCTCTCATTTTTAAAGAGTATAATGAATAGTATATATTCTGATGTTTGAAACTTAAGAAGTAGAAATCTTGCGAAAATGACAAATTTTTCCTATTTTCGGCGATTTTTCATTGAAAAATATGCATTTTTTCCAAAAATAACCATTCAGCAATGAAAATTTCAAGAAGTATATTTTTTTCTGAAATAATGCAACAAACTGAGCTCATACCATTTATCGTCCATGTCGGTTTCAAATATTACGTGATACTAAAATAGAGTTATCTCCCTGAAGTCGCAACCCTAACCTTAAGTCAAATTCTCAGAATAAGATATATGGCAAATCAATAAAAAAAATCATTGCAAGGAATGAATATGTCGCCTGCGAAACATAGCAACACTCATGAATCACTTTTATAAGGTGTGACATTCAAGTGTGACAGACAGACGGACAGACAGACAGACGGACAACGGACAAAGTGATCCTAAAGTGTCGTTATGCTTCGAAGGCGACACAAAAACCGAAATATTGAGTTCATTCATCCTATTCTACTCTGAAATAGACGAATTATTTGAATAATTTCAAGTCATCACTAATATTATAATGATACAAAAGAAAATTGAAATTAAGACTCAGGTCAATTCTTAGTTTATGGTGCCGAGCCCTGATTAATTAATTGAGCATTAATTATTAATCTCGCCTTAATCTATTGCTGTCAAAGTATAGTTACTCAGATATACATGTATTTTTTACTTCTACTTCCAAGTGATTTTTATCCTTTTATTTTCTTCGGTTCTTACCTGTTCTATGACACTGGAAAGAATGACTAAGTATTGGGAATTATCCTGCTCATTTTATCCTTGGTCCATCGCCAAGATCCTGCATTCGCTTCTGTACGGAAACATAAAAAAATGGATTCACATCGTCGTGAATGGCGAATTTCCTGGAAAAGCCAAATATTTCACTGGATACCTTGCCTTATTATTTGGAATAGGATTAACAATGCTGGTAGAATCAAGTTCTATTTTTACATCATGCATTACACCGCTGGCCGGGGCCGGGATGATAAAAACAGACAGGGTGTATCCCCTCACCCTCGGATCTAATATCGGAACCACAATAACAATGCTTATGACTACGGTAACAAGATATGGAAATTTACAGAATTTTAGAAATGCGCTACAAATTGCATTTTATCATTTCTTTTTTAACATTTCCGGGTTTGTAATTTTCTATTCCATCCCTTTCATGCGATGGCAGCTCGGATTTGCGAAATTCCTCGGAGAAAGAGCCGCTAAATACCGATTGTTTGCATTCGTGTACCTCATTATAGTGTTTCTTGTGCTTCCTTTCTCTGTTTTCTATCTGTCTGTCGTCGGATGGTACGTCTTAGTTGCCATATACACGCCTATATTGGTGATTGCAATGATCATCATCATTGTCAAGGTCATTCAGAACAAAAAGCCATGAATTTTACCACGAAAACTTCAAACCTGGAAATTTTTGCCCGAGCCCCTCCGTTCACTTGACCCCTATGATAGGACAATGTGCAGACCTGTCAATGTTTGTTGTAGGGAACGCTGCCATTGTTGCAAGAAATACGAAGAAGGCGAAAACACGAATAAATACGTCGTGAAGACAAACGATGAAAATGTAGATACTGAACTTTAAAGACAAATTAGGCCATAGTAATTTAATATTTTGTTTTGCGTCTCGAACTTTTTCTGAAAGGTACCCTTCTGCCAGGCATAAAAACACGTAGACACAAGATCAACATGGAGGATTTTGGAAAAGAAGACTGAGAACATAAAAGAAAAATATCTATCTCGAGTGAAGTGAATAAATCTGACTTTATTCTTCGAAAAACTACTATTATCTACCGATTTAATGATGGTATATATTAGGTAATTTATAGTATTCAAGATCATTTCTGTTTTCAGATTTTGATAATACCGATTGTCGATTTATTTTCGTCCTACGTGTTATGCGTCCGCCATGTTGTTTTATTTTGCTACAGTACTAGCCTTATACAAATTTCTACGGAGAAAAGTAGGTTATATTAGGGTACCCATTTTATAAGCAATAATTGATCATAGCTCGGTAACCAGGGTATACGTGACAGTTGTAACAAGCTAGTTTCTAATTTCTAAGCACGATAGACTCGCTTCCGTTAAGACAAAAATAGTTGATTCATGGTTTGATCTTGACGAGACCAATTGGTATTACAATGTACTATCGTTGATTGACCAAATTCTGTCCCTGTGTTTCTGCATGCCTATTACCGTCATACTCTCATAATTATTGCTTCGAATAGTACTCTAATAATTTCATTGCTTCGCCCCCCCCCCCCCCAATAAAAAAAAAACCAGTCAAACATCCGTCAATTTCTGTACGTAAAGGCTCCTTAGTCTAAAGATGTGCCTCACATGAAATTCATGTGAATTTTAAATGAATTGTACATAAAACTTCACATGGAATTAAAGTGAAATTTACAGTATCGCAACTGTTTTGAATCTATGTTTATTTTTTCCACAAGTTTTTGACATAAATTTCATGTAAATTTGATTTCACAAGAAAGTCAAAAACCGAAATAAATTCATGTGATGTAAAATGTAATGTTAGATTCATGAGAAGGAGCTGTTAAGATAAGGCGTAAAATCTGCCCTGAAAAGTCGAAATTTCAAATTCAAAATTTAAGGATTTTTTTCGTTAGAAATGTCAAGTAAACTAGTCCACATATGAATCTGCTATCAGATGGGAAAATGTATTCAAAATAAGATCGATATTTGGGTCAAAATAAGTGGGTTTTTTTTACACATAAATAAATTGAAAACGGAAATGTTTTATACAACATCCCCCCCCCCCCCCTCGCTTAACAATGCCACTTTCATCAAAGGTGTATATCGATAAAAGACATTTCCTGGCAAAGTGGGATTCTGAAGCGAGGAACAATGTCCACGGCCGAAAAACGAAAAAAAAAAAAAAAAAAAAAAAAAAAAAGGGGGGGGGGGGGGTAGTTGACTATTTTTAAATGTGTCTCTAGAGCGATAAAGTAGGTTAGAATTGCCATATTTTCATTTTACATCATGGAACAATATATTCAGAGTGTGTTCTGATCAAATATTTAACCGTTTGGAAGGAAATAAACGAGAAAGTTGTCTATTTCTACACCGTGTGTATTTCGCGCCGGAAAGCTACATAAGAGCTGAGAAGAACGAACTACTAGTAAACCGTTTTTCAGTTTCCGGATTGCAGAATTTGTCGATTATATTGATATAATACCTTCAAAGTCAATTTCTCTTATCCAATTTAGACTTGAAAATGTAACAGAAGCATAATAAACAATAAAAAATGTGTGAAATAATACATTTTTTTGTCAATTTTCGTTCCATAATTTCGACGTTTTCCATCATCTGTACCCCTACCGTTTCAACTCGTAATCATAACATCTTTCGCCAAATTTATTTACATAAAATACCTACTAGGAATCTTAAAATACTTTATTTTTTTATCCTGACCAACTTTTTTCTAAATTGGAAGGACAACGCACGAGAAATAATCGAGTGATTTCAGGGCTAAATCCAGCCCTTATCTTAACAGCTCCTTTAACATTTAAAATTTTTTTTCATAATTATAAATTTAATGTGAAATTTTCATGAATTTCATATGAAAATTCTCTTGCGAGTCACCATTGGCTGTGATACATGTATACTATCACTATGGACACACCCACGTGACATTATCATCCAATACAATTGCCAATATGGTTTAGAAAATACCACGTGATTTCACAATTTAATCGGTTGGAGTATATGTAATTTATACTTTTAAGAAATGTAAATCTTGTGTGTATAGCATAGAAAATGAAATAAAATGAAAATTCTTGCCATATTTATCTCATTTCTGATGATTTTTTCCCTGTATTTTGATGCAATTTATCATTAAAGTCATGTCTCTTCGAATTCAAGCGCCATGTTTGTAGTTTACACTCATGCGTCAGGTCAAACATGTGACACTGCGAGTTGTTTCCATAACAACGTCCATACATATGGGTCGAGGCGTCACGTGTTTGACCTGACGCATGAGTGTAAACTATAAACATGGCGCTTTAATTCGAAGAGACGATGCGGAGGCAAGTAGAATCCCGGCCGTATCATTGATATTAAAGCTTTACAGGATACAGATCCCAATTAATGCATATCTAGGTCATTGTCCTGTCAAATAGTTCCCATTATTTTCTTATTTTTTTTTCAACAATTTGTGGAAAATACACATAATGTTTATCTTGAGCTGTCTCCCCGTCAAAATTTACTAGATAGATGAAATAAAATTCCGAATATAGTTTAAAGTGTGTGAGACATCTACATGTGTGGAAGAATACGTGTGAAAATGGGTCTCCGAACAGTAAAATTCGAATAATTCCGGCCCGGAACTAGGTGCATGACTTTGAAAAAATATTAAAAAAGTTGTGTACTTTGAATCTTTACGGCATTTTTTCTATGTGATTCAAATAAAATTTCTATTCATTTGAAAGTAGTGTCAATGTGTTTGAGCTGGTGCGATTTGAGAATTTTTCTCCTATTTTTGGTAAGAAAGTACTTGAAAAATAACTGGGATCTGGATCCTACAGGGTAAAATGTGATTGCCGATCGCTTACTTTTATTGAGTGAGACACAGTCAATAATCCCCTGGAAAATTTGCCGGTTCGTGCCGGCCAAATCCTGAATTTGAGTCCCGGATTTGTTCAATGTAGATTCCCGCGGCCAACACACCCCTACCAACCAAATATCCAAGTGTCGTTGGCCGTTTCCGCGGCTACATGTAAGTCATGTAAACAAGACAAGGTGATTGTAACACGGGTAATACATGTATGATATGTTTTAAGTTTATTTTTACACCTTTGTCAATGTAGTAAACGCTGCGTTCAATTGTTGTTCCTTTAAATGGCTCTCCCAATTTTATATTAAATTTGTTTCTAATAGTGTCATCGTTTCTTGATGTTTATATGTAATTACATCATTCGTAAAATTTCATGAAATTAGTCATTTTTTTTATTTTCTAATTAATTACGTGTATTCAATCATCTATTTTAATTTTTTTGTATGTAATCGACTATTCCCGGTATTGCAAATGACTGCGCCTCATACTATTTCTCTCTCTTCCTCTCTCTCTCTCTCTCTCTCTCTCTTGTCTCTCTCGTCTTACGCCATTGTGTGTCATGCACTATAGGTGCACGTACAAATACATGTAACGTTACTGAGCTGCAATAAACATTCTTTTAAATACGATGATATTTGTTTCCTTATTTGTAATTTCATAACCAGAGGCTGAAATGACGTCACACAAATTCTCACGTCCTTCTGACGAATCGCACTGTGCATATGCATTTCTTATAATCACCTGCACGTTTTATTGTAATCCATTTATCATTCAAACAAAACAAAAACTTATGCATTTCATAGTAAAACATGTTAGATTATAAACAATAGGTTTTTTGTGCACTTGTATACCTTTGGAACGGTATTAGGAAAAAAGGAAGGGAGGCAGTTGGCTCTTTCATGACAGAAAGAACATGATTTTTTCCCTATAAAGTTCAGTTTCAAAGATGTATTTCTCATTTGATTCGGATTCTAGATATTTCAGCGAAAAATTGTGTATTTCGGAACGAAAATGAAAAATAAAAGAAAAAAAAAAAAAAAAAAAAAAAAAAAAAAAGAAAAGAAAGATGAAAAATAAATGTGCATAATACGATATTTTTTTAACTAATAATTAACACAGCACTAAGTCTTGCATTTTATATCATGCGGACAATCATGCAAAAGAAGTTAATACACAAATGAAATTATTTTTTTCTTCTGCAAAGAATTCAGGAAATTACGGTGAAACCACAGAAATTCCGAAACGTAAAGTACGCGTGGTCCGCCTCCGACAAGCAGGGTCGACGTACTAAATCATACGTTAACGTGTGACGTAAGGCGGATGTAAACGCATTGTTTTACTAGCATAGTATACTTGTTGTGTGAAATATAACAATCGGACATATTCATGTACATGAAGAACGGAAATGGACAATTCTAAGGTTTGTAAGAAGAATTTCTTATTTTATTTTTTTATGCATTTTTGGGGCACAAAATAGTTTATTTCTTCAATACTGACAATAGAAGATTTTTCGTTTTAATATCAATTTCTCCAAGGACATAAAAATCATATCTATGATGATCATATAATGACAGAAACTAAGTGCGGATCTAGGTCATCGGTGGAAAGGGGAGGGGATTCAGGACTCCCTTGGATTTCCATACCTGCTGATTTTTCCAACGTGTTTAAAATTTCTTATTTCAGAATCAAAGACTGTACCGTCTGATGAGTTTGAACACCCCCCCCCCCCGGCCCCGTTAAAAAATTCTGGATCCGCCCATGCTTTTCAACATAGATAAATTATAATCAATGGCCCTACATATGAAACAATCAGACGGTAATTTCATAGAGAGCTTAATTAGAATTCTGGAGCATTATAGAACTAAAAAAAGAAAAAAAATTATACGAAATGAATGAAATTACAAAATTCATAAATAAAGCGTTAAAGAGAGTATATTGGGTCATTTCAATTTTTCATACGAATCTCACGAGAAAAGCTCTAAATACAGCCTTTTTTTAAAAGCAACAATAGCTCGACAAACATATGAGAGCGAGGACAGTCTATATGCAGCTCACATGAAATGGACATAAATAAGAAATTAACATCTGACACCGACAACATCCGACATGAATATTTTTAGTTGTTCATATCAATCTTCATCCCTCGGACACTGTACATATACAAAGTGAGAATAAATTCTCTCATAAATGTCCCTATTTACTAAACCCAGTTGATGTATTTCATGGCGACCAAAATGTTATGTTTCCATGTTTCTGATGTTTCACGTGATTAAAAAACTTCTTTGACGAAGCAACACCTTGTGAAAATTGAAATATAAAGTAAACTGATGTTGTCAACATTGATTTGGGTTCTCGGCTTGGCTTTTATGCTGCAAGGGAAAAATCATTTACCCCCCCCCCCCCCTATTTTTTGTCCTTCCAAGTAGTCTCGTTTTTAGATCTTTTCCCGTATGTCTGTCTCATTTCACCGATTTCTTTGTAGTATAATTGGGAAAATTCATATAAATGTTAATTTCAGTATTATGCAATTTTCTTGAAATCACATTATTCCGGGGTCACAATTAAAATTTTCATAACTCTTTCAAACGTGAACCATAAGACGCGTTCTATTCCTTTGGCTGTTCATGTGACTAGCATAATGATCCTTAATTTGATTAATGAATGTAATTTTTACACTTGTGTCAAGATTTAAGGTAATTTTCGACAAAAAACCTGAAGGTGGCTGACTTGTAAATAAGACTCGGAAATATTAAATAAAATGTCTTTTTAACAAAGAATAAAAGAATATGGAGGCACGTGTAAAAAGAGCAGCCAAAGGAAAAAAAGGGCTCTGATAATTTATAGGAAGTGTATATATGAAATAATATGATGCGAACAAATGTAAGTGCAGACTTGAGCGCCTCTCCCCTAATGAGTTAAAGAAGATCCTGACGATAATCTCAACAGCACTCACAATAGACCACAAAATTGAGCATCGACGGACCCCTAGCAAGCTAGAGGTGGGACCAGGTGCCCGGGAGGAGTTTAGCATCCCCTGTTGGCTAGCCACACCCGTCGTCGATGTTCATGCATGAAAATGAAAACAATATCTAAAATGCTTGCACTGTCTGAGGTTATGCCTATATAGAAAGTGCTATGGCGATCATGTCAGGGAACAAACAAACAACCAGATAACGGTTGATGAATCCTATTATATTTTTTTGCATTTTCATAACATTTGTTGAAACAACAATGTGTAGAAGTTCTTGGGACAGCATTCATCATCTAGCAAAGATTTAGAATTACATGACTTTGTATAACATGTATAAGATGTGGGTTAATTAAAATTTTCGTGCATGGCTAAACGGGAAATGAACAAATTCACCTTGACAACGACTGTGGAACTTACAATCAAGTACAGAAACGACACATTACAACGTTAGAATGCAGGTGTATGACTTAGAACTGATTCGATCATTTGAATTTCACCTAATATATAACGAAGTCTATTGAAATTTGCTCAACATGATCTAAAATATATCTTTTCCCCTGACGAACTTGTTTCTGGGTGGCTAAATTATTACCGTCAGTCATGACTGACGGTATACTGTAATCATTCGTAACCTACTTGCACGGATAGAATACCTCTTGGCAATATGATTGGCTGACAATTGCATAAAATGCAAATTTCCGTCTAGGTTATTCAGAACCTGTGTATAAGATTCTCTCACCAGGTCGGCTTAAGAGTCTAGATGACCTGACAAATGAAAGTCATATCGCATCAGTGTATTTTCTTCCGAAATTTGCATCGAAAAGTCTTTGAACCGATACGTCCAATGACAATCGCAGATTTTCGGAAATTTCCGTCACTTGAATCGGAAAAACGCGGAAAAGCCCGGAAATGTGCGATTGGTAAATGCATTTTCTAACTAGAATTTTACAACATTTACAGTCAGCTAACTGACGGCAAGCTTTTTGTAAAAGCTAATACTTGTATTGTAAACACTACAGTTGGTACCATTCAAGTCTTTAGAACCCGAAAAATTTGAACAAGTTATTATCTATAACTTCTCTATATGAGAAAATAATTTTGTTGTATTGATAATGAAGAGTTATTACGTTCAGGGAAGGATCCATTGAAATTACATGGTGCAGGAAAAACCTTGGGATTTGCCACAAAAATCTGGATTTTTTTTCTCTATTTTACGTTAAATTTTATACTTTTTTTTCAAAATCATCCCTCCGACCTTCTGGGAAGTTTTTATGATCTGTTTTTGATAATGTACAGCCTGGTCGAACAGGTCTTTGAGATTTGCATCCATATAATATAGTGAAAAATCTCCAACGAGACTTCATGGCATCCATCACAGCGGAATACACACGCAAGATTGTTTCAAACAATGGAAATAACATTGGCGGATCCAGCTTTTGAGTTAGAGGGGGCGTAAGAAATAGCGAGGGGTTGGGGACCGCTTAGGTTTCCAGCGGGTCCGGCGCAGAGAGCCCTGGTAGGGGGACCAGGGGGCGAAGCCCCCGGAAGCTTACGAATTTCAGCCTTTTTGGACCAATTTTCATGACTAAAATTGATTCATGAATTGAAATTGATGCATTTGACAATTATATTAACTAACAGGTAGTTAATATTTAGTAATATTTACTCTTTGTTGTATGGAAAAATGATCGTTTTACCTATGATTTGCAAATTTTAGGGCGCCCCTACGCCCCCCCCCCCTTTGAATCCGCCACTGAATAAGACAAAACTACTTCCCCTGAGAACACTCACATAAAAGTACCACAATGGTGAGGTATCATAGCTCGGTCATACACCATTTCCTCAATACAAACCCTTTCCTCTGCAAGTCTATATCAAAATCCCAAAGGGAGGACACTTACAAATAGAATTCTCTTTCGTCCATTATCGTGGCTACAACTTGAACTTCTAGCGATCTGCAACTTTCAGGATGAATTTTCGATTTGGATATCTTTTATTTATTCATCTTGAAATAACAAAACCAAAAATCCTCATTTGTGCCTTGGGTTTAGTCCGTAGGAAACAAAAGAATGTCCTCCTTGAGCTTTTAATACATACTTGTAGAGGAAAGAATTCATGCTACGGCAAGAGTATGAATTACCTGGCCCCCTGTGAAATGCACCAACAGGCAATCAAAGCAGCCAATATGAAAAAAATGAATGTCAACACTTAGATAAAGGGAAACAAACATTTATTACATGAAACATGAATGGACTATTGTATTTTTTTTTCAAGAGCTTATGACATCACTTCCTCGTCCAAAATATATGTGAAGTTAACCACCGTATTAGTTCTAATTATAAAAGCGGAGAAGATCTTGTTCCTCTAATTAGGATGTGTCAAATAAAAGGATAATTAAAATATAATTAGGAGTTATGATACTTAATTTGTACAAGCATAATTTAATTCTAATACAAGATTAATTTTAATGATACTTCTCATTAGTATGCGTCACATGAAATGATTATTAAAACGATCATTCCAACTTTGTAGAAAATGATGACGGATCATTCGTATTTGTATAAATTAATTTGTTATGAATACTAGTATTTTCCTAATTATATACATCTTGCATGGACAACTTGTAAGAAATTCACATGAATATTCGTTTTGTGGTCTCTGAATTAACATTTCATGTCTCGCAGCCTTGACAGTGTCTGACTTTTTTAGCATCAAGTATATGACAGATAGAAAACACGTCATGTAAACATGAAAATGTCATCTTTGTGATTTTTTGGCGCCAAATTACAAAAGGACTTACATCTTGTCGTCTGCTCTAATTATTCTATAAAAAACAAATGAAAAAAAGGAGATCACGAAATGGAATTTGTCTAATGATATATATATATCTTTAGATCTTGATTTCATTGCTTTTTCGATTTTTTGGCGCCAAATTACAAAAGGACATACATCTTGTCCTCTGCACTAATTATTCTATTAAAAACAAATAAAAAAAAGGAGAACTCGAGATAGAATTTGTCTAATGACATAAATATATATATCTTTAAATCTTGATTTCATTGTTTTTTTCTAGAATGGGAATATTAACTATGGATTTGATGCTGTAAACGAAAACCTTGACAACAAACAGAAAGAAAAAGCAGCAAAGGTAAATGATAGAACAATTGTAAAAATAATTCGAGAATTTAATCTTAATTTATTCTGATCAAACTTATATATATGCACAACCAATGTTATTCCCTGAGATGTTACTATTGTTAGAAACGTGCTGCAAATCGTGTATTTACATTTGTGACGTCACAACGCTTAAGATCTAAAGAAACATGCCGCGACGGCTGTTCTAACCTGAAAACTGAACTCGCGGTGAGATGAATTTTAACGTCACCCTTTTACCTAGAAAAAGCAATTTCAGAAAACAAGAATGAAATAGACAGCTATGGTGCACATATAAAGAATAAATGTCATAATTTGTCTTTTGTTACGGGTATACAACACACAGCAAGTGCATTTATCGCATGAAATGCGCTAACGCACATTACATGTACGATAAATGCACTTGCTGTGTGTTGTATACCCGTAACAAAACACAAATTAAGACACTTATTCTCTATATAAGCCTAGGATACATCTACATATGCTTTGGCTTTTAGAGCCTGTGTTTTGGGGGAACATCATCTTCACACATTACGGATTGGATACATCCTTACCGTCCTCTTCGGTAAGGGCATATAGGATCCGCGATTAACGACGATGAGGGTACATAATATTTACAAGTTCAAAATTTTTTTTTGAGTGACGAAGCGTTCTCTTCTAAGAAGTAATCTGTCAATCTATCAGCAGAACAATGGATGGCTAAAACGAAATTGAATCGAGTCTTTGAATTGCCTGAATCAGGACAAAGTCCATCGTGTGGACAATCGTGGTAGATCGTACCTCACATGAGGTACGAGCTTCCCCGTGCTTTACACATAATGGACAAAATCTAAAATCTAACTTCATCTGAACTATAAAATGTGCTAGAAATATTTGTATATATTGGGCAAAATATTCGCGTACGATCACATCGCAGTACGTTGTGCTTGTTCTTAGAGAACTTTGATTTGGACCAAGAATAAATCAGAACTAAGAATACAACGAGTTTGTCATATGAATATACTTAAAAAAAAAATCTTATTTACTTTCATTAATGTTTACATAGGCTGAAGATGACCCCTGGGACCTGCCGGAACTCAAAGACCTCGGTACTCCATGGAAAGGTAATTTATGAAAATTAAAGATATGGATTCAGATCAAAATTAAAGATCTTAAGCATGAAAAATTAAAAAAAGAAATTAAAATCTTACCATCAAATATCACTGCAAAGATATTTTGATGGTAAAACAGTAATACCATACATTTTTTGTCCAGTTTGGAGGGAGACATGAAAAATAAGAAAAGAAAATTGACACCCGCCACGTGACCTCTGAGTCTCTAGACCAATGATATTTCTTTATTCATTATATGATATATATGAAGTATAATAAATGTCGTGAATTTATAACAAAGTCAACTATGGTAAATTCACTTGGTTCAATTCTGTTTCTTTTACCCATACAGCTCTTTCTGGACGAGAGAAATGTTTTCGTATAATCTGGACCATAGTACGCATCCTGCTTCTGGTCGCTTTTCTGTATTTCTTCATCTGCTCCCTGGATTTCCTCAGCTCTGCATTTAGATTGCTGGGAGGTAAGAAAAATATGACTATATCATATAAAGAAAAGACACGAATTACTTGCATATGACTATTCATTTCATTTTTTTTTTTTGCTGAAGAAGAAGAAAAAGAAATAAATTCATAGAATATGTATCAAATGATCGGGATAAAGACCCTTTGCAATATTGATATTTTAAAAAGTGCAGAGAGTTGATTAGTTCATTACGAAAAGTCATACTATAGCTGAGGTTGTACATTGATTAAGAATAATATTCAAATATGTTTTCATCAATTTATGTACTTATGCTCTATTTCTTCATTGCTATTATTTTCAATTTTCTAAGACTATGTATGCAAATTTTCTGATGCGTTTCCTAAAATCAACATTTCTATGTAATAGGTAGATACGCCGGCAAAGTGTTCCAGGACAACGAACTTTTGTCCAACCCTGTATGTGGCGTCATGATCGGTGTCCTAGCAACCGTTTTAGTCCAGAGTTCCTCTACCAGCACATCTATCGTTATCAGTATGGTAGGATCGGGATGTAAGTTTTCCATTGAATTCATGTATTTGTAAACATGTTTTTTTTTAATTTAATTAACCGATTTCATTTTAAAGTGTTGCAAGGGAGATAAAGTTGTTCAAATAATATATCTTTAGTGCGTGTTTTCATTCTCTTTCCAAATTCAAAGCAAGTGTAAAATTGATCAAAACATTATGGGTTACTTCTTGTTGTCTGATTACTGTAAATTGGTTTTTATTCGTCAAGTACCAATTTTCGTCATTTTCGTCAGTGCCTCCTTTGACGAAATTACGTACTGACGAATATAAATACATGTACTCCTGACAAAATATGGTGTAGAAAGGAAATGGTTAATACGACAGGCAAATAATAAATCAATGAAAAATGAATACGCACGCAAAGTCGCATATAATGTACTTCTAATCACCAAATAATATGTTTTCACAACAAGCTAGGTGGTATACATGTCTCTAATTGTTTGTTTACCAATAATTGTTAAACAAACAATGAAAACAAACGCATACAGCCTATAAGTGAATGTTAAGTTGGCATTTGAACAGACGAATTTATGTTTTGTTGACCCTTAGATGACGAATTTACGTACTGACGAAATGGTCATTTTTAACGAATTGACGAAAATTGGTACTGACGAAAATAAAGCAATTTACAGTAATTCCTCTTGAGGAAAAGGAGTCAGAGCATATTTCTATGGGATTCTTCTCAATGATTTGAGAAATTATACTTTATTTACTAAATATTGTTTTTAAACTCAACAAAATTACATCCATAAGTTATAGGACAGTTGATATAGGTCTACCGGGTGCTAACAAAATCGATTTATGTTGACCTGATTGTGGAAGAGTTATGGCCCTTGTTGACATTCATTTCTTAAATTATTTATTATACTCTTTTCAGTGATATCTGTGAGGTACGGCATCCCAATCGTGATGGGCGCTAACATCGGGACCTCGGTTACTAACACCATAGTGTCCATGGGTCAAATCGTTTCCAAGAACGACTTCAGGAGAGCGTTTGCCGGAGCTACGGTTCATGACATGTTTAACTGGATCACTGTCATAGTTCTCATTATCATAGAAGCTCCCACACGTAAGGATTTTTCTTCGTTATGCGTTTTGTTTGTTTTTATCGTTTTATTTGGAGGGGGGGGGGAGGTTAATTCTATTGATAAAGACAGGCTCTCTATAATAAAGCCGTGCACTTCAGTCTCGAATGTGTTAGTTATAGGGTTTGTTCCTGCTAAACTTCATACTGAAACTAGATGTGTAAAATATGTATTTACAAACCTACCTTGAGTAGAAATTGTAGAAGGAACAGACCCTACAAGGAATATATAATACTGAGATTGAACCATTTTGTAATGTCTTTTATGTATCATTTTAAGTTGAAAAATTATCTACTTCCGCTTCAAAGTAGTACATCACGTTGTCGTCATACTGCGACGCCATTGGCTGAAAGTAGTGAAAGATGCGTTTTGTACCAGCGTCATGCAATGTCAAAAATAACCATCAGTCCTTAAGTTTTGAATTGTCAATATTGTCAATATTGTAAGAAGATGCTTACTCTTCCTGGACACCTGGTCTCACTCTCATATCGGGAGTTCGCTTCTTTTCATGTGGTGGAGGTTTTTGTTTGTTTGCTTTGGTTCCTGTTGTATCCTGATTTTGTATGCCTTCGGTTTCTGATTTTCTGAATGATCGATTTTGTGCTGTATACAGGGATATGGCCGTTATCCATATTTGTCATTGAAATAAAGTTCTATTATTGAAATTCAGTGCACCATATGCGCATATCAAAATTACGTCTCATCAGTGATGCTCAAGGCCGAAAAAGAAAGAAATTTGCTTATGTACGAGTTATTCTTGAGATTGGAAAAATCACCTTTTTTCATCAACAGATTATCTAGAGTTAATTAGTGGTGAGATTGTGAAGTCGATCAGTACAGGAAAACGTGATACTAAATTTAACATCTTGAAAGCTGTGACTGGTCCTTTTACGAAAGCAATCATTCAGGTAATATTGACATTGATAATGAAAAATGGCAAGAACGAAAAGCAAACAAGGAAAATATGACAAAACAATAGACAAACAATGAAATAAAGTAATACGAAAGTATATACCAAAGTAAAATGAACATCATTGTCATACTGTTCTTTTAATAAATCATTATCACATTTAACACTTAGTGCCATAGAGTCAACGTGCTTTTCTGTGCAACTATTGATATTTTTTTCAAAAGATTAAAGAAACAAACAGTGTTAATCATATATGATTATAAAAGTATCATAAGTTAAAGATGAACTATTTCTAGCTGAAAAAAAAAACAATTTACAGGTACAAAAATTTCGTCTGATATGTGGATTTCTGCCGACATTTCTTTACTCTGCAATGATTGAAACGACCAAATATTGCAAATATCCTCTTTAGTTTATGATCAACCCATTTATTTATTTTTCAAAATTTTAATGATAGGTAGATAAAAAAGGAATTACCAAAATAGCTACAAAAGGAGAGGAGAACGTAAAGTCATTGCTGAAAGACTGCTGTGGAAAGTGGAAAAACGTAACAGATGTTGCTGCTAACGTTTCTGAAATGCAATGTAACAAACCTTGTAAGTAAACGTTTGAAGTTCATCTTTAAAAATATATGATTCGAACCAAAACAATAGCAAATTACATTTTTTTGATTGATTCAGTTAACATATAATCATCTGTGTAAAGCCCCTCCATCAAATTTTGCCCCCCAAACGAATCTTGCCATTAATACACTTTTCATTGATTGAGGCCTAGCTTTATACTCTCAATAACTAGATTTTCTTTCTTTGATTATAACTGAGCATATGTTTTTCCAAACCTTTTACAGGTGAATATCTTTTTAAAGACACTGGATTATCTGAGAAAGCTATCGGAGGAATATTACTCGCCATTTCACTGGTTCTTTTATTCTTCTGTTTATTTGCCATCGTCAAGACCCTAAATTCTCTCCTTCGAGGAAGTATTCGGGAAGGAATCAAGAAATTTGTCAACTATGAATTTCCAGGACCTTTTAGATATTTCACCGGCTATGTGGCGATTTTGATTGGTACCATCTTCACTATTATTGTCCAATCAAGTTCCGTGTTTACGTCAACACTGACACCATTGGTCGGTGTTGGAGTCATCAGCATCGAAAGAATGTACCCACTAACATTGGGGTCAAATATTGGAACGACAACAACAGCAATTTTGGCCGCGCTTGCGCAGAGCGATCCAAAGGATTTTCAAAATTCACTTCAACTAGCATTGTGTCACCTTTTCTTTAACTTATCAGGGATTTTGCTGTTCTATCCTCTTCCCTTTATGCGATTTCCGATCACTTTCGCTAAATTCCTCGGCGAAGAGACGGCGAAATATCGCTGGTTCGCCGCGGCATATTTGATCGTCATGTTTGGTGTGTTCCCTGCATTAGTATTTGGTTTGTCCACTGCGGGAGTTTGGGTACTCGTGGGCGTGGGGATTCCGTTCGCCATTTTAATTATAGCAGTCATTATAATCAAAGTTATACAGAAGAAGAAGCAATCCATTCTCCCTGCAAAGCTCAGAAACTGGAAGTTTTTACCAGAGCCACTACGTTCATTGGCACCTATGAACAGACTATGCATGAAGACATGTGCGTGTTGCAAGTGTTGTAAAGAAGAACTGCCCGATGAACCAGACACAACGAAAAAGTTAGAAATGGAAATAACTGTAGTGGATACACAGATGTAATGAACATGTAATTAAGTGTTGGTCTTACAAGTGATTTCACATGCTCTCCTCATCCCATATGACGTTTTGTCAATCGTTTGCATTGTAAGCAAAGTGTTGCTTTGTAAATAAGATTGTTGAATGTTTAATGAAGCTCAGTCTTTTTCCTTCAACAACTTGCAAATTGTTCACTCTCTTTATCTCACAACAATTTATATCGTTCACTTTCTTTACATGACCTTGCATTTAGTTCACTTTCTTTATCTCATATGTAAATTATGTTCACTTTCTTCAATTTTATTCAAATGAAGTGAATTTCGTTTACTTTCTTAATCTCAAAACTTTAAATTTATTCACTTTCTTCATCTCATTTCCCTGTTAATTGTTCAATTTCTTTATCTCTTTACCTTTTGTTTCAGACACTTTCTATATACCTTAATCATGAATATCGTTCACTTTCTTTTTCATAACCGTGAATATCGTTCACTTCCTTTTTCATTACGTGAATATCGTTCACTTTCTTATTTCACTACCGTGAATATCGTTCACTTTCTTTTTCATTACCGTTAATATCGTTCACTTTCTTTTTCGTTACCGTGACTATCGTTCATTTTCTTTTTCGTTACCGTGAATATCGTTCACTTCCTCCATGAATATCGTTCACTTTCTTTTTCATTACAGTGAATATCGCTCACTTTCTTTTTCATTACCGTGAATATCGCTCACTTTCTTTTTCATTACCGTGAATATCGTTCACTTTCTGTTTCATTACCGTGAATATCGTTTACTTTTTTACATCTTATTACCATGCAATGTGTTTAGTTTACCTCCGCTAAAGTTTATAAGCCTATTTGAATAATATGGATAACCATGGTATTTAATCCTCCTCTTTTGAATTTTGGAATGCGGGGGATGTCCAATTAAGATGGGTCCCAACTCTTGGATTTAACTGAAGACCTATTTATTTTAAGGGTATTTTCTATACACAATGGGCAAAATGACACAATAAACACAGACATATATAGGTAATTTTGTTTTCATTAAAGATAAAGTACATTAAAGAAAGTTACTTTTGCACATTAAAATTTAGAAATATTTAATATCCATATATCTTTTTAAACCTTCTAAGTTCATAAATGATAAGGTCGTGTTTAATTATTTTGTTTTAATTTATTTAGATAAGCAATAACGAATATACAGCATATAAGACGATATTTTAAGAAGTAAATAAGAATGACATATTGCCAAACACAAGGGTACCCCTATAATTTCATTGCATTTTCGACTACTAATATAAGCTATATTCAACGTAATTCTCAAAATAACAGATAAGATTTCTTCATTTTGCTTTATTTTATCGAATAATGAATATGGATAAGGGAAAACACAGATACAGGTACATGTATTACATGTTTTTGTAAAGGGCAAAGTTATGGCTTGAAAGATAAGGGCACCCCAACATTTCTCAGTTTTTTTCGACATACTATTTCTATAACTATAAAGACAAGGAATAACAGATTAAAAATCATGTTTTTGTCGACATTATATTACTAAATCAAAGTGTTTAATACCTATAGAAAAAAAAAACCGAACATAAGTGTTACATCTTCCTTATGAAAAATATTTGGGGTACTGCATAACGAATCCACTAAAACCCTGACGATGTTTGATATACAATTTCATGAAGAAAAATGAATTTTAAAAATATTTTCAATAGACAAAAAGTAAGGTAAAACAACAAATATTGGTCAGAAGTGAATGTTTATTGTTAAAAATACTTGGATTCAGTCATGATAACAACTTGGAAATGAAAACAACTAAAACGGTCAGGTAGGAAGTTAGGGATCGTAGGTAGGTATGCTTTGTACTAGCTGATATGAAAATGGACGAGTGTATTCATATGCTGATTAAAAGAGTACATTTTGTAGCTACTCAATTCGTACCCTCCTTACCCCTAAAAGGATAAATAGCTAACGCATAATGCAAAGAGTTCCCTGAATATTGAAGAATATTGAATGATCGGTGAAAAGATATTAAGACATTGATATAAGAATTGACTGTTCAATTTTGACAGTTTATTGGAGTATGAAGTTTGGTTTGTCGCATCACAAATTGTGTAAAACCGCGTAGCGTAGCGAAGCGGTTTTACGCAAAATTTGTGATGCGACAAACCAAACTTCATACTCCAATAAACTGTCAAAATTGAACAGTCAATTCTTATAATTTCCAAACCCAAATTTATCCCAAATTTCACAAATATACCCAAGAAATTAGTAATTTAATACATTGCGAATGAAAATATCATCTCTGTAGGGCCCGTAGGCGAACTAGTTCCCAGATGAAATAGATATAATGTATACGTTGCTAGTTAAAGGCAGCAAATGTGTCAAAAATATTCGTTACCCATCTGGAGCCCCATTTTACCAATCCATTACATCATCCAATGATATGACGTAACATTTTGATGACGCGTTCTGCAGTTCAAGTTCAAGGTCGCCGACATGGCAGTTATGTGTTTGGATTGTATACGCAGGGGCTGGGAGTTTATACAGACAGATTCTCTGTACTTATAGATCTAATACTTGCCGAAAACGGCATGATTATGATCTATTGGTATCAGAATACCTTCCTAGGATTTAGTTATTTCATAAGTGACAAGTTAATTGTGAAAATTCATGACGATACTGTATCCTGATCGAGGCCGAGGTAGGTCGCCGTCTTTTGATCTCTTAATTTTCTATTCGTTGTCAATATTTTCTCCTAAATTCTCTATCTCGCCGAAAATAAATCATTAGAAAAGTTTCTAGTTTCAATACTTCATAGGTTCAGAACGATTGTACCTCATACAAATCATTTGAAACAGTGATCTTCGGTCCTTTTGAAGTTCTCAATCAAAACTTTTGCACGTTGTCGCTGACAGTCGTCAGTCATTGGAAAATTTCAAACGCAGGTACTTGCTACTGTTACGACGGGAATGTAATTTTGAAGAAAATAGCTGAAGTTTCTGTTTTTCTCGTCATTTACTGATTTGTCTGTCTTTCATGAAATTTTAAGGACAGGAAATGGTCTAAGAAACTTCAAAAACAGGAGCATAGCAACCGAACAACGCTGTAAAAACCACGTATACCGGTACATCATCGAAATTGTCATAACATTTTCATTAATTCTGATATCGTACTTATATCTAAGGGCTACTATTAATAACACTTTTTTTTCTTTGCAAAATTATCATTCGAAATCCGATCTAAGCAACATACTAAATGATTTTGATGGACGTAGTTCCGGCTCTTCCGGTATTTTATCGTGTTCATTGGGGTATGAAGTATATTTCGCCATTTTTCTGACGATCATATTATCCAATCAAAGTGCATAGATTGGTGTAAACAAATTTATTTGGAAATTATAATGGGATAATATCTAGTATATAGAAAATATCAGTTCTCAGTTTCAGTTGACAATTGCATTGTATGTTCCATTGTTTATGATGTAATACGTTAACTTTATGAATGACACAATCAGTTAAACAACTTGTTGGTTTTTAAAATAAATCATGAAATTCGATTTGTAGTTCCTATCTTTTGTTTATTCTATTGAAATGCTGGGTTTACTTAGATTTTACATTTTCTTTTCTTTATTTCTATATTGTTACGCATAGATATTATAAGAAAGAAGTCCTAACAGTTGAGGCTGTCAAAAGAAAACGACATTTAAAAAGGATATAATAGGCCACATGCCGAAATTCATAATGGCTGACAAAATGACGAAAAATATCCGAGGTAGGCAAGTTAAGCGCACTTTCTCATTGTTACATCACTATGGAATTGCGTTTTTTTATAGTGACGTCATAATGAAAAAAACAACGCCAAAAGATGTTGACTCGGACATTTTGTGCTTTCTAAACAATATCGGAAAATGGTATATTGATAAAAACCAGAATGAGAAGAATTCTAAAGTGTATGATCCGTCGCTTAAAGTAAAGAAGCAACAAATCAGCTAAACCAGTCGCATGTTGTCATCAATTATTTGTTCTACGAGATCATGGAGTAACCATTCTTGGAGGACTCTGCGCACCATTTGCTACTTACGTGGTAGGTGGACATTGCGAGTAAACATTGATTGCCAGCAGGTCTCGTTGTTTTATGTGTAGCCTGTTTTGTTGTTTGTTTGTTTGTGTTTTAACCCTCGTCAGTGATCCTCAATCCAAACAATGAAGTATGGCCAAAATGTGTGAAAATTATGGCGTAGATATACCAAAAGAAGTAGAATATGAAAGTTATGTCCAAAATATATCGAAAGACGTAGCAGGATGGCTGTAATATGATGCTACAGGACCATCGTTTTAGAAATTTGAGAAACTTTTACTACAGTCCATCAATCCAGAAATTAATAACGTTGTGCATCTATAATATCGTTTTGTCACATTCATGGTACTGTTCTGGCAGATTTGGATCGGTGGTTTTCTTATTCGCGTAACATACCTAAATTTTCATTCCTCTAAGCCTGAATCATTACGTACATGTATTCGTGTTCCATAACTCGATCTCTATCTTGTTCAAACTTATTACAACAATAGTCACAGACATCGTCGCTATCGTCTCTAAAATATCCAACTCGCTGACTATGGATTCTATCTCTGAGAATCGATTAATCGGAGTAAATACACTTCTTTGAAAAATGTTCTCTCTTCAAACAAAATGACACTAAAAATGTATTAGAATGGGAGTCATGACAACGGATTCTAGTTTAGTTATGAAACAATTATCGCTGACGATCGATTGTCGGTCGCTGAATGGCCAGCGATGAACATAACTAATCGATGTTAGAAATCAAACTTGATTGTCGCCGACATCGCTGATTTCCCGATTGTCCGATTTAGTATCTTGGTTGTGATAAATTCGTGTATTTCCCTTTTTATACTATTATTGTTTTCCTTGCACTTCAAAGTACATACTAGTGTATGACATTTTCTGTTGCATGGTATTCAAGAAAAAGAAGCTTGAACGAATTGATCCTTCCTTTAAAATTATGTTTCAGCCTCAAACGTTAAACAGAAAAGTAAATTTTTAGATTTTTCATATTACATGTCAATTTACAGAAAAGTTAAACCTCTTTCACAAATTGAAAAAAAGTGCTAAGCTAGCCCCATGCATTCGTTTTCATAGATTCAGGTAAGTATCTTTGTACAGGAAAGTAAAGTTTTCAAACTATTTACCTTTTTGAAGAACATTTCAAAACCTGATGCCTGTTTTGGATGGTAAAACCTCATCAATTATGGTACTGCGGCGGGTGCGGCTAGCCAAACAGGGGATGCTTACTCCTCCCGGGCGCCTGGTCCCTCCTCTAGCTTGCTATGGGTCCGTTGATGCTCAATTTGGTGCTCTATTGTGAGTGCTGTTAAGATTACCCTTAGCTACACTGACTCTGAATGCTTTTTCGGCTTTGACAAAATGTCGTATGAATCGTTATGCTGTTTGTATTCGGCATAGAGTTTTGCTCTTAATTCCTCGTTGACACGCCATGATGAGAAACGTATACATAGATTCCTTGTATGTGAGTTGAATGAAGATTGTACTTGCAATCTGATGTAAGTTAAGCAGAACCACTGATGCGAATGTAACGATCAGTATGTCATTATCTTCAATGCCATGCAAGGCTTACAGGACTCTGGATGCAATAAATAGCACTAATCACACATAGATCGAATGACCTCATTGTTACTTTCAAACCGTTCCGTATTATGAATTCAAACACTTATTTCTTGTTGCACAGTGGAGCAGTTAGAATAGTTCCCCGAAACTTGATATTTGCTAAGTGTATTAATTGCTTCCTACCAGCTTTGTCTTATTAAAGAAGCTTCGTTTTGGCCCTTTATCACTTAGACATCTTATATTTATATTTTGTTATTTCGGAAACTCGAACAATATTATCGAAATTAAAAGGAGGTTAACATATTGGCACCATCCTTCCAATGTTATTTTGAACATATTTGGATATCTACTGAATCGACCCTACAGGAAATTTTGAGCCGTGCACTCTCTGTAAAGTAAATACACAAATTCAATTTCTGAAAATAAAACCACTAAAAAGGCCGCTAGTGAAATGAATTTGGGTGGCTTATGTAAAACACGTTGGCTGGAAGCATCACTAATAAGAATTTGATATTCGAAAAACATGTCTGGTGCATGAAAACTGGTTTGAAATTTTCTTCAAGAAGGTATAAAGTTAAAACTCTTCTGTATTATTTCATGAAGCTTTTGTGTGCCTTTTGTTCATCCAATAAATAGTCATGTGTTCTTTTTTTTTGCACATGATGTGTTGCTTGAGGATATCTACACCGATGTAGCCATATGATGTTGTTTAAATGATGAGTAGAATCAAGAGGGTAATTGAAACTGTTATCAAACCTCTATCAGACCAAACCTCAGGTAGACGAGCTTCAAAATCATTTTCTCCATCTGTTATGATAATAATTGGAACACGCAATAAGAGAACTATCACGTAAAGTCTTAAAGCGGCTACGTTGGCATCACGTAATAAGTACATTCCTCATAGTAAGGAAGACTGACATTGGAAATAATTCCAAAAAGCAGATTCGAAACTGGTGAATTGAGGTAAATTTGGCTTTGAATTTTTGTTTCTAAGCATTCAATACAGTGATTCTTATTGCCCCCGCTTTCGCGAAAGCGCGGGGACATTAAAACCGGTTCGTCCGTCTGTCCGTCATTCACAAAAACTTTAACCTTGTGCATAACTTTTAAATGGTAAGTGATAGGGCTTTGATATTTCACATGTGTATTCCTTGTGACAAGACCTTTCCATGGATACCAAATTTTTTGACCTTGTGACCTTGACCTTGGAATTTGACCTACTTATTAAAAACTTTAACCTTGACCATAACTTTCGAATGGAAAGTGATAGGGCTTTGATATTTCACATGTGTATTCCTTGTGACAAGACCTTTCCATGGATACTAAAATTTTTGACCTTGTGACCTTGACCTTTGAGCTCGACCTACTTCCCAAAAAACTTTAACCTTGTCCATAACTTTTTAATGGAAAATGATAGGGCTTTCACATTTCACATGTGTTTTTCTTGTGACGAGACCTTTCTGTTGGTAACAACATTCTGACCTTGTGACCTCGTCCATGGAGGTTAACCCACATTTAAAAACTTCAAACTCGACCATAAGTTTTTGATGGTAATTTAAATGATATGTCTTAAATATTTCTCTTTGTAAAGTAAATGTACAAATTTAAATTAGTGAGATGAATATGGGCGGCCTATGAAAAGCACTTTGCCTGGAAGGATCACTGATGGGAATTTAAAATTTTAAGCACGTATCTGGTGCATCAATGACAAGTATGGATAATGACCATATCCCTATATACAGCACAAAATCGATAATTTAGAAAATCATAAACCGAAGGCATACAAAATCAAGATAAAACAGGAATCAAAGCAAACAAACGAGAACCTCCACCACATGAAAAGAAGCGAACTCCCGATATAGGGATATGGTCATTAGAAAATGTATCCATATTTGTCATTCCATGGTAAACGTCCAGAGGAAATTTGTAAGCCATCAGATTCCTTCTATTTAGCCGTTGTAGTACAAACGAATACAGCCTCCTTGCAAGAACAGTGGTTCATAAGAGGACCTATGGGCAAAAATAAAATCGAGGCTCTCATGAAAGTTATGGCAAAGTCGGCTTCCCATGATACAACCAATCGAATTAAAAAATACCAGCGTAAGAAATACACTCGTTCAGAAAATGACAGAAAATAAAGTACCAGACACACTGCAGGTCACAAATCACAGCATCACTGGGGAATCACAGAACAATAAACTGTGATCAGGAATTCCAACACATTATGCAAACCTGCAATTTCTTCAAGTTCCATGACTAGAGAGATCGAATTTGACGACATTTATAGGTAAGAAGAGAGATAACATTTTCTGGATTTCCTCCCAAATACTTCTCAGTATCTTAGAAGGGAGGGGATTTTAGTAATGTGCCTGTCAGTATCTTAGTAATGCGCCTGTTATTCCCTCAGAGTCTGCGATTTCGGTTGCGCGTCCGAGTGCAGTTGGCCATGATTCCTTTCCTGCGTTACAAAATTCGACGAATATCCAACAATCGTTGTTCGCAGGATCGTCAGTAAACAATTGGTCAATCAACATCAACAATAATTATCCAGAAATTCCATAAAAACACAAAAAGAGAAGAGAAATGGCAATCATATCCGACTCAGATTCACAGTGATTGTGTACGACGCGTGTGCTTTGATGCTTAGATATTCCATATTTAGTCAATTATCAGTGGGACTACGCGAAGTAGTCCCTACCTGTGACGAATTTCTTAGAGATTATTCTCTGTGTTATTTTAAAGTCAACTTAAAATATAGGTTCATAAGTATTGACTTTACAAAGTAAAATATATTTTTCTGAATACATTTAAATGTATTTCATAAGAATTCTATCCTTATTTTCCTTAGCAATCGACAAGTACTTAAGTAGCGATATTGGCAACGGTATGTCACATATCAATACGCCATTTTTATTTCAAATTTTCCTCGTTCAAAACTCATGTTGGGCTTAATAACACGGAAAAAAGGAGTGTTTTTGTGGGACTCACATTGAGCATGTACTAAAAAATCACGGAAAATTGTGGTAAATCTTATTGTACAGATAAATGAAATGAAATAAAAAAAATCAAGTGGAAGCCATTTTACAAGAAATGCCCCTTGAAAGGGGAGAAAAAAAGATAAAAAATATGTTTGTTATGTGGGATGATAAAATCCCATCCCTCGGGGTCTGGATTCTGGTCGGGGAACGAGGCTTGCCGAGACCCCTCGGTTGGATTGTTATCATCCTACATGACAACATGTGACTTTGTTATAATCTCATCACCTTAGTGAACGAAAATAATAATTGTCCTTAGCATACTTGGATATGAGCAAATATAATAGTTATGCGAATAAAAACCCATTACTTCATCTGCATATCTTCCTATAATCACATGCAACCACTGTGCCTCCCCTTCCTAACAACTCTAATGTATAGTTCTGTCATAAGTTCTTTGGAATTCAATACATTTCAGGTCATGCTTAGAATTTTCCATTTAATATGACAAATATGGATAATGACCATATCCCTGTATATAGCACAAAATCGATAATTCAGAAAATCAGAAACCGAAGGCATACAAAATCAGGATAAAACAGTAACCAAAGCACACAAACAAAAACCTCCACCATATGAAAAGAAGCGAACTCCCGATATGGGAGTGAGACCAGGTGCCCAGGAAGAGTAAGCTTCTCCTGCATATTCATTTGTTGAACTCCCTTTATTTCAACCGAGGGTATCAACGATGAGACATATATTATAGTAATGCACAAATAGTTCACTGAAATTTAGCGCATGTACTACAAAAAAACATATTCTAATGCACTCCGTTTGTAACGCGCATTCTGATTGGCTGAGCGATTAAAAAACTGCAAGGGGATTCACGTTTCACTGCAGTTTTTGTTTTGACGTTAAAAGCAGACGTTTTCTAGCTTCTTACTGACCAAAGCATTAGAATAGGGTTACCATACTGATGTTTTACAAAAAATTGAGTTTTACCGCTCGGCTGACGCCTCGCGGTAAAACTCAATTTCTGACAGGGGATTCGCCGATACCCTGTCAGTTTTTGTAAAACACACGCATGGTAATTTGAATACATTTGATAATCAATAAATTCATCACAATTTATCTTATGCACAATTCGTTAAAAACCTGGCCAAAATACGCTCCCGGGCACCTGATCTAATTTCCATTAAAATTCAGTTTTGCTACATTGAACGTATGAGAAATTTTCATCTCTGTTGTGGGAATGTTTTCTATGTTTCTTACTCTTTATCGAACTGATAGTCTTCAGTGCTCACTGTGTATCAATTTAGCAATAGCATCTTATCTACAAGATTCAGTACATGTGTACATGAAATGCGCTTTTGTTTTTCCCCAGGAAAGGACCTGTAACGTTAAGAGCCGTAATCGGCCCAAATTTTACTTGCAATACCAGCTCAGCCAGAATTGTTTAAAATGTGTCCTGTACGTGAAATTATTTCATTTCAAGTATCTTTAATCAAATATAGTAGTTTTATTGACATAATTATGATAAATAACCTATATTTTTACGTAGAAGTGAGGGTAGGGGGTCATTTTCATGATATTAATAACGCGATTGAAATGTCGGAAATTTTCTAACAATCGGTCGCTTTTGATGATCAAAATGTCAAAATGAACTACAATGAGAAGATTCAATAAGAAATACCATGCTAAAACATGATTTTTTTCCGAATATTATATTTCGGATTTATCAGACCGTAAGCACGTGGCCAGAGATATATAATCGAACACTCACTCTCACTTATATTGTACAATTAACAACGCCGCCGTTATAAAAATAGTTTGAATAAGCTTTTTTTCAGTATATAAAATCATATTTCTTTTACATTTACCATAATTCAATTTTCTAAATACTTTGTGAATGTTACCGAGGATGTTTTGAGCATTTTCCCAAGATTGACTGGTACATCAGTCGTCAACGCTAATTGTTAACTTTTATTGCGAGGGGTTGTTGAATTATCAATGCCCAAAATTAAAATAAAGGGGTTTATTAGTGAAAAAGTAAATAACAACGAATATTTTTTGTTGAAAATTGATTGATTCGAAGCTATTAATAAAGAAGTTAATTATTTGCCAGAAGCGAATCAAATGCCAATTACTAATTCTCTGTAAATTTCACATCTTTCCTTCACCCCTACCCACCCAATCACATTTTCGTAAATTGACTATTGTTCCCCCCTTTGGAACACAACTCCGCTTTTACAGAAAATTTGTATTATGAAAATACATCTTAGGTAGAAGTGGTGTTGTGTTCCAAGGGGGGAACGATATTTTATGAAAACTATTCCGATTTTCATTGATTTCTATACAAAATAAGCACATTTATACTCAAATATCTCTCTATTAGAGCAATTTTATGAAAAATTTTCTTCAGATTTTGAAGGGGTTTTGTCTTTCGTTTTTGGGACTTTAATTCATTACACACTTGAAAGCGGATAAGTTTGAAAATATTATCGAAACTAAATGAAGTATGTCATTATCTTCAATGCCATGCAAGGCTTACAGGACTCTGGATGCAATAAATAGCACTAATCACACATAGATCGAATGACCTCATTGTTACTTTCAAACCGTTCCGTATTATGAATTCAAACACTTATTTCTTGTTGCACAGTGGAGCAGTTAGAATAGTTCCCCGAAACTTGATATTTGCTAAGTGTATTAATTGCTTCCTACCAGCTTTGTCTTATTAAAGAAGCTTCGTTTTGGCCCTTTATCACTTAGACATCTTATATTTATATTTTGTTATTTCGGAAACTCGAACAATATTATCGAAATTAAAAGGAGGTTAACATATTGGCACCATCCTTCCAATGTTATTTTGAACATATTTGTATATCTACTGAATCGACCCTACAGGAAATTTTGAGCCGTGCACTCTCTGTAAAGTAAATACACAAATTCAAATTCTGAAAATAAAACCACTAAAAAGGCCGCTAGTGAAATGAATTTGGGTGGCTTATGTAAAACACGTTGGCTGGAAGCATCACTAATAAGAATTTGATATTCGAAAAACATGTCTGGTGCATGAAAACTGGTTTGAAATTTTCTTCAAGAAGGTATAAAGTTAAAACTCTTATGTATTATTTCATGAAGCTTTTGTATGCCTTTCGTTCATCCAATAAATAGTCATGTGTTCTTTTTTTTTTGCACATGATGTGTTGCTTGAGGATATCTACACCGATGTAGCCATATGATGTTGTTTAAATGATGAGTAGAATCAAGAGGGTAATTGAAACTGTTATCAAACCTCTATCAGACCAAACCTCAGGTAGACGAGCTTCAAAATCATTTTCTCCATCTGTTATGATAATAATTGGAACACGCAATAAGAGAACTATCACGTAAAGTCTTAAAGCGGCTACGTTGGCATCACGTAATAAGTACATTCCTCATAGTAAGGAAGACTGACATTAAAATAATTCCAAAAAGCTGATTCGAAACTGGTGAATTGAGGTAAATTTGGCTTTGAATTTTTGTTTCTAAGCATTCAATACAGTGATTCTTATTGCCCCCGCTTTCGCGAAAGCGCGGGGACATTAAAACCGGTTCGTCCGTCTGTCCGTCCGTCCGTCCGTCTGTCCGTCATTCACAAAAACTTTAACCTTGTGCATAACTTTTAAATGGTAAGTGATAGGGCTTTGATATTTCACATGTGTATTCCTTGTGACAAGACCTTTCCATGGATACTAAAATTTTTGACCTTGTGACCTTGACCTTTGAGTTCGACCTACTTCTCAAAAAACTTTAACCTTGTCCATAACTTTTTAATGGAAAATGATAGGGCTTTCACATTTCACATGTGTTTTTCTTGTGACGAGACCTTTCTGTTGGTAACAACATTCTGACCTTGTGACCTCGTCCATGGAGGTTAACCCATATTTAAAAACTTCAAACTCGACCATAAGTTTTTGATGGTAATTTAAATGATATGTCTTAAATATTTCTCTTTGTAAAGTAAATGTACAAATTTAAATTAGTGAGATGAATATGGGCGGCCTATGAAAAGCACTTTGCCTGGAAGGATCACTGATGGGAATTTAAAATTTTAAGCACGTATCTGGTGCATCAATGACAAGTATGGATAATGACCATATCCCTATATACAGCACAAAATCGATAATTTAGAAAATCATAAACCGAAGGCATACAAAATCAAGATAAAACAGGAATCAAAGCAAACAAACGAGAACCTCCACCACATGAAAAGAAGCGAACTCCCGATATAGGGATATGGTCATTACAAAATGTATCCATATTTGTCATTCCATGGTAAACGTCCAGAGGAAATTTGTAAGCCATCAGATTCCTTCTATTTAGCCGTTGTAGTACAAACGAACACAGCCTCCTTGCAAGAACAGTGGTTCATAAGAGGACCTATGGGCAAAAATAAAATCGAGGCTCTCATGAAAGTTATGGCAAAGTCGGCTTCCCATGATACAACCAATCGAATTAAAAAATACCAGCGTAAGAAATACACTCGTTCAGAAAATGACAGAAAATAAAGTACCAGACACACTGCAGGTCACAAATCACAGCATCACTGGGGAATCACAGAACAATAAACTGTGATCAGGAATTCCAACACATTATGCAAACCTGCAATTTCTTCAAGTTCCATGACTAGAGAGATCGAATTTGACGACATTTATAGGTAAGAAGAGAGATAACATTTTCTGGATTTCCTCCCAAATACTTCTCAGTATCTTAGAAGGGAGGGGATTTTAGTAATGTGCCTGTCAGTATCTTAGTAATGCGCCTGTTATTCCCTCAGAGTCTGCGATTTCGGTTGCGCGTCCGAGTGCAGTTGGCCATGATTCCTTTCCTGCGTTACAAAATTCGACGAATATCCAACAATCGTTGTTCGCAGGATCGTCAGTAAACAATTGGTCAATCAACATCAACAATAATTATCCAGAAATTCCATAAAAACACAAAAAGAGAAGAGAAATGGCAATCATATCCGACTCAGATTCACAGTGATTGTGTACGACGCGTGTGCTTTGATGCTTAGATATTCCATATTTAGTCAATTATCAGTGGGACTACGCGAAGTAGTCCCTACCTGTGACGAATTTCTTAGAGATTATTCTCTGTGTTATTTTAAAGTCAACTTAAAATATAGGTTCATAAGTATTGACTTTACAAAGTAAAATATATTTTTCTGAATACATTTAAATGTATTTCATAAGAATTCTATCCTTATTTTCCTTAGCAATCGACAAGTACTTAAGTAGCGATATTGGCAACGGTATGTCACATATCAATACGCCATTTTTATTTCAAATTTTCCTCGTTCAAAACTCATGTTGGGCTTAATAACACGGAAAAAAGGAGTGTTTTTGTGGGACTCACATTGAGCATGTACTAAAAAATCACGGAAAATTGTGGTAAATCTTATTGTACAGATAAATGAAATGAAATAAAAAAAATCAAGTGGAAGCCATTTTACAAGAAATGCCCCTTGAAAGGGGAGAAAAAAAAGATAAAAAATATGTTTGTTATGTGGGATGATAAAATCCCATCCCTCGGGGTCTGGATTCTGGTCGGGGAACGAGGCTTGCCGAGACCCCTCGGTTGGATTGTTATCATCCTACATGACAACATGTGACTTTGTTATAATCTCATCACCTTAGTGAACGAAAATAATAATTGTCCTTAGCATACTTGGATATGAGCAAATATAATAGTTATGCGAATAAAAACCCATTACTTCATCTGCATATCTTCCTATAATCACATGCAACCACTGTGCCTCCCCTTCCTAACAACTCTAATGTATAGTTCTGTCATAAGTTCTTTGGAATTCAATACATTTCAGGTCATGCTTAGAATTTTCCATTTAATATGACAAATATGGATAATGACCATATCCCTGTATATAGCACAAAATCGATAATTCAGAAAATCAGAAACCGAAGGCATACAAAATCAGGATAAAACAGTAACCAAAGCACACAAACAAAAACCTCCACCATATGAAAAGAAGCGAACTCCCGATATGGGAGTGAGACCAGGTGCCCAGGAAGAGTAAGCTTCTCCTGCATATTCATTTGTTGAACTCCCTTTATTTCAACCGAGGGTATCAACGATGAGACATATATTATAGTAATGCACAAATAGTTCACTGAAATTTAGCGCATGTACTACAAAAAAACATATTCTAATGCACTCCGTTTGTAACGCGCATTCTGATTGGCTGAGCGATTAAAAAACTGCAAGGGGATTCACGTTTCACTGCAGTTTTTGTTTTGACGTTAAAAGCAGACGTTTTCTAGCTTCTTACTGACCAAAGCATTAGAATAGGGTTACCATACTGATGTTTTACAAAAAATTGAGTTTTACCGCTCGGCTGACGCCTCGCGGTAAAACTCAATTTCTGACAGGGGATTCGCCGATACCCTGTCAGTTTTTGTAAAACACACGCATGGTAATTTGAATACATTTGATAATCAATAAATTCATCACAATTTATCTTATGCACAATTCGTTAAAAACCTGGCCAAAATACGCTCCCGGGCACCTGATCTAATTTCCATTAAAATTCAGTTTTGCTACATTGAACGTATGAGAAATTTTCATCTCTGTTGTGGGAATGTTTTCTATGTTTCTTACTCTTTATCGAACTGATAGTCTTCAGTGCTCACTGTGTATCAATTTAGCAATAGCATCTTATCTACAAGATTCAGTACATGTGTACATGAAATGCGCTTTTGTTTTTCCCCAGGAAAGGACCTGTAACGTTAAGAGCCGTAATCGGCCCAAATTTTACTTGCAATACCAGCTCAGCCAGAATTGTTTAAAATGTGTCCTGTACGTGAAATTATTTCATTTCAAGTATCTTTAATCAAATATAGTAGTTTTATTGACATAATTATGATAAATAACCTATATTTTTACGTAGAAGTGAGGGTAGGGGGTCATTTTCATGATATTAATAATGCGATTGAAATGTCGGAAATTTTCTAACAATCGGTCGCTTTTGATGATCAAAATGTCAAAATGAACTACAATGAGAAGATTCAATAAGAAATACCATGCTAAAACATGATTTTTTTCCGAATATTATATTTCGGATTTATCAGACCGTAAGCACGTGGCCAGAGATATATAATCGAACACTCACTCTCACTTATATTGTACAATTAACAACGCCGCCGTTATAAAAATAGTTTGAATAAGCTTTTTTTCAGTATATAAAATCATATTTCTTTTACATTTACCATAATTCAATTTTCTAAATACTTTGTGAATGTTACCGAGGATGTTTTGAGCATTTTCCCAAGATTGACTGGTACATCAGTCGTCAACGCTAATTGTTAACTTTTATTGCGAGGGGTTGTTGAATTATCAATGCCCAAAATTAAAATAAAGGGGTTTATTAGTGAAAAAGTAAATAACAACGAATATTTTTTGTTGAAAATTGATTGATTCGAAGCTATTAATAAAGAAGTTAATTATTTGCCAGAAGCGAATCAAATGCCAATTACTAATTCTCTGTAAATTTCACATCTTTCCTTCACCCCTACCCACCCAATCACATTTTCGTAAATTGACTATTGTTCCCCCCTTTGGAACACAACTCCGCTTTTACAGAAAATTTGTATTATGAAAATACATCTTAGGTAGAAGTGGTGTTGTGTTCCAAGGGGGGAACGATATTTTATGAAAACTATTCCGATTTTCATTGATTTCTATACAAAATAAGCACATTTATACTCAAATATCTCTCTATTAGAGCAATTTTATGAAAAAATTTCTTCAGATTTTGAAGGGGTTTTGTCTTTCGTTTTTGGGACTTTAATTCATTACACACTTGAAAGCGGATAAGTTTGAAAATATTATCGAAACTAAATGAAGTATGCATAAGAAAATGATTCGCAGTAATTTCTATAAAAATTGAGCTAGAGGTACTTTTTTTCAAACTGTTCCGATTTTATTTTACGTAAGTTATTCCCCATGAATTTTGTTTTAGGTGTGGATTATTATTGATTTAAACTGTTCTAAAAGGATAATCTTATGTTGTTTGAATTTGATTGCGGTGTGTGCTGAGTGGGTCGTATTCATATGGACGTCATAGAAACATTGTCACCGTGGCGTAGCGGTATGAGCGGTCTGCTTGGTATGCTAGGCGAAGCCGCCGTACGGAGTTTACCGACTTTATAGATAATCTTATGGACATCGAAAATTATATTATAAATTGTTTGCATTTCACCCAAAATAAGGCAAATTTTACCGCTCTGACATTTTTTGTCAAGAACCACAAAATGGCACTATTATTGAATATATGAGGAGGGGAAATCAATTGGAACACTTCTGTAATATTAAATGTTGGTTATAGAGGCAGCTAAGGACAGAGATCTTCATTTCCATCAGAGAAAACCCCATTGTTTCATGAATGATTTATGAAATTAAGAGTCAGACATTTCGAGAATACACGAGGAGAAAAAAGTATGCGCTTAAATGTATGAAAGGAGCCAGTGCATTATCATTCAGCTTTTCTCTTGGCGGAATATTGTGACTAATACATGTATGTAAATGAGTGATCAGTTTGAAAAATTACATCATTAAGATTACTTCAGGGAAATAAAATTTCAAGTCAATTCCAGAAACAAGAAAAACCCTTTGTTAGGACATATCCTAGCCTCTATTGATATATTTCCATCAAGTACTCTAGATAATCCGTGATTCTTTATATCATACTGTAATAAAATGTTCATGTGAGCAAGTGAATAATAAAAAAATTATTTGCATTGTCTATTGAATTAAAAAGATTAGATATTGAGATTGGACAGTTTGTTATCATTATTTTGTTACATACGTGGATTGTCAGTCGAGATAATAGCCTTATTAATAGAATCTAGCACCACTTAAAGTTTCGGATAGAAACATATCAGTCGAGGATGGGATGGATAAAGTCAAAACCGAGGCGTTGACCGAGATTGAGACGTTGATCCATTACACCCGAGACTGATATGTTTCTATCCGGACTCGACTGTGGTGCTTGATTATTTTTCTCGCACATTGAAACCTTAAAGTTCCTCTTGTTTACGCATCAGAATGATTTAATGCCGTGCTAAATACATGTGCACTTGAAATAACGTACTATTCGTCAGTTTCTCCGTGACGTCATAAGCTACAATCAACAGTGCCGATTCAGTGGTACCAGATCGAATCTTCCAGAACTGCTGAGAAGGAGAATCAGTCTCATGTGCGAGGATAAGAGTTCTTATATGGTTCTTGCATACAGAGGTAATGTAGGACGGGGTAATGAAACCTCTGTCCTTTAATACAATCCGTTCCTCTAAGTCTCACTAATGTTAATTTACATTTTCAGCTCGATCTATCTTTCTCATGTATTTGTATTGTACATTGTTTCCTGACGAGATAAATTTGTGTCATAATGTAGACCGATATACGTGCAAGCATTTTCAACATATACTCGTGACTTTTATCAACTGATAACAGATCTTGTGATTATACAGGAAACTATATGAAATGTTAGATGAAAATATCTCAATGAACTAGCAGGTAAGTGTCACATTTTCATTAGATGCTTATAAAGATGTGATGGAAAATAATGACGCGGTTACAATTGTTTTAAAATTATACTTAAGGATTTATTGAACAACGCCAAATTTAATTTTTCACAAAATGGCCCCAGAGACACAGATGAATATGTAAATGGATATAAAAAGAGGGCAAGCGTAATACAGTCCGTATAGAATAGAAAGAATAGTTGAATTGTGTTTTAAACAAAGGCAGAATACTTGAATAAAAATGACACCGTCGCTCAAAAATTGCAATTTTGAGCCAATTGACTGTAGTTGATAGTTAATGATTAGGAATTAATCCTGCGGATGAATCTTTGTCAAAAACTAACAAAATGATCAACAATACACAGCGACGATTTGAAATTTCATGATTTAATACGAAAAAATGAATTTCGGACTAAAAAAAAAATAGAAAAATTTATATTTTCCAATTTTTTCTTCAAAAATCGTCAATTTTTAATGAAGTGACATCCGCTTTCCTGCAATGTAAATTTGTTAACAAATACACTGTGATAAAGATTAAACTTTCTATTTTATTCAGGCAAAGTTTGAATAGGATACGTTTGGTATTTATTGTTTTGTAGTATTTTGAATATAGTCATGGATAAAACTCCAAAAGTCCACAACTTTGAAAATCGCCATAATTTCTTCAAATGACGTCGGAAATCTTCAAACTTTATCTGGATACATCGTATAAAATATTTTAAGGAAGTTAAGACTGCACTTTTCCAAGGAAATGAGAACACAAATAATGCTGCCGCCATCTTGGTGTTCAAACCCTCCTTAAATTATTAGAGAGGTTTAGTTACAAGTTGTGTACGTATGACGTCATCACTTCCTGTGATCTTTGATAGAACGGGTATCTTCTTTAAAATTTACCACACTTATCATTGGTCGAACGTCCAGTTTTCGTTGTTATAAAGCACGTTTAGGATTCTAACTTTCCTTACGTCGAGGTTTTACGAATCTCGATTTACATTTCTTGCAGATTAAACTTATTGAGAAGAAGTTAACTACACGTACACCTTTCTACCTTTCTATACTAAGACCTTCTCATGTCCGCACGTTAACTAAACAACGTCTTCGGTAACGTGTACATGTACGCAATGCATACACGATGAAAAAAAATTGTGACTAAACTTCTCTATTAAAAGAGAGTTCTAAGACTCGTGTGTGGTTGTAATGTACCTTTTTTCAGATTTAATACCAAATATCAAAGAAAAAACTATGTTATTTCGTATTTTGTAATGTTTCAAAACATTGATTATATATCACGATGTATCTTGATATCAGTAGGTATGGATATTTCAACTCAATTAAGTTATCTATTTGGAACGGAAGAATACGTTGGTATGAGAAGACAACTCGTCTTTCTGAGGGAGACATTGTCGAACCACATATACCGTGAACGAAATCAACACATAATTTATGGTGGAAGTCTCGGTGAGGGTGTGGCCTATCCAGAGTCTGATGATGACATGATGCTTTCTCAGACGAACAGTCGTGTCGTGAAGACATACAGAGAGGCTACTCAGGCTGGAGACGTGCTGATGGTACCTTCTGAGTTCTCCCCTGGATATTGCCTTCTTCTGGACGCGAAGAGATCATATAATCATGACATCATATATTTCATGCATGGAAGTAGCTTTATTTCTTCGTCTTTATGGAAACGGTTTTTCGCGGGAGAAGGACGATATATCCATGGTCCATGTCAATCACAAACTATTGGTACTGAAGAGTTTGATTATGCTGTCTGTATTCCTTGTTATACATGGCCTGATATAGCAAATAACTGGATAGTTAGAGAACGTTCGTATTCATGGCCTTCATGTGAAATGATTCAGAATATCGTCCACAACGGTTGTCATGTGGTACCAGTTGGTGATCCAGACTCTCCTAATGGTGATCATGAATGGAGAATATCATTTTCTGTAGCAGAAAGGACTCTGATGCATTCATTTAACCACACTCAGTTTCTAGTATATAATCTTCTCAGATTAACATTGAAAAGAGTAATAGACAAAACCTTTCCTGGAGTGATTTGTTCCTACTTCTTAAAGACTACATTATTCTATACTGCGGAGAACACTCCTATGGAACTTTGGCGACTAGGAAATTTAGAAAAATGTTTCACACTTTGTCTTTCTGTTCTGTATTATTACGTAGATTATGTATTGTGTCCTAACTTTTTTATACCAGAGTACAATATGATCAAACGGAAAGTCAATCATACAAATCGCATTCCAATATTACAGTTGTTAAGAACGGTGCATACGATAGGAATTGCTGGTATAATACATTTAAGTGGAGAATCATTTTGTCTGATTGCTGGGCTGTCAGCAACAATGATGGAATTTAAACTCGATAGAGAATTCATGTTTTCATCACATATAGTTAAATGTTTTATGGAGATTGAGAGTTACTTCAGCAACTTACCAGATATTAACATTGAATGTTCTTCGCTCACCCTCTCCAGATTTTTGAGTTTGTTAGAGTGTAACCCGACCATCATACGGAATGAATTTATTAGTACTTATTGGTATAAAGGAATCATCGCATATTGTCTCACTACGATATATTACCTGTTTAGCTCATCGGGAATTCATAAACATAATTATCGTCTTTATAAAACGCTGGAAGCTCTACTCAGAATAGGATATAGAGGAGATGTAACAACAGGGAAACTTATACAATGGCTACGTACATGTACATGGTTGGTAAAACAGAATCTGCTTTATGTGTTATACAGAAACTGTTATCAGAGTATCCACCATATGCCATTGATTGCTATGGAGATGAGATTAAAATACGAGCATACATGGACGTGATGTGTGGTAGGGGATTTACCATGAACTACAAGATACGACATGCTCATGCACCACATTATTGTCTATACAAGGCCTATCTTAATGCTTTCCCTTCACCTTTGAATATGTGGTTAACAATCATGAGTTCAGTTCCATTAGAACCTCTAACATACGCATACTTCCTGGAAAGCCTTTGTCATGTTCAACATCAGAATCAGCTTATGATGATGAAATCATTGAAGTGTCTCGTTAATCACATGGGTTATCTGAAGGATGCCTTTGACATCGTTAGTACTAGAATGTGTGTGGGTATCATCAAGTATGTACTTGATGACAGCCAGTCAGCATGTAGATGGTTTGGATCAATTTACGTCATGAAGGATATTGAACCTTCACCGTTCGATGAATTGTTCTCACGTTCAGCTTTGACATACATTGCTTGTTTGTTGAATAAGAAATTTTAATCGGAAATATATGACTTTCTTATGTTTGATATGTCCACGTCTTGACCTGTTATTTAATAAAATACATAAAAGATAACTTAGCTCATAGCTTCGTTTTATTTCCATTCATAGAAGTGTACGAGTACAGAATATTTCTATTTGTGAAAATGAAATGAGTAGCATTTTCGTTCCTCCGATCTTTCATTTGAGATAGAGTTTTCAGCTTACAGACAAGTCTAATCAAGCACATTTTTTTCTGATTTTGCGCTTCATTGTATTAAAGAAGATTGTAGTAGATGTTAGAAAAAATGTATCTTAAATACAAGCAATTTTTTTCTAATGGGTAAAGCAAATACATACCAAAGAAGCGCAGAATATACTCTTTTATTCCCATATTTTGCATTCATTTACTTATTCCTTCCTACAATATTCCCTTTTCTTTATAATCACATTTTCAGTGTGTAAGAAAAATGACATTTGGCCAACAGCAAACAGACAATTAACTTCTTTGTTCGCCATGTTTAAAGCAGTATCGCATGTGAGTGACTTAAAGGACTGAAGCAGGTCTCGTAATTGTATTTTGAGCATTTCATGAAAATCGTATACCTTTTGACTCGCTACATGTATATATTTATATATCGATTTTTGTCACAAACTTCAGAAATTAAGGAAACATTTTGTAAATTCCATTTAACTACGCTGAAACAGTTAAAGAATTAGAAAAAAATGGATTGTACTGCAGTACTGTAATTCAAAAAGTTGTAATACAATGTATTCCAATGATTTAAAGTCGAGCACCATTTAGCATGTTTAGAAAATTGTTCATGACGCGAAGATGTGAATGATGTATAATTTGTGTTAACTCCACAGAATATATCAATTGAGATAAGAAGAAAATTCCAATCTAGCGTAGAAAGTTTTGATTTTTCTCAAGCCTTTGTCTGCTACTGTACATCATTAATTGTAGTGTCGATTTCTTCCTCTTCATTGGATTTGGTAAGATCCAAAGAAAAGTCGCAACCTTCGTCGTATTTGAATTGGCCTTTCCGATTGCGGGAAAAAATGCAAAATTACGTGACGTCACAATGTTTTACCTCGGACAAACAAGCTTCGAACCTCGGTCAAACATCGGAACTGCGTCATGGAGTTTCTTAAAATGTTCCCGTGTTCGGAAGGGTCAATTGAGCTTCCAGATTGCACATTATTGCGTCATTATCACCAACCTTAGTAGTTACTGTAGACATTTCCTTTTTCAGAGATTATTTGTTCTCTTTGTTCATAGCTCAGTGCAATATACTTTTAGTATAGATGTTTCTAAGTTTATTTGAAATTTTCTGTTACAAAATTTCTTGAAATTTCTAAAACGTGGGTCCTGTAGCATCATATCCCACCCATTCTGCTACGTCTTTTGGTACATTTTTGGACATAACAATTTTCATACTTTTTGGCCATATTACATTGTTTAAACTGAGGATCACTGACGAGGATTTAGTACTCGAAACGTGCATGTCTGGTCCATGCTGTAAATTTATCAGGTTTTAAATGATGCTATTGAATCTAAAGACGTTTAACATTCTATATTTCGTTCTTGAATGAATTAGGTGAACTTTGATATTTGATTGAGTGTTTCGGCAGTATTTTGTTTAAAAATTTTCATTTAAAATCAATCAAATATCAAAGTTGCAATAATATCTTTTTTAAAAGAAGAAACATAATTTAGAAACACAGAGTGTCCGGTCTTTTTTATGAGACTTGCGTGGCTGTTAGGTACCCACAAATGTTCAATTTGATTTTAGGGACAATGTCCCCAATGCTACACTTGAAAGTGATCCGCATCGTGAATCTTAAGGATTCAAACGATTTATGAGTTTCTATTTCACATAAATCATTTAAGAACGAAATATAGAAACTTAGAAACATCTGTAATAGTCACTATAGTCATTATATTCCGGATTTCATAGCGAAACTAGACTTTATGAATCAAACATAATCAATTGAGATCGATGGAAAAAACATTCCCCGAGTAGCCAATCAATAGAAGGCGGTCTTTGAAGATCACGCCTCTTAGAATAAGCCTGAGTCGAAGGTATTTTTAGTGTTGAATAAACACTCAAACTATATAGACACTTTTTTTTACCTTCGAACAAAGAAATAAATATCGCCCGAAATTAAAAAAAATCGAAATCGCATTCAAAAGCGAGAGCAGTTCTCAAAAAATGTTACAAAGAAAGAGGGAGAATAGCAAAACTAGAAAAAGCAAAATCCTATGTACTTAATCTATCTTAATACAAACTTGACAACGAAGAGATTCTCTTATTATCCAAAGGCCTAAAGTGTATACAAACTCCAATTACAAAAAGTGCAAGTAATCAACTGCTGCGATCATTTAACCAATTTTCCCGAAAAGTGCGATGCAAATAACATTTTAGTCATAAAACAGAGACATATGAAATGCATCCATTCAGATTAAAATCTGGCATTATAACACCTGACTCCACCCGTGAAAATCTAGAAAAAAATATCGCGATCAATCTGACAAAATTAGAATTATCATCTATCGAGCTCAGGAAAACTCATGATAATCTGTCAATGCATGCAGGCAATACGAAAACTGAAAAATATGAAAGATGTAGTAATTTTAAAAGCCGACGAAAGCAACACAATAGTAGTTCGTGACAAAGAGGAATACAAGAATAAGGGAGTTGAAATGCTGAATTCACTCCACTACGACGAAGTCAAACAACCAAACATAAAAAAATTGAGGATAGAATACAGATAAAATGAAATGAAATGAAAACAAATGGCAAATTCGACATAAACACTGCTAAGTATCTTACAATAATGACCACAAACATCGTGTAGGGATATCATACTTCTTCCCTAAGATACAGAAACTTAATGACGATTTGATAAAACAAATCCGGCAAGGCGCTTGTAATGAACTTCACATTATGTCACCTAGTAGACCAATTATATCACAAATCGGTACAGCAACAGAAAGAATTAGTCATTATCGTGATCATTTTTAACACCGATTGTCCGATTACTAGATACATACATTAAAGACAAAACGGACTTTGTAAACAAAAAAGAGTCACTGAAGCTAAAGCCAGATTACCTTTGATCACATATGATGTAAAAAGTATGTACACTAATATGCCTTTTGATGAACTTCTTGATGCTGTCGGTAGGTTAAACAATCAAAATATACTGCAAACTCAAGTTGAACTTAAATGCGCTACCAAGGGAAACATGATGATACTAGATCTACCAACATTATAGTTCTTGAAAATAACTATAATTTCGAATTCAATGGCAAAAATTATAGACAGCTCATAGGTGCAGCTATGGGAGCAGTCCCAAGCCCTGAACTGTGTGATATTAGATTGTAAGAAATACAGTAACAAATGCAGTGTTATCCAAATTTGAGTTTAGAAAAAAAGATGAATTTCACGGCCGATACAGTGATGACGGCTTTATCATATACAACGGTAGTTCACAAGAAGCAGAACATCGGTTTGAGAAGACAAAACACTTCACAACCTTCTAAATATCAGACTCGGGAATAACATTCCTTGACACAACAATATATAAAGGGAACAAATTTAACACATACAATGTGTTTGATATAAAGTTGTACTTAAAACCTACAAATAATTTTCAATACCCGCAGAGAGAAAGCACACATCCAAAATCTGTGTTCAAAGGTTTAATTAAAGGGAAATGATACAGACTTACGCGCAACACGAGTGATACAGACTAGTTAGAAGATGTACTACTTGGTTTCAAAGAAAAAAAAAATACAACGTGGTTACCACGAACATTGCATTGCCGATCATACAAGAAGTATTACACAAAAACAGAACAGAAATTCTTCAACCGGAACTTTTAAAAAAAAGAAAGATACCACAATACTTGTTACAAAATTTGATCCAAGAATATCTTAAAATACTGGAAGTTAATATCAGATGATCAGTTTCTTAAAACAATCTTATACGAAAAGCACAAGAATCTATCAGAAATACTAAATTCATCAGTTGTCAATTAATGCACAATCACACAAATTTATGGTTGACCCCTGATGAGGCAGGACTATGATAGAAGCGACGGAAATTATGCCACATGTTGAATGAAAATTTTAAAACAAAATACTGCCGAAACACTCAATCAAATATCTGAGTTGCTATCATTTTTTTTAAAAAGGAAGAAACATAATTTTGGAACACAGAGTGTCGGGTCCTTTTGATGAAAAATGTACAATACAATACCTTTGAAACAAAGGAAATGGCTTCTGGGGTGTGTAACCCCTGCCCCTTTCAAGATCAAGTGTTCAAATGCCTAAACGTAAACCTGTAACTACTATCTCATCATACCAAATGGTAATTCACAACGTTTTAAAACGATTTTCAGTCAGGAGTTTTCACCATTTGAACCCCCACTCCCATTACGACATAGCCCTGGACCAAATATTGGGTGCCGAAACAGTCTCCAGACCACTGGCCGTTCTGACATTCATCAACACCCCCTCCACCCATATTATATAAACCTTACAGTACGTATTAATCAAACACGTACAGTCAGAAAATATGGAGGGGGATTAGGGTCACAATGCTATTTGACTTGCTTGCATGCTTCATGCTATGTTGCTTCATTCAACGTTTGATTATTCCATGTTCATTTGTCTTGCTTTCATTTCAAATTGACTTTATCTTTCTTCTTTGTGTAATTTTGCTTCCCTGCATTTTACATTTGTCCTTCGTCAATGCATAACTGTCATTATACCATGCATTATGACATCTTTCTTTCTGCCATTATTCTTTCGTCCTAATGCTATGATTTCTTCGTCAATGCTAACTTCAATTTTGATACCAGATGGCGCTTCGCGCGACCGCATGTGCCTGTCCTTGAAATGAACTTTGAAACATCCCCTGTCGTTTCAAATTTCTTTTACATTCTACAGTATCGTTCGAAAAGTAATTATATTATCGCACGAGAGGACAGAAGTAGATTGATAACGCTGTATAAAATATTTGAAAAATAGTATGAATAAGTAAATATTTGATTTTATATGCATCAGATTTTTGTAATTTTTTTAATACTATAAAATACAACGTAGTTAGTTTAAGCTCGATGGCGTTGTGGTTACCGCGTTTGTCATCTAAATTTATTTTACACCTTTCCGAGTGGGTTCGATTCCCGGACGAGGATACATTTTTTTCCTTTTGTCAATTTTATGTATAATGTAACTTGTCCATGTTGTCCATCTGCCCAGTAGAGGATGTAGAAAAAAATTGGGGGTACTTATATAAATTATGCAATTTTTTTCAGTTTTTCTTTGGGGGGATCATTGTTTTGGAAAAAAATATGGCGGGCAACTGTACATTATCACTATTCAGTTGAAATAAAAATATTTTTTTATTACAAAACTTTGCAAAAGCTTCGTTGGCTCACTGTCGTCGCTTGCAATTAAGTCATCTATGAAAAGTCATAATTTTAATACATGCCCGTCAATGTCGTTTTTGTACCATAAATCGGGTGATTTTTGCATAAAAAAATAAAACTTCTATAATTGACTTTGAAGTATGGACTTATGAAAGTCAATGTTCAAGGTCAATCCTTGCAAGCATCAAACGCTTGAATTTCAATCGTAACCTTGATCTTGGGTCGAACAACAGTGGCGGATTTAGGGCATCTTCGTCCCCAAGGCGCATCGTACTCCGTGCAAGACTGCAAGACGGGATTTAGGGATGCCGCGGAAGGGGCATCCTCCCCTCCTGCACAGACCCATTATTTTCCCGGCAAAAACAGGTACATCAGTAAAATCGGCAAAATTCGCCCCTTGACCCCCGGCAAAGTGGGCGCTGGATCCGCCACAGAACAAGAAGAATCGGACAAGTTTGCCATAATGCAATCTAATTAAAGCTATACCTTCCTTGCGCTCCTAACACGGAGTATAGGAACACAATAAAGGTCTAAATTTTGGCCATTGTTGAAAAAGGCTGCGAATGATACTGAACTGTTTTTGTGCCACGTTCCTGAGCAGGCGTAGTCCTGGACCAACGTACGGCGTAGCTCTGTTTGAAAAAGTGGAGGGGCACAGCATCCCAAAATTCTACCAAGCAAAAACAAAAAACAAAAAAAAAAAAAAAAAAAAAAAAAAAAAAAAACAAGGAGGGGGGGGGGGGGGGGGGGGGGGGGGGGTAGGAGACATTAAAAAAATGTGGGGTTTCATGTTCTGTATGCACAAATTTTAACATTTCTGGTGCAATTCTAAATTTTAAGTACATGAATAAATGTCTGGCGAGCAGTAGCGAGCCAGGACATTTTTTAGCAAAAAATTGACTTATCAGAAAATAGTTTCTATACCCTCTATCATTAACAAGTACATTTAATAATATTCTATATAGATTGAGTTAAATGTTTTATGTACATTGATAAAGTAATATGTATAAAGGATGGATCAGAATAGCTAAATTATTCAGAAAGTCTATAAAGAACTGGCGAGCGGTAGCGAGCCAAAGAAAAATTTTGAAAATTGACCGAAAAATTGTAGATTTATGGTACAAAGTGTTGCCATTTTAAACAATGTTATGTTAATTTTGTGATTGAAAAATTGGGGGGGGGGGGGGGGCACAAACATGGTTGTGCCCCTCCACTTTTCAAAGTCCCCCCCTCAAGTTTCTCCTACGCCCTTGTCCTGGACAACAGCTTGGAGTAATTTTGGCATACACACAGAGATGTCAAAAAGTCTAGAAACTGCATTATTGACTGAATCAATGGGGCCGGGGGATGTTGATCTCTAGGTTCGATCAGTGTAGGACGCGCGGCAGTTTCAATTTATCTAGACTTTTTCGATATGAAATACCGCTTTTTCCCACGATATCTCAGAAAAAAAAACTGACTTTTCCCACTCACAATTCAGAAAAAAAAATTAGCCGATGGGATTCGAACCCACGCGGGGATAAAATGCATTTACAATCCGGCACGCTAACCGCTGAGCCACGAAGTCCATATCACTCATATTAGAGCTTCCAAATCCCCAAATGGTTATTACTGTATAAATATAAAAGAAGAAAAAAACAAACAAACAAACAAAAAATAAACAAACAGAAAAGGCCCAAATTAATGATTTCTTTTTTTGTTCAAATATTTCAATCGGCTTTTGCTTTTTTCCGCTATTTATAACTCCAAGTACTGCAACAGGGGACGTCTCAAAGTTCATTTCAAGGAACAGACACAAACGGAGCGCCATCTGGTATCAAAATTGAGGTTAGCATTGACGAAGCAATAATGGCATTAGGACGATGTCATCGAGCATGGTAGAACGACAATCATGCATTGACGAAGGACAAATGTAAAATACACGAAAGTAACATTGCATAAAGAAGAAAGACAAATGCAAGAAAGTCAATTTGAAATGAAAGCAAGGCAAATGAACATGGAATAATCAAACATTGAATGAAGCAACATAGCATGAAGCATGTAAGCAAGTCAAATAGCATTGTGACCCTAATCCCCCTCCATAAGAAAACCATTAAGAATTTTGCTGCTAATATTGAAGTATTTTACAATGATTTGCTAATACTATGAATTTGAAATTATTTCTAAATACTAAAAATCTCATTTTGATATCAATGTTTGCAATTTGACTGGGATTAACATTTGCGCGCATTCATATTTCTCAAAATTTATTCCTGCGCATTTTCATTTTTAAGTTCATTGGGTGCAGAATAGAAAGTACTACAAATCCTAGGAATTAGATTTCCCTAAATAGTGTAGTAAAGGCAATTAAATGGACAAACTTTATGATATGACGGGATTCAATCATATTTATGTGAGTGATTTCTATTATTTTGCAAAATGAATTTCTTTGATCGTGTTTACGTACAAAGGAAATCGAAATATAAATTATCAGAATCAGTAATTTCCAAAGAGGACTGAATTCAGTGATGCCCCTGACTTATTAATGCAATAATTTCTAGAACATCCCACGTTTAATGTGACTTGGGATACATTCTGCGTCAAAATTTTGTGTTTAGCTTTAATAATTCAATGGATCTGAATCTGACATGTTGTTGTAAAACAAACTTACATCTCTCCTTGTACCGCACATACAAAAAAATTCCAAACAATGTTTTGGGAAAACCAACATAAAATTAGATTTTAAGACCTGAATACTTAAAATCTCCGCTTGAAAGTGAAACCGGAAAATGAAGCGAAGCACTCATACCCATCGTGGCTTGTACACAGTGATACATGCTATTATATAGAACGACATAACTGTGGAAATTTTCAAAATGCTATAAAAAGATTGTTACTTGTTATCGTCATATGCAGACTTTCTTAATAGACGGAACAATATTAGACAGTGTGAGAATATGAAGCAATGTTAGATGAAAATATTTGGTTAAAATATAGCTGGTAGGTGTTATATATTCATTGTATGTTTTTGTAAAAGTTAAAGAAAAAAGTGAAGTTATCTTTTAAAGATGGGATGGGATAAAATATGTGTTATATAATTGTACTGAAAATATTTGAATAGTTTTTGTAAGGGGTCATTACGATAGTCTTCTTTATCATTTACAATCATAGTGTTTGGCGTTGGTGCGTTATAAGTCAAAACGGAGGGATTAATAGGGCGACAGAACATTTATGATGTTTAAATCAAGTCATTGCTATACTACTGTGAATATAAAATATTCAAAACAAATACGAAGCGGAATTCATGAAAGTATCAAGATTGCAGGCTTCCATTAGAAGTCATGAAGTAATACAATTGTGATGTATATCATTTCTTATAACGGAACATATCAGTTTAAGATAAAGGAATTAGAGACTAAACAATGCTTAACGCTTCCTATCATGTTCCCAATTATTAATGATTATCACGATATCTCTTGACTTTCAGGAGGAATGGAACTTTCAACTCGATTGAGTTATTTATTTGGAACAGAGGAATATGTTGAGTTGAGGAGAGAACTCGTCCTGCTAAGGGAGAGATTTATGAACTATATACGTCGTGAACACAATCAGCATGTCATATGTAGTGGAAGTTTGAGTGAGGGTGTGGCCTATCCAACATCCGATGATGACGTGATGGTTTCTCATATGATCTGTCGTGCAGTGACGACATACAGAGATGCTACTCATGCTGGAGATGTCCTGATGGTACCAACTCAGTTCTCTCCGGGATACTGTCGTCTTCTGGACGTGAAGGGATCATATAGAAATAACATTATACATATCATACATGATATGCCATTTCTTTCCTCGTCATTATGGAAACAACATTTCGCTAGTGGAGGACAATATATCCATGGACCATGTCAATCGGGAACTATTGGTACTGTAGAGTTTGATTATGCTTATTGTATTCCCTGCTACACATGGCCTGATATAGCTAATGATTGGGTAATTAGAGAACGTTCTTATGCTTGGCCTTCATGTGAAATGATTCACAACATTACCCATAACGGTTGTCATGTAGTACCTGTTGGTGATCCAGACTCTCCTTATAGTAGTCATGAATGGAGAATGTCGTTTTCCGTAGCGGAGAGGACTCTGATGCATTCATTCAACCACACTCAGTTTCTTGTGTATAATCTTCTCAGATTAACATTAAAACAAGTAATAGAGAAAGCCTTTCCTGGAGTGCTTTGTTCATACTTCATGAAAACTACATTATTCTATACAGTAGAAAACAATTCTATGGTACTTTGGGGAATAGAAAATTTTGAAACATGTTACAAAGCTTGCCTGTCCGTACTGTATGACTATGTTGATTATAGATACTGTCCAAATTATTTCATACAAGAATACAATATGATCAAACGGAAAGTCAATCATACAAATCGTCATGAAATTTTATACATGTTAAGGACGCTCCATACGATAGGAGTTGTTGGTATAATACATTTATGTGGAGAATCACGTTGTCTGGATGAAAACTTGTCGGCAACAACGATGGAATATAAACTAGATAGAGAATTCATGTTTTCCGATCACCTTCTTCACGTTCTTTTGGATACTAGCTTTTTCTTCGACAAAATACCACATAAAGATTCTGAATGTTGTTGGCATAACATTTACAACTTTTTGAGTTTGTTAGAGTGTAATCCGACCATGATACAGAATCAACTCATAAGTGCTATTTGGTATACAGGAATCAACTCATATTGTCTCAGAATGATGAATTACCTGTTCAGCTCATCGGAAATTCATAAACATAATTATCGTCATTATAAAACACTGGAAGCCCTACTCAGAATAGGATACAGGGCAGATGTAACAACAGGGAAACTTACAATGGCTACATATATGTATATGGTTGGTAAAACAGAAATAACGTTGTATGTCATACGACAATTGTTATCGGAGTATCCACCGTATGTCATTGATGTCAATAGAGATGAGCTTAAAGCACATGCATACGTGGACGTGATGTGTGGTAGGGGATTTACCATGAACTACAAGATGCGACATGCTCATGCACGACAATACTGGCTTCAAATACATTATCTAAATGCTTTCCCGTTACCTTTGAAAAGGTTGATAACAATCATGGAAGATGTTCCATTAGAACCTCTAACTTACGCATACTTCTTGGAAAGCCTTTGTCATGTTCATTATCAAAATCAGCTTATGGTCATGAAATCATTAAAGTGTCTCGTTAATCACATGGATCATCTGATGGTGGATGAAGACATCGTTAGAACTAGAATGTGTGTAGGTATTATCAAGTACGTCCATGGTGAAAGTCAGTCAGCATGTAGATGGCTCGGATCAGCTAACCTCATGAAGGATGTCTTACCCCCACCAGTCAATGAACGACTCTCGCGTTCAGCTTTGACATATATTGCTTGTTTATTGAATAAGAAATTTTAATCAGAAATATACGACTTTCTTATGTTTGACATATCCTCGTCTTGAACTGTTATATCACATTAAAATACATAGAATATAACTTATAGTTTCGTTTTATTTCCATTCATGCAAGTGTGCATGTACATAATATTTCTCCTAGTAAATGAGAGGAGAGGATCTCCAACAATACTGGGTTACAGCACCAATAGCAAAACCTCAAAACACCCGCTGCAAAAAAAAAAAAAAAAAACACACACACAAAAAAAAAAAACACAAAAACGCAGACATGCACAGAAAGAGACGCAAATAGTACAAAGAACGCCAAATCATATAGAAATATCAATTAGACAAACATAAATGACTACACATAAACCAATGAGACCAATGTTCAATCAATGCCGATTTAGGACGGCCATATCTGCCACGTCGGTAGCAGACGGTGACGTTATCCTGGATCACATGCGCACAACCCTCCCACTTTTCGAATAACCCGGAGGTCTCGAAGAACGCATAATTGTGTGCTGTAAAAAGAAATGATATAAAGGAGGGGATCTCCAAGAAGTAGCGTTTTTGTTTCTCCGATCTTTAATTTAAGATAGAGTTTTAATAGCTTACAGTCAAGTTTAATCAAGAACTTTTTTCTGATTTTGCGCTTTATTGTATTAATATAACAAATATGGATAATGACCATATCCCTGTAAACAGCACACAATCGATAATTCAGAAAATCAGAAAATGAAGGCATACAAAATCAGGATAAAACAGGAACCAAATCAAACAAACAAAAACCTCCACCATATGAAAAGAAGAGAACTCCCGATATGGGAGTGAGACCATTTATTGTATTAATAGCAGATGGTAGTATATGTTAGAAAGAGAGGTATGTTAAATGCAAGCAAATTATTTTTTTTTCTAATCGATAAAGCAAATACATTTCAAAGGAGCTAAAAAATATACTCTTTTATCCCTATACTTCAAATTCATTTACTCATTCCCTTGTTCAATATTTCCTTTTCTTTATATTATTATTAATATGACATTTTCAATGTAGAAGAAAATGACATTTGACCAACAGCAAACAGAAAATCTTTTTGTTCGCTATGTTTAAAGCAGTATCGCATGTGAGTGACTTAAAGGACTGACGTATGTCTTGTGATTGTATTTTGAGCATTTCATTAAAATCGTAGACCTTTTGAATTGCTACATGTATATATATTACCAATTTTTGTCAGAAACTTCAGAAATTAAGGAAACATTTATTCAAAAAGTTGTAATACAATGTATTGCAATGATTTAAAGTTGAGCACCATTTAAAAAAATGTTCATGACGCGAAGATGTGAATGATTTATCTGTGTTTTCTCCACAGAATATCTCGATTGAGCGCAAGGCTATATAGAATTTAATTAATACAAATGTATTTGTGCTTTAATGATACAATAAGAAGAAAATTCCAGTCTAACGAAGATTAATGACAGAAGTAGATCAAATCATACGGCTATAAATTGATTGGATACTTGATTCAGAAATAGCTTGGATTAACTTCATTTGGTATGACGCGTCATCGACTTACAAGGTCATTTAGAACAAAACAACCCACCAACAAACAGGCAAAGAAACGAACAAAAAAAAAAAAAAAAAGAAAGAACAAAATAATCCAATTGTATTGTTCAAGAAAATGTAAAAGCATGTCGCGCATTGCATGTTTGACCGTAAATACGTGGTATTGACCTTGATAGTAATCTTGATCTAAATTTGATGCCGAATCTCATCATACTTCACCGTCCGTTCAAGTTTGAAAATGCCTGATATACTTAAGTATGTGAAAGTGTCGCACTACCAGACAGACATAAGGACTGACGCCGGAAAAAGTGATCTCTATATGTCGTCCTTATATTACAGGCGACATAAAACAAATGAAGTCTTTGGAAGACGAATAAAAAAAAAAAACAACATGAAGGAGATTAATGTGCAAACGAAGACAACTACAAATATTCATAGAAAATAAACCTCTTACTATAAATATGAGTCGGATCACTTTTCGGGGTCTTGGAAGTCACAATGGTTACATATTCAACATTGCAACTCTCAATATTGAAATCGTCAAAATTATCTACGAATATCTCATACAGGAACACGAAATTAATGTTAAGGGGACTAAGTTGCCTTTCAAACCATGTTGATCAAACTTGTAATAGTTTTCAATGTATATTGATAATAATGTACTCTGTAAAATGACGTGCGTTTCATATTGACGCTTCCCATCTACAACATCACCAACACGGCGTCCAAAACATCTACGAAAATCACAGTTTCAATAAAACGAATGTTTAGGGGCTACGTTCGACCCCCTAAGACTGTTTCAATGCTAATTAATGCCAACTGAACTTTTATACATTTGTTTGTTTAAATAACTTACCAACTTCAGATATAAACGAAATGTTGATTAAGTAACTCACTTCAAATTTCATTTCTTTTTCTGTGATGAAAGTTGCAATGTTAAATCTTTTCCCACCTCTTCTATGTTTTTCGTTTGATATCCTGCACACTTCAAACAGTGATATGACGTTATCTCATAGCAGTGAATACGACAGTTCGAAGATGACCATTTGATCCATCCAACCAAAGATTGTACTCTATGTCTTCCGAAATGGAAGTAACCGGATGTGACAGTTCTACCGAATTGAAGCGACGGGTGTTGCATGCAAGCAGGAGATGCTTACTCTTCCTGGGCACCTGGTCTCACTTCCATATCGGAAATTCGCTTCTTTTCATGTGATGAGGGTTTTTGTTTGTTTGCTTAGGTACCTGTTTTATCCTAATTTTGTATGCCTTCGGTTTCTGATTTTCTGAATTATAGATTTTGTGCTGTATACAGGGATATGGTAATTATCCATATTTGTCATGTATGTCATCATTCCATTAATTGTATTGGGTAAATCGTCACACGAAGAGACAAGAGTGAACTGAGTGAAGGTTTAAAGTGTGTTTATCCCGATCTCTTCAACTTGCACACAATCGTATTTTTTTCGGATGCATAATGCGTTTTTCAAGACACCTCTCTGCACATGTAAGATGACATTGCAAACACCCTCCTCTATCGCCTGCTCTTTGTTGTTTCATTTGGCTTTTTCCCATTTCCTCTTTAGACCTCCGTCCTCATTATGTGAATCTTCAGCAGGGAATTTCATTGCCTTAAGCTTCTGAATATTAGCTTTCTTAATATTGTATACCAGGATAAGACCTTACAACTCAAACAACTTTCACAGCTTTCTTTAAATCCATCAAAATGGGTCGTGAATGATACTAATTGTACTTTTGGTATCCTTATGCAAAGGTATTTAGAACAAGAAATATTATTAAGAACACAATATATTACAAGACTCTGTGAAATTTCAAAGAAGAAAAAAACTATATCATGTGCAAGAAAATTTATTCATTTAAATCTACTTATTGACACAAAGATAACACAAATTCATTATTATATGTGAAACATATCAGGAAGAAAAGTATAGTTCTTGAAACATGTTATTATGAAGCGTAGTCACCATAAATAAATTAACAGGGGAATCTTTTTCAGAAAATATCAGATCATTGATGGATAAATATTAATATCATGTCACACATAAAAGTTTAAGTGTTGCAACAACCATTATTTGAAGGAAATGGGATATTAAGCTTGACATTTGACTTATTGACATTACCTGCACTAATCCCTAACTGGAATCCATGAAAATATTGGTTTGATGGGTTTGAAAAATTTTTTCACCAAAATTAGTCCATTCTTATCTACTGTCCGCGCAGCTCACTTCAGAAATCGGAAAATTGAAGTTTTTTCTACTTTGTCGGCAATATTTAAGATTAAAATGTATATTGGGGGATAAATCTCGAAGTCTCATAACTATCTGTACGACAAATATTACGATCACAGTGAAAGAAAATAGTTTTAGATGAGGAGTTTTCTATGTTAATTTTAGCGCGACGTCGCCGATGTTTAACAGAGTCTATGGAGAACGTCGACGACGTCATGCTAAAATTAACATAGAAAACTCCCTATCAAAAATTATTTCTTTCAGTGTGAGCATATTATTGGTCGTACAGACATATATCATACATCGTTAGTTATGAGAGTTCGAGATCTATCCCCCTATATAAATTTTAATTGGAAAATATGCCAACAAATTAGAGAAAACTTCAATTTTCCGATTTCTGAAGTGAGCTGCGCGGACAGTAGTAGAACTATGACATACTGACATACTGACCCAGAATTAAAACATGTTTTTCTTTAGAAATTTATAGGGATGCATATGACTCGGAAAGTACAAACTGATCTAGAATTGAAAGTGTGAAAGGGAACATTTTCAAATGCATAAAAGGCATCAGAAAGACTGTAACTGTTTCCACTTTTTCTTAATTCAGATAAACGAAAACCATTTAGTTTTTCAAAAACATGAAATACAAAGAAATTCAGAATAAACAGTATTCAGAAGTCAAAATAAATACATTAAAAAAAAATTTTAATAATCTAAAATGTATAAAGACAGGTATATCATACATCTATACTCATAGTGTAAAATCAGTACAGTAACTGTTTCTGATATAAAATTGCATATTATCAGATCCTCTTATGAAATATATATATATGTATATTATGCACAATCTTGTGTGCAGATGTAATGAAAAAAGATACCATAACTCTTGTACATAAAGCATATGTAGTTAAGAGTGAAACAATCAGAAACCAGACTTGTCAGAATGACAACATAGCTCGCCGGTGGCAACCATATGTAAATTGCAACAACAACAATAAAAAAGGTCTTATCACAAGGAATGCACATGTGAAATATCAAAGCCCTATCACTTACCAATCAAAAAATATGGCCAAGGTTAAAGTTTTTCAAAAGTAGGTCAATCATCTCCAAGGTCAAGGTCACAAGGTCAAAAATTTTGGTATCCATGGAAACGTCTTGTCACAAGGAATACACATGTGAAATATCAAAGCCCTATCACTTACCAATCAAAAAATATGGCCAAGGTTAAAGTTTTTCAAAAGTAGGTCAATCATCTCCAAGGTCAAGGTCACAAGGTCAAAAATTTTGGTATCCATGGAAACGTCTTGTCACAAGGAATACACATGTGAAATATCAAAGCCCTATCACTTACCATTCAAAAAATATGGCCAAGGTTAAAGTTTTTCAAAAGTAGGTCAATCATCTCCAAGGTCAAGGTCACAAGGTCAAAAATTTTGGTATCCATGGAAAGGTCTTGTCACAAGGAATACACATGTGAAATATCAAAGCCCTATCACTTACCATTCAAAAAATATGGCCAAGGTTAAAGTTTTTCAAAAGTAGGTCAATCTCCAAGGTCAAGGTCACAAGGTCAAAAATTTTGGTATCCATGGAAAGGTCTTGTCACAAGGAATACACATGTGAAATATCAAAGCCCTATCACTTACCATTCAAAAAATATGGCCAAGGTTAAAGTTTTTCAAAAGTAGGTCAATCTCCAAGGTCAAGGTCACAAGGTCAAAAATTTTGGTATCCATGGAAAGGTCTTGTCACAAGGAATGCACATGTGAAATATGAAAGCCCAATCTGTATTGGTTTAAAAGTTATAAGCAAGGTTAAAGTTTTCGTGCACGCGCACGCAGACGCAGACGCCAACGCCAACGCCGACACCGGGGGTATGACAATAGCTCTCCGGACATTCGTCCCGGCGAGCTAAAAAGGATGTATATTCAACACAGTGACTACAAAATATGCAAGAAACAAATATGAAAAGAAAAGAAGGGACGAGATGAATAAAGTAACAAGTATGTCTGCGATTTATGATTTTTACATTCAAGTTTATTCATTAATTAATATTTTTCTTAAGATTCAAGGACCATTTCTGAATTCATATTCAAGCCATTAAAGAAAAATATACTTCTCTATCTGTCATTAATGTAATTCATAAACAATTATTTCTTGAATCCAGGAATGCATATAAACAAAATATAGATGACCCATTTGAAAGACATTTGCTTAAAAATGAAAGAAATTCAGAAGGTACATAAAATGATATACAAACAATACTGAGATAAGAGATGATGTAGAAATGGCACAAAACAAGACTTTCAGTCGCAAGCTTTGAAAAGTTGAAGCAATATACATGTAAAAACTAAGAGTCCCCTTCGGCGTTGCAGGTAGGGGACTAAAAATGTTTAATGAATATTGAGTTCTTTCACTTTCCCCGATCTACAGGTCTATTTGATTTAAATAAATTACTCAATATCAAAAAGAATGTAGAAAGCTGTAGTTACTGTTGCAAAATGAATATTAGATTTTTTTTTCAAGGTCAAAATTCTTAATAATTTCTCAAATCAAAAGACTAAGCCCAGTATAATTAAGCATATCAGAAAAAAATCAAATGTTACTTACAAATTGTATTTGAAAGGGCACTTTTTTCTATGAATTATCAAACAACCGACCCAATTTCATTTTAAATTCAAATATAAGAGCAAACCGCCAATTATTCTAAATTAAATAAAAAAAAAACCATCAGGTTACAGATTCGATTCAATTAAAAAAAATCCCTATAACTTCAATTCCCAAATACCTCAACCCTTACACCAAACTGAAACCTTTAGCCCCCTTAAATTTATCAAAAATATTTTTTTCATATCTTATGTATAATCTAAACCTAAATATATATTTGACAATCTTGTTTTGACTACATGTACATGTATATGCTGAGAAGTGAAGAAATCCAATCTGACTACAACACCACTATGCTGAGAGAGGTAGATCTATCATCATCTCAGTACACACGTCCTTTATACACGTCAGTAAATGCTTCATGTCTTCAGGGAACAGGTGTCCAATATTTCCTATCCTAAAACAGTCAGCATTCAAAACTTTACCTGGATATATCACCTGACCTGTAAGGAAAGAAATAAGAACTGATTTATTAGAATACATGAAAAAAAAAAAAACTTCAATTGAGGCTTTACTAGTAACAAACTTCTAAACTTGAGTATTTCTCAATTCTAATTTGCTTGAGAATTTACACGATTTGAGAAGCAAGTATTCCTCAGCATCATCTTGCATGGAATTTTCTGAAAATTACTGATGATTACCAGTACATGAACAAATAAAAAATGTAATTTCATGAAATCTTTATGGTCCGTACCAAACCCAAGGTATGTACAAAAATATACCGTCATGTACATGTACATGTATTTAACTTAAAGGTCAAAATTGATCTCTTGGTAGAAATTCAAATCTAGAGACTATAAATATATGTAAAACTGAGGCCTAATATCTAAATTGTCTCCTTATTTTACCCAGGCTTATCTCTGAATGCATACATTTCCTGACAATCACTAAATTTCAATATTTTTATATCATGTATATATTTGATATTGTTCTAGGAGACAAATATCTTTTTATATACATCAATTACATCTGTCTTAGATTCTGTTACAAAAATATATATTGAGTCTTTGCGGAATACAGAGTTTTTTCCCCTTACAGACAGTATCTGACGTAAAACCATTGTGACGACATGAAAATGGTATGGTAACTTTGATTTTATACCGTTATTTCCCAGACTTTTAGGACTGTTTCCATAGAATTTGATGACGTCATAATCAGTCTACATCAGATACTGTCTCAAATGGGAAGTAACTCAGGTTTTCGAAAATTGCGAATACCCAACCGATGTAATTCTCTGAGATGAAACTATAGAAGTGGTACAAGCTGCATTTCTGCATGTAAACGATCCTGACGTCAAAATGCATAAACTCTATAGAAATATGCCGTAATGCAGCATTCATGCCCACAATCTTAACCCGCGGTGACCTTAAATTTGATGTCACCTTTTTACCTGGAAAAGTTTGATTTCAGAAAACAAGAATGAAACTTACAGATGTAGTGCATATACATGTATATACTGTTATTAGAATAAATGTCATAATTTGGGTTGCACCTTACATGAACAATAAATGTTCTTGCTTTGTGTTGCATACCTGTAATAATCACAAATTAAGACACTTATTTTATAAAGGAACACATGTAAGAATGTTTTCATGGTAAGGATAAAAAAAGAAAGTAAGTGAACATGGTCACCCTGTGGGATCAAAACGTATGGTGTTATGATTCCTTACATAGTTTTTTGGTATTTTTTCATTCAAAATTAAACTTTAAAACACTGATGAGCCGTTGCAGTAGGGCAATGCCTAATAAATCAATCCATATCATTCAGGTATACAAAAGTTCATTTTGCAAACACTTCAATAGTTTGTCGACGACAGAAAATCATTCCCTTTGACAAATTCTTGAAGTGTTTGCAAAAACTTATGACTTTTCGGATATAATAAAGTTTAACAATATGGGCGTACTAATTAGGCGTTGCACTACTGCAACGTCTCATCAATCTTGTGCAGTATCACTTAAATGATGAGAAAACAATCAAAATTCTCTGTATTAGGAATCACAACATCATACGTTTCGCTCCCACGGGGTGATGGTGAATGCGCCCGTTAATTAGTCTACAAACCTTTGTCAATGAGCCGTGAGTAAAATTCTTTGAATTCAAAGTTCGGATGTTCAGGAAATTTATATGATGTAATAATGTAGCCTTCATGTTCAGGACTGAGAAATTCTTGGAATCCCATCTCCAACATTCCCTTCCTTAGAATGTTTCTATTCTTTTTATATCTGAAACATAAAGAAAAAAAATTCCTATAACAATTCTCTGCATATATTAATTATCATATGTAAGAAAATGATACATGCACCTTATATTCTCATTTGACACCCCAAAATTTGGCTCATTCGTTGCAGGAACAAAATTGCTCACCCAATATGATCTTCACAGAAGTTATATTTGATAGATGCAATTATCAAAACCCTTTTCGAATTTTTCCTTATATATACTGCAAAAAATCTCAGCTTAGGGGCCAATATAGTCCCTCCTTCATAATTGAGACCTCTAATTTAAAATTGCACTAAGCATGGCTAGGCATTGTAGTCGGAGCTTCAGTCATTTTGAGTAAATGATTGGATAATTGACAATGACACAGAAATGAGGTAATAGACCATTTTCCAATCTTGTTAGAAAGCACAAAATGTCCGAGTCAACTTCTTTTGACGTTGTTTTACATTATGACGTCACTGTTTAAAGACACAATTCCACTGAGACGTAACAATGAAAAGTGAGCAAAAATTGCCTACCTCAGACATTTTTCGTCACTTTGTCAGCCAATATGAATTTTGGCAAGAGGCCTATTGTGACCAATGCTGTAGCATCAGTGTATTGCTAGAAAGGAGGGGATCTCCAACAACACTCGGTTGCAGCACCCAAAACAAAACTCCATATCATTCAATGCAAAAACACAGAGCAGACACTCACAAAAAGAGACGCAAAAATAGCAACACCAACGCTGCAAGATATGCCCGTCCAGGCATTAACTTGTCATTAATAATTTTGTGAATGCAATTATGTCAGTTTTAGTCTCAAAAGTCTAAAAAAAAACTGTGAAATTGTTGAAAATTTCTATATTCAAGGGCCATAACTGTGCTAAAATAGGTCAATTTTTCCAAAACTCAAAATGGATCATGCTGTAATAATTGATAATAAGACATATATCAAGTTTCAATGCAATAGCTGCAAAGGTTGCAAAAAAAGTCCGGAAAACTGTAAAATTGTTGAAAATTTCTAAATTATGTTCAAGGGCCCTGATTCTGCTAAAAATAAGTCAATTTTTCTGGAATTCAAACTGGATCTTACGCCGCTTAATATCAAGTCATGTGTCAAGTTTCAATCTAATATCTTGAAAAACTTCAGAAAAAGTCCGGAAAACATGACCTCGGACGGATGGACGCACGGACAGCGCCATAACATAGTACATGTATGTCCCAACTCACACCATAGAAGCATGAAACACATAAGACTCAGAACAGTAGAACATCATAAAACTGTCAAACAGCTTAATCTTATTTCAGGCGTGATAAAGAAATATATTTCTGTCAATATTTTTCCATGTTTTCGTTCATTATTTCTTTTTTTATAATAGTTTCTATAGTAACCTGTTAGCTCTCCCCACTACTCCCCCTTCTTCATCAAATTCCTTGATAGCTTGGCAGAATGCCAGCATGGTGTGGGTAGGGGGCGTAAATCTGAACTGTCCAGTTTTCTCTAATCCATCATACTGGTCATACAGATCTAGACTAAGACTCCTTGAATTACCTAAAATGTAATAAAATACAGATTTAAAGAGGTAAATTTGCTCAAGTCAATACGCAAGATCGCAAATACAGTGCGTGCAGTGTGTCCGTTCTGATTTTTGATTTAGTCACCTACCTTAAAACCATTGTTCAAAACTTGGGCAACATTTCTGCCCAAGTAAATTGATGACGTCATTACAATGGAGACAATCGAAGAGTGCGCGAGAACATTCCTATAAACTTGGTTAGAAGTTTTTGTGATCTTCCGTATTGAAAACTTAAGCAAGAAAGAGTAAATTTCATATCTCAAAATGTGCTTAGTTCTTCAGATCTGTTGCTCACAGATTTAATCAATCAATAAAAGAGTTTGGAAAACCTTTATGTGAATTAACTAAATGAGATTAAATTTTATAAAAAGTGTAACAAAATGCGAAAATCATTTTAAAAAATTATACCTTTAGTTATTGAAAATCTAAAGACTCTGAAACGTAATAATTTACATGTATGTCTCACCTCCCTAGTGAATCTATATACACAGCAAATTGTGTCTCACATGAAATTCATATGAAATGAGCATCATGTAAATTTCACATGAAATTTCATGTTAAACTCATATAAATTTCACATAAGATTTATGTAAAAAATATTTCACATGAATTTCACATAAATTTCCTTCACATGAATTTCACATGATTTTTTCTAAGTGACCTTCACAGGAAACTGAATTCACTTAACATCCATGTAAAAATCTTCACATGAATTTCATGTGAAAAATTTCATGTAAATTTCATGTTCGTGCTCGTTTCACATCAATTTCATGTAAATTTCACATGAATTTCATATGAGGCACAATTGGATGTGTATACATGTATGTTACAACAGCTGAAATGTTCATCTGTCATAGACATTAGATTATGAATATCCAACGCAAACACCTTAATATGCTTCAGTGTTGTGATGAAAAATATACTATTTTCCTATCGTTTTAGATCTAGCTAAAATGTCTGTGTCAACATCTTTTGTCACTGTTTTTCCTTATGACATCACTGTTAAAAGACGTGAAAAGTGCAAAACATTCTTACCACTGACATTTTACGTCATTTGTCATTCATTATGAATTCAGCAAGTAGTCTATTGCATTGATAGCCTTTGATGAACTTTGGTATTAGTGGCCTCTTGCAATACCTTTATCATGTTTACGACCTTACCTTTACATTTTTGAAGATGACTTTTCCTGGCGACAGCATAAGAGAACCCTGGTATCCCCTGCAGACATTTATTGGCGGAGCTGACCATGTAATCAACCTGTCCCCCCTCCATGTCTAATGGAACAGCCCCAAAACTGCTCATGGCATCCACAAAATACACACAATCTGGAATTAATAATGTAGATACTTCAGTCAAGTTTACAAGTATCTGTTTATCTACTAAAAACAGAGTTATGTAATTAATTTCAGATCTTTAAAATACCGTATAAGTAGAGTCATTCGCTGGTTTTTTCGTTCACAGTTTTATGAAAGTAAACCATTTCGCACCGACAATGATTCGTGGTACGGCTTTTGCTAGTATTGAGTTATGCATGTGGAATTCACATTCATTGTAACAAACTTTTGCGCTATAAAGATGACCGTGAAAGAAGTCAAAATTAATACAATGTGAATAATTCGACGTATAAAGTATGTTAAGTCACAGTGACTAATGATTGCATGGAAAAGGAAAAACTCTGGAAAATTTCAATAGACTGACATTGTCAGATGAATTTTTTAATTAATGTTATAGAAATTTTTCACTCTTGGACTTCCCACTTCGAACTTCATACTTCGAACATTGAAGAATCAGTGGTGTAGCTGCCGTTCACATATAAACTCATAAGCGGAGACATCTACATTTCCATTAGTCAATTAGAATTCATCACATACATAGTAAAGTGACCTATGAGAAAATCAGATCTACCATAAAACAACTCGTTTAGCTATGATATTTGCCATAAAACTGTATTATAATTACTTAGAATCATTTGCTGTGTATTAACCTTCGCTACTTTCGTGGACAGCCTCTTACCGTTAAAGTTTGTCTCAGTGAATGATTATATCAAATGCATAATTAAATAGCAGCCGGAGCGGATCCGAGAATCATTGTCCAATTTCCAGATAAAAGATATGACCGTTACTAACCTTGATTTTATACACACAGACACCAGACAGCACATCATTTGGCAATATTTTCCATTAATTGTGACGTCACATCTGATCGCATCGTCTTGAAGCACCTTGATGTGTTGTCACGCTTTTCATTTTGACGTCACAATGAAAATATCGCGAAAATTTGTGATGTCTGGTGTCTATCCGCCAAATGAATCTATTATAAAATCACCTATTGAAAGGGTTTACATTAATAAAACCATGTAAGAAAATTCCAGCAAATGATTCTAACTATACATGTACAGTACACTACATCTACATACTGTACCTGGTATAATTTTCTTAACAATGGAGCCGACTTTCTCTACTGGGTTGAAGACTCCGGAGCTGGTTTCACATTGCACTATTGCCACCAATGTGAAGGAGTTATCTCCCCTGAGCAATTCTTCGACACGACCTGGATCCACCTTTGAATCTTCGGAAAAGCTCTCCAGATGGTAAGGTATATTCAGTACCTCACAGATCTTACCCATTCTTTTACCGTACGCTCCATTCTCTAATATCAACACCTGTCAATGATAAAAGAAATCAGTAATGTACATAATTACATGTATTAAGTTTTTAAAACTAAAGCTTGCATTTCTTCATGATTCCTTCAATTCTAAAGAAATCGAGATAAAGAAAGAATACATATCTTACATAGAATTAAATTGTGTTCATTGTAACTATTGAGTCTTTGCGGAATACAGAGTTTTTTCCCCTTACAGACGGTATCTGACGTAAAACCATTGTGATGTCATGAAAATGGTATGGTAACGTCGATTTTATATTGTCATTTCCTAGGCTTTTAGGAATGTTTCCATAAAATTTGATTACGTCATAATCAGTCTACGTCAGATACCGTCTCAAATGGAAGTAACTCTGGTTTTCGAAAATAGCGAATAAAGCAACAAAGAATTTACGAAGTACAATTGTAAATACCTATCATTTCCATATTTTTTAATCTTCTGTAAACTAAGGGATATTCAGAACAAATTTAGGTTGAAAACAACATGTACATGCCAATTTAATTTAAGCTGTAAAGAAGCTGTATTTGTACTATAGAAAGGTTAAAATCATTTTGTCATTATAAATAAACCCTAAACCACTAAAGGCAGTATGGCTGGATTACAAAGAGCCACTTTTAACTGATGTATACTTTATCTACATCTACCAGTGAAATATTTTTAAAAAAGTGCTATCCCTTATAATTCAAGAGACATGGCTAATACTAAGGTCAGGGTCTCAAAAGAAAGGTTCAAGGTCAAGTCATAAAGAATCTTAAAGTAAAATATGAAATTAATACAGCTTATCATTTAAGAGATATAGTTAAGTCTAAATTTTGAAAGGTATTTCAAAGTTTAAGGTCAAGGTTGCAATAGGTCAAAAGTCAAGGTTTCAGTAAAAGGTCTTGTCATAAGGAATCTATGAAGAAACTATGGAAGCTCTATCCAATTTAAAGTTCAAGGGTTATTATTAAAACTTACTTTTTTTTAAAAGTAGCTCAAACTTCATTGAAGTTCAAGGTCAAGGTCACTAGGTCAAAAGATAAGGTCAGAAATGAAAGGTCTTATCACAAGGAGTTTGAATGTGAATTATGAAATCCCTTCATCTTTCAGGTTCAAAAGATGTGGCTACCGTTATTGTTTATGTAAAGTAGGCAACACTTCAAGGTCAAGATCAAAAGTCAAGGTCACAAACGAAAGGTTTTATCATAAGGAGTATGCATCTGAAATACATAATCCCTACCCCTTAAGCATGTTAAGGTTCAACAGATATGGTCATGGTTAATGTTTTTTGACTTCAAGGTCAAGGTCACTACTCACTACATGTACTGGCAGATCAAAAGTCAAGATCTCAAATGAAAAGTTTGATTTTGGTTAATAATTATGTAATGTTACTCATTAATTCTCCTCAAAGTTTCTCTCTAATGACTGAAATACAAATTCAGAATTTTCAATCTAAAAGTCAAAATTGTTGCTACGATTGATTCACCTCATCAAGGTCTATCACCCCGTAAAATTTCAAGTTACTGCTCCAAACAGTTTTCTCAAGTAAAGCCTGTGTTTGTGAAACACGAATGCCCCCGGTGGCATCTTTGTTAGTATAAACGCCATTTTCTGTTGAGTACGTGAAAGGTCGAAGTCAAGGTGACGAAGTCAAAACTTTTTGCAATCAATGAAATAGTCTTCTCACAAGGAATACAGATGTGAAATATGAAAGCCCTATCACTTACTATTCAAAAGTTATGCCCAATGTTAAAGCTTTTGAAAAGTAGGTCAAAGGTCAAGGTCACGAGGTCAAAAATGTTGCTATCAATGGAAAGGTCTTGTCACAAGGAATACACATGTGAAATATGAAAGCCCTATCACTTACCATTCAAAAGTTATGCCCAATGTTAAAGTTTTTGAAAAGTAGGTCAAAGGTCAAGGTCAAGGTCACGAGGTCAAAAATGTTGGTATCAATGGAAAGGTCTTGTCACAAGGAATACAGATGTGAAATATGAAAGCCCTATCACTTACCATTCAAAAGTTATGCCCAATGTTAAAGTTTTTGAAAAGTAGGTCAAAGGTCAAGGTCAAGGTCACGAGGTCAAAAATGTTGATATCAATGGAAAGGTCTTGTCACAAGGAATACACATGTGAAATATGAAAGCCCTATCACTTACCATTCAAAAGTTATGTCCAATGTTAAAGTTTTATAGTTCGGACAAACAGACAAACGGACAAACAGACAGACAGACAGACAAACAGACGGACAGGCCAAAAACTATATGCCCCCGAATCTGTGATAAAAAGACTTAAACACAACAGTTTAACAAAAATGTTGATACACTGACCAACAGACAGACTGACTTTGCCATTTCATAGACCAGATTTTGCTTCGCAATCCGGCCAAAAATGCTATGGACTGACATATTTCTTGTTGATTTCAAGGCATACACTGCATAATTTAGATACATGTATTGCAAATACATGTAGCTTGGAGTCAGCCAATGAAATTTGTTTTTTTTTTACAAATGCCGAATCTTTACTCTCAGACCTTTCCATTCTGTCTTGGAACAGCTGTTTGAAAAACTGCTTCTACGGCAAAAGTACCGCTACCTTGAACAGGCACAGCTGTGAAATTATCCTCTGAAACTCCTGGTCAAAAAAGAACAAAAGTTGAAAAAAAAGATTTTACAATAATTATTGTTAGATTGTAATTCAAGTACGATAGGCAAGTTATGCTGTTTTCAAACTAATTTTCTTGAGCATGTTGCAGTATCATATTATTGTTATTTTATTGGAACGTCACATACATTTTGTAGTTGTGATTATTGTAACTTAATACAGCTGTTAATTTTATTCAGTTCTTAACATTATATTCTTGATAAGTTAGATTGAATGAATCTATGATCAGTCAATGAAACTTATGCTGATATGTATATCCTTATATAAGTCTAAGTCTAACAACAATGAACAATTAATAAAACTATGAAATTCACTTTCACATGTGACTAAATTTTCTTTTTCAAAATTGATTTGTTTGATAAACTGAGGCACCCCCCCCCCCCCCCAGCAAAATAAAAGATTATTACAATCTGACAATTTTTTCAATGATGTTCAATTCAGTGAACATATATCTATTACTTGATGCTACAACATTAATTATAACAAGTCAAAAATATTACCATTGAGAATATCAAAATAAATTCAATGCATAAAACATACCGGCAATATCAACAAGTCTTGAGCGTAGATATTTGACTGTCTCCATAAAGACTATGTCCCTGGATCCCAGATCTCTCAATGCTGCCTGTCTCACGGAGTAAGATACTCCCAGGGGACCGGGGGTGAACAGTTTCTTCTCATTTTGAGTGGGCTCTGAGGAATCTAAAAATAGAATACGTTTGTATCTTATTTTAGATTACATACAATGTATCTATAGCATAACAGTTTTTTTTCCCATGTTTTGGGGTCGAATTTTGACCCTTCCCAATGCCAAATTTCCTCTATTTTTTCCAAAAAAATCACTTTGAAATTTGAAAGATGAATTTTGAAAAAATCATAAGACTCAAAACCTGGAAAAACTTTAAAATGCACTTAGAAATAGGACATTTTGTGCTGACTTCCAGGTTTTTAGTCTTATTTTCCCATGTGATTTTTTCAAAATTCATCTTTGGGAATTTCAGAGTGATTTTTGGGAAAAATAGAAGAAATTTGGCATTGGGAAGGGCCGAAATTCGACCCAAAAACATGGGAAAAACTACATGTAAAACTACTTGTGCTGATAATATAACAAGTGTCAAAACAACTTATAGTCTAAGATCATTATTAAATTTCAAGTGTCAAAACAACCTAAAGACTATAAATTTTCAAGTGTCAAAACAACCTATAGACTATGAAATTTCAAATGTCAATACAACCTAAGACTATGAAATTCCAAGTGTCAAAACAACCTATAGATAAATGATTATGACATTTCAAGTGTCAAAACAACCTATAGACTATGAAATTTCAAGTGTCAAAACAACCAATAGATAAATGATTATGAAATTTCAAGTGTCAAACAATCTATAGACTATGAAATTTCAAGTGTCAAAACAACCTATAGATTATGAAATGTGCCAACACAACAAGATATAACAGTTCAGTTCAGTATATAGTATTAGATCCAGCCTCTACAAGACATACCATCCGAAGACGTAAGCTGTACCAGGTAAGTTGGAATTTTGACCTAATTGCAACAGACCCACCAAAAGCAGTGAGGGTTCTTTTACCATGTGTAAAATAATGACCCTCATTATTTATCCGTGATCCGCCACTGTTCGTGCCGAAAGTGATATACATGATATCAAAGACAGACTGTATCTATTATTGATTTTAGTGAGAGACTGTTAAAGTTAACATATTTCACTTAATTGAAATTGATAAAGAATATTAATTGAGATTGTTAATTTGAATATGTTTAACTTTGATTGCACTTGTTTGTACTTTATAACATGTTTGTTATGATATTGCGATGCTGGTATGCGAGGAGGAAACATGATTATTACCTAGATAGGGACTGTTACCTAGATGGGAAACGTAGAAAACGTGAGGTCAGGAATGGGGGTAGGTCCGAGTACGGACATTTGTTGCATAAGTTATGTCACATCTAGAGTTCATGTCCATTCCTACGGCCAAGATTCGTGCTTCATTTTCATAACTGGGGGTATGGGGAAGTAAACAAGTTGTTTGTTCTCTAGTATAAAAAGCCCTGGTCAGAAAATGCAATTCAGACCTAATTCAGACCAACTCTCACTCTCCAGCGGGTCTCCTCCCTGTGGGAGACCATGTCAAATGGGTCTCCTCCCTGCATGCCAGCGTAGCAGCCGCCTTTCACCATTATCTGATTGTAAGATTAAAGTTCTTATCAAATGGACTTCGGCGTTTGAAGTGTTTTCCTTTCGTCTAAGAATACCAGACCAGTACCATTCACAGAGTTAAAGAACCAGAGAGAGAAACACAACGCGACAAAACCACTATATGACACATGTTTACATGACTATGCCTATCCAAGACACAGGACCCCCGTTTATAGTCCCTTCTGAAAGACTAGGCTGGGCTTACATGGCTATATACAAGGTGTTAGCCCACAACACCTTGCCAGGCTCTAAATTTGGTACTCATCCCTCCACCTGCCACAAGATGAGACAAGACAAGATTTAATTAAAGTCGGCATGGTGATGACAACATGTAAGTACAAGCTCAGATGAGCTTTTGACCGACGAAACTAGGGTTTGAAGCTGGTCAGTCGCATGCCTCACTGCCCACGACACCACCTTCTGAGTGCTCTGCCAACTGAGCAATGCCATCCTCATCGAAACCTGCTATTCTTCTTTATCTTCCGGGTGTTGTACAGCATCTCTCTCAGTGGCGGATCCAGCGCCCCCTTTGCCAGGGGGTCAAAGGGTGAATTTTGCCGATTTTTACTGAAAATGGGCCAAAATATAGGGCTTTTTGGAAAATTTTGGGTCAGTGCCGGGGGGGGCGGACACCCCCTCCACACCCCCCCTGAATCTGCCACTGTCTCTCTATTGTAGAGTCGATGTTAGATGTATGACATACAAGCTATGCTGATATTTTCAGTTCTATGTTTTTGGCTTAAGGGGTATGGACAAACCGTTATTCGCCATATTGGATTTTATGTAGTGTGTTATTGAAAATCTTTCCTTACACCGAGTCATGGCTCCAACTTCAACTATTTTAATCCCAAGTATTCTCAACCCCAATAGCTACATTTTCCCATATTTTCTACGGAAAATTACATTAAGATTTTAACATTAGAAACTTTTAAAATTCATGCACCGAACTGCACAGCTGCACCTCAGAAGAATTTATTAATAATACTATAACTTACCTTAAACATTACATTGATACTATATCTACAACCATTTGTCCTTCGATTTTGAGTACAAGGTCTCATTATCATATAAATCTCTTGTTAATACAACACGGTGTCTTTTCGAACACGAGTTTTTACAGGTAGCCATTTTCACGTGCCGATCCGCCCCAAAATAGGTAGAAAAAATAAACGATTTTAAAGTTTCTGGGGTAATTCACTAGAATTTTGACTGTTTGCGATTCAATTATTAATTATTTACATGATATATATTAGAGAAGTGGGATAGTCATGTGAATTATAGGTGACAAATTACAGATGTGCAACATTCCGGGGATCCGCCCCTGGATTCATTTCTATGTTGATATGGCCACTAGCCCCTTGCGTGTAAAATGAAGATACCCGGTATTTTGAGAAAGTATGATCAAAATTGGAGGACAAATGTTTGTAGACATATGATGATAGTAACGTTTAAGGAAGGTTATAGTATTAATCATGAATCCTGCAAACCTGTAGCTGCGCAGTTCGGTGCACTAAGTTCAAATGGTTTTCATGTAGAAATATTGATGCAGTTTTTGTTTAAAATTATGGGAAAATGACGATGTTGAGGTAAAGAAAATTCAGTATTAAAATGGTTAAGATTGGAGTCTTCATTCTGCAGAACGACAGATTTTCAAGTATGCTTCACGTCAAATCCAATATGGCCGATAAACTTTTGTCCATACCCCTTAAGCATATTATCTACATATCTATTTTGCTTCATAAATCAGTGAATGGTAAGAAAATGGAAAGGAATATTACACTTGTGACTGCTGAGGACAGCACACGTTGCCGAAGGGACTGTGCATTTCCCATTCTGGATCAAACCTTCAGAAATTGAATAAAGATTAAGATTTCTAACAGACGATAAAAGTTTTCTACTGCTCATCGTGGGGCTATGCTGTAAAATGAACTAACGTCAAGCTAGCCAGCAGTTCTAGCCAGCACTTTTAAAAATTTATCGACTACAATACGAATCACTTCCTTTTAACTTTAGATAGAGTTATCCTTCTTTGAATGATTATTAGCTTCATTTGCAATGTATATATGGAAAAATTGAACCCCCCTCCTAAGCTCCAGAGGGAAGAGGAGGGGGGCGGGGGAGGGGAGGTCTCACCGCTCTGGAAGCATCTATTTCATTTATCTTGATACATCAGTGGAATTATACTTATTTTACAATCAAATACTGCATACATTTATTTTCCCAAATTAATGGGTTGGGGGGGGGGGGGGGGGGCGGACAGGGGTACCTCTACCCCTTCCACCCCCTTACCCCCCCCCCCCCCTCCTTAACCTCACCCTCCCCTTCCTTTTCACCCTTCCCTTACCTCCCCCTAGCGCTCTTTTCATCCCTCCCCTGCCCCTTCCTCCCTCGCCTTTCTCCCCGGCCTTTCCTCCCTCCTTCCTGTGTCCCTCTCTGCCTCCTCTCCCTCCTTCCTGCCCCTATCTCCCTCCTTCCGCCGCTTCCTCCTCCTCCCTTTCATCCTGTCCATCCCCTCAGTAATAGGGTGTTCCAGCAAAGCGCGGAGGAGACGGTTTGACGAGATGGGCATGGGAGGAGGAGGGCTACTTCCATTAAAAGGGTATGTTTTTAGAAATGCAGGTAGATTGAGTAGAGATGACAAGTGGTTTTATGAAGGTTCTGAAATTGAAGTTGTTTCATCTTTTAATTATTTAGGTGTAACTTTAAATTATAATGGTAAATTCAATAAAACTCAAAATGTTATTGCTATGCAGGGTAGAAAATGTATGTTTAGTATTTTGAGAACTTGTAATGAAAATTGTTTAAATATTGAAAGCAAACTTAACGTTTTTGATTCATATGTAGCATGTGTTCTTAATTATGGTTGTGAAATATGGGGGTTTAATCAGGGTAAAGATGTTGAAAAGGTACATGTAAATTTTTGTAAAAGAATTTTAAAGGTAAAAAATAGTACACCAAACTACATGGTTTACTCTGAACTTGGTAGACTACCATTACATATCATTCGTAAAGTAAGAATTGTTAAATATTGGTTGAAGATTTTGGCAAGTGAAAATTGTATTTTGAATTCCCTACTTCATGAAATGTCTTTGAATCCATTTTCTAATAGTTGGTTGGCAAGTGTTCAAAATATTTTATGTTCAACTGGTTTTGGTGATGTTTGGGTAGACAAATATGTCCAGAATGTAAACTCTTTTTTAGCCTCTTTAAAACAGAGACTTATTGATATTTTTCTACAAGAAAGAGATGCATTTTTCCTAGTTTCTCCAAAATGCTTCTTATTCAGATATTTGACTGACACATTCACATTGCAGTATTACCTTCGAAAATCTATTCCTGAAAATTTGATATGTTTCCTGTCTAAATTTAGATTATCATCTCATACATTATCTATTGAGCAGGGTCGTTATAGAAGAATTGAAAGACAAAACCGTGTTTGTTCATTTTGTAATTTAGTTGAGGATGAGTATCATTTTATTTTAGTTTGTCCTTTGTATAATGATTTAAGAAGACAATATATTAAGCCTTACTATTCAACTCGTCCCTCTATGTTCAAACTAGTTCAATTATTTTCCATACAAAACAGAAAACAATTATGTAATTTAGCTAAATATTTGAAATGTGCTTGTGAGCTCAGATCCACCATGTTGTAATTTCTTTGTTTTTTCCATCTACATACATGTCTTTCCTCCTATTGTTCGATCACTCTATATTATTATTACTATTGTGAATTTATATATATGTCGCATGCATATAAACTATGTGGTTTTTTGCTAATAAACTATACTATACTATACTATACTATACAGATGTATTTTGCATATATATATAGAAAAGCTGCTGGGATGGGGTGCTGTTTTATAAAGATCTAGGATTTATTTTAGAAAAGGGGACCCAACGTCCACTTACAGGGGGGGGGGAACCCCCCCCCCCCCCATCTCTTCCTCTCTCCTCTCCTTTTATCTTTCCCTCCCTTTCACCCTTAATTCCCTCCATTTCACTGGGACCCTTCCCGGGCACCTCCCCCCCCCCTCCGCCTTCCCCTCTCTCCCTCCTCCCACCCCTTTCTCCCCCTCCCTTTCACTCTGCCCACCCCCTCTTATATAGAAATACTAGAAGTATATATAGATTAGGGGTGTAACAATATATATCGATATAAGGACTGAGTATTGTGGGTTAAATTTGTATTAATTGCGATATATTGCGATATTTGGAAAAATATTTGATTTTTATTGGGGGATGGGGGGGGGGGGGGGGGCAGGAAGACTTTTGCCAGCCGGAATTTTTTTTCGGACATTTTCAGAGCCAGAAAATTTTTTTCGCCGGCCATTCGGTCCGGATTATTATTATTATTTTGTAATTTCCAATGTTGAAAATTTATACTCCAAAAGTTTAAATCATTCAGCGTGATTTTTTCGGCCATATTATACACCAAACACAGAGTGACTTCATCTCTTGCCAGCAGATCGCTTCATTTTAATTTCTTGAAAGGCATTATGAAACCTATAATCTATTCACTTAAATGAAACTCAACGGATACATGCTATATGGTGCTAATAATGACTTTTGAATTTGATTAATTCATTCCAAATTGCATAAAGTTTGTTTCATTTTTATTTGTACTTAGTTTATGACACTCACAAAAGTGTTTAATGGGCATGTGGAAAGGTCGGAAGAGAGGGGTGAGGGGCAATTTCATGATCCGGAAATTTTTTTTTGCCGGCCATTCGGAATTTTTTTTCCCTAAAATTTCTATCCAGATTTTTTTTTGCAAAGTCTTCTTGCCCTCTCTCCCCCCCCCCCCCATAGAAATCAAATGGTTGCTCCCTAAATACAAAATAAAACGGTTTTCAGTTTTTAATCAAAACATTAAACACTTTATGGAATATGTGGAAAATGCATTTTTTTTTTGTATCTTTTGTTCGCTAGTTGACGTTTTCAGACATTGTTACCCCCTGCCTATTCTAGCCGTAAATATCAAAGGAGCTGATAAGATAAGGGCTGTATTTAGCCCTGAATCTCATCAAGTATTTCTTCTACACAATGATCTGTACGCAAGAAAAACTTGATAATTACTTAAATGTAATGTTTTTGGAGACTCCTCATGCAATTTTTATTTTGGTAAGCTTATTTCTAGATACTTAAATTACAGTCTAAAGAGTAGGGGGTAGCCATGTTGAAAAGAAGCTAATATCGATAAAAAACGTTGAAAATTAAGAACAATCTGGCTAATATGGATAACTATAAACTTTAAAACATAGTTATAGTCTAAACAAGATACTAGAAATTAAATTCAAAAGACTGGTCTCAATTTTTTCCATAAATTTTAAAATCTTGAATCTGAAATATGGTTGTATTTTGTATTCATTGACTACAAAGTAGGCATTTTACTGCGAAATACACATTGTGTAGAAATAAACTGCATACTCCTGTTTATTTCATTCCAAAATCTTGTGCGTTTCATGTGAACATGTTTAGAATAAATAAATGAATGACTTTAAAAGGGGAAAAAATAAATTTTGCTTATATTATGGCCTTAAACACAGATTTGTAAAAAGCCCCCCACCCTCCCTTTTTCAGTTTTTCGTCTCTGGGGCATCGTTCCCCCCTTAGCTACAGAACCCCACTTTGTCAAAAGATGTGTATTAGTGATATACACCTTCTGTAAAAGTGGCGTTCTGTAGCTGAGGGGGGAACAATGTTTTAAAAAACTTTTCCATTTTTCATTGGTTTCTATAGAAAAAAGACATATTTTGCCCCAAAATTTATGAAAACTATGCATGATAAATCTTATGCTACTGCTGATTATGATGAAACCAAGAAGTGGCATCAATTTTGTGAAAGAATTTTTTTGAAGTTCCCATTTTGAAAATTCCACTTTTTCAGGGCAGATTTTACGCCTTATCTTATCAGCTCCTTTTAAATCATTTTTTTTTTTTGAATAATTATAAAATACTATAGAAATCTTCTAATACATTATATTTTTTTCCTGAACAACCTTTTCCTTCGAAGGAAGGACAGCGCACGAGAAATATTCTTACAGCTCCTTTGATTGTGTCAGTCTTGAACATGGTGAGCGGTAGCGTTCCAGCGACTTTTTATATCAAAACAAAATTTTCACCAGCAGAAGAGATAGCCGGACCCGCTGAACATCTCTAGATTCGCTAGTAATATAAATGCAAAGAAAACAGAAAACAAAGTTTCTCCAATAATTTAGTGCATTTCTCCCAGGGAAAAACCAGTGCCGTGGATTTAGAGGGTCCCAGGGGGGCCGGGCACATCTTTTTCATGCAAAGTTTTTGATTCAGAATACCCTTTTTATACCCCTCCGCAAACGTTCAGGGAGGTATATAGGAATCACCCTGTCCGTCTGTCTGTCCGTCTGCCTGTCCGTCCGGTTAAGAAGTTTTGAAAGCAGATTTCTTTTATACTATTAATAGTAGGCCTTTCATATTTCATACACACATTCACCATAAGGAGCACTACATTTTGGTACCAAGATTTTTGACACTGTGACCTTGATATTCACCCTATACAACATTTTATGTTAAGAAGTTTTGAAAGCAGTTTTCTTTTATACTATTAATGGTAGGCTTTTCACATTGCATTATAAATGGTCCTATTCATAAAAAACGTCCCACGGGGGTATAATTCGTCCACTTTAGGGCAGTTCTAGTTTATGCTTTAAATTTTCTTAACTTTTGGAAAAAAAAAACTATGTGAACAATTTTCTTTGAAACTGGACTTCGCCCCCCCCCCCCCCCCCACTTCCTGAAACGGATGGACGCACGGACGCACAGACTCACTGACGGCTCCATACCATAATACGTCCTCATTTCTCGTTATTACGACTTTTTTCTCGCCATTGCGACTTTTTTCTCTTAAATACGAGAAAGTTTCTTATTATTACGACTTTTTTTTCTCGTAATAACGAGACAATATTTTTTCCAATACTACTTAAAATGAGCCAATCGGCTTTCGTGTGTAAGCAACATCGAAGAGAATAACTTCTGGAGTAGACAAAGTCTTAAGAATTAGACAATTGTCAACTCACACCGAGTCCCCCTTTATTCTTTTGAAAGATCCTTCCTGCTAGGAAAGATTTCATATTTACGTGAAAATGTAGAAGGAAAAATATTTAATCTCGTCTCAACATCGATATTACGCAAAGAATTCATACTGTAAAAAAAAAAAAAAGCAAAATGCACGTTATAAGGAAATATGTGTACTCGAAGAATATAATCTTCGTATAAGAAAAGAGAAATTTTGCCAGGTTCGTAAAATCGGTTTATCCGGTGCGGCGTGATCCAAGACATGGGAATTATACGTGATCGAAACGTCACATACTTATCTTGCATCCGTAGACCAAGTGCTCGTCTATCATGAGCTTGCTATAGTACTCATTGTATCCTCTTATATGTGAATATGTAAAAGGAAATGCGCTCCATCAATCTATAATACTCTTCATATAAGTTGTCTAGGAGAGGGTTAAAACAAGCTCAGAAAGGGACATTTTTTTTACTTGAAAAGTGCCTATTTTTGCCTGAATTTCCTTAGGTTACAGCATGTAATATTCGATCAGCAGGCTTACCTGGAGATCGGTTGCATTTTATCTAAAATTTAAAAAAATAAAAAATTAGAGTGGGAAAATTTCTCATTTTAACAGATAAAGAACATCAAAAATTGTTACTATGGCAACATTTCGTTCGATATTACTATACATGGAGTATATTTTTGCTCCATTTCTAAATGTTTTGAGTTAACCATGCAAATAACTTAATGAGTGTGTCAATAATAGACATTAAAATGTCGATTGACCTTGAAAACATTTCAAGATCATTCGACCTTGTGTTAAGGTCACTGTTTTGTAAGTGACCCAATTTCACAAAAATAATGTGATTTTTATGAAAATAGAAAGCCAGACTTCAGAAATCAGATGATATCATATCAAAATTGTTTTATACCATAAAATATTTGATATATCTCTTATGCATAGGGATAAGTTGCACAGAAACTTTGTGTCTCAGAAATACTCAATCCCATGCATACATTTGAAGGAAAAATGTGTAAAATATATCAATTTCTTACTTTTTGATCAATTATTTTTTTCTATAAGAAAATTGACAGTAGTGTAAATTGTACGTTTTTCTCTTCATATAAGTTTAAAGTTTTTAAACGTTTACCCCAATCATCATTACCCTAAAAACGCAAATGGAAAATAGACACACACAAAATGGAAAAATGCAGATTTCAGTGAAATTCTAGCATTGAAATTGAAATGACCTTGACCTTAAAGTCAATGACCTTGAAAAAAAAATCTAAGGTTATAAGAAAAAAGGAGGGTATCTTTGCTGCCAATTCATAGAAATCCACTATCGTAAATCATAGCATAATCAAGCACAGACCCCTATAAAAGAGTAATATGGGTGGGGGTTCACATCAAAAGTTGCCATAGCAACCATCTTTAAGGGCAAAGGAGCTGTTAAGATAAGGGCTTGATTTAGCCCTGAAATCACTCGATTATTTCTCGTGCGCAGTCCTTCTATTTCAGGAAAGAAGTGGTCGGGTTTAAAAAATAAAGTATAAGAAGATTCCAAGTAGGAATTTTATTTGAATAGATTTGGCGAAAGATGTTATAATTACGAGTTGAAGAGGTAGGGGGTACTGATGAGAGAAAACGTCAAATATCGAGTGAAAATTTACAAAAAATGCATTATTTCTCACAAATTTGATTTATATTATACTTCTGTACCTTTTAATATCAAAACTGGATAAATGGAATTAACCTTGAGGTTATTATATCAATATAATCGGCAAAATCCGCAATCCGGAAACTGAAAAACGGTTATATTTCGTATTTATCAGTCACAAATGTAGCGTCCAGGCGCGAAATACGCACAGTGTAGAAATAGACAACTTTCTCGTTTATTTCCTACCTAATGGTTAAATATTTGATTGGAACACACTCTCAATAGATTTTTAAATGATACTATAGGAAAAAATGGCAATTTTAATTTATTTTACCGGTCTAAAGACTAATTCTGAAATATCCATCCATCCCCCCTTTTTTCGTTTTTCGCCTGTGGGACATTGTTCCCCCCTCGGTTCAGAACCCAACTTGGTCAGAAAATGTCTTTTATTGATATACACCTTTGGTGAAAATGGCATTCTGAACCGAGGGGGGGGGGGAACAATGTTGTAGAAAAACTTTTCCGTTTTCCATTGATTTCTATTGGAAAAACGCTTGTTTTGACCCCAAAATCGGACATATTTTGACTACTTTATCCAACATGACCGAAGATTCATATCAGGGCTAAGTTACTTCTTATTTTTACCGAAAAATTTCCTCAATTTTTGCATTTTGAAATTTCGACTATTCAGGGCAGATTTTACACCTTATCTTAACAGCTCCTTTGAGGAAAATGGTTAATTTCCCCATCGAGTTTTTCCTAATTTCGTTAATCAGATTATATTTATATCATTTCAAAGAACAAAACAAAAAAATTATTAAGCTTGCCTTCAGAGCTATTTGTGTTTAAAAATGCTCAAACTTGCTCTAAAAACGGCGAAAAATCTGCCTTGTTTTAATGCCTGTTTTTGAATGTTTTTGATTTGCTGTTGTATGTGTTATAGAAGAGATATCCTTAAAATGACTACAATTGCTGAGAATAGAAGTTTTAAAGAGTCAAATATGTCAAAGTTGTAAAGCATTGTCCAAATATAGCTTACTCCATTCTTGTGAGGACTAAAAATAGACTGACCTCGTTTCCATGGCAACCGCTTATCACTGTCCGAAAAAGGTCATTTTCCTTGTCAATGTACCAAAGGTAACATTTGTAGAAAAAATCAGCAAAAAAAAAAAAAAAAAAAAAAACCAGCAAAATCCATGACATGCCGTGGCCAGCCAATTTTTGCCCTTACAGAGAATTGGTATTAAAATTCAAACTAAGTCACTTACAAACTACTTGGATAGAAAACAACTATTTCCCAGCATACTAAGAAAATAGACTCTAAAGTGTTTAAGAAATCATGAGAATGCAAATGATGAAAATTGTTTGCAAAAACTTGCTTTACACACATTATAAACTTTAAAGTACTATTGAATGAAAAAAAATACGAAAAGTGAATTGTTAGACCAATATTATTATAGCTAGTGCCTAGATGGTGGGAAATGCCCTCCATTGCATTCTATATTTCATTAAATTTTCCTCAGTCTGCACGGCAGCCCCTACCCCTTAAGCGGGTTCGTACCTTCTGTGCTCGCCTCATACACCTCGTACAAGAAACTTAATAGAGTCGCAACCCATAATGATAATTTGTATTGGCGCGAAATGCAGTTCTGCGTGTTACAAACAAAAACATAGCCGCATAAAGCGTACTTTGGCATCCGTATTAATCTCTGTTATACAACAACATAGACTAATTAAACAAACTTTTAATCAGGCCTTATAGTGGTATCTAGCGATGGTGATATCAGGGTTAAAATTGGAAATGAAAAATTACTTAATGTTATTTGCGGTTTAATAAGAGAACCTTCGTAAAAATTGTACTATTTGGACTATTGAGTCTTCAAGGGGTTGGGATGGGCCATAGATCTGCGTTGTCAAAATGACCTGACAGTTCCTAGTTTAGCTAGCCTGAGCAAAATACGGAGGACAATATTTACCAAGAGAATTGACAAAATCTTAACAGAATGGGAGTATTTGGGCCCAGATAGGGCCCAAACTGGGTTAAAGGGCCCAAATTGGACTATTGAGTCTTCAAGGGGTTGGGATGGGCCATAGATCTGCGTTGTCAAAATGACCTGACAGTTCCTAGTTTAGCTAGCCTGAGCAAAATACGGAGGACAATATTTACCAAGAGAATTGACAAAATCTTAACAGAATGGGAGTATTTGGGCCCAGATAGGGCCCAAACTGGGTTAAAGGGCCCAAATTGGACTATTGAGTCTTCAAGGGGTTGGACTATTGAGTCTTGGGATGGGCCATGGAACAACTGTACTAACTCAAGTTAAATTGTTTAAAAGAAAAACCCGGTCATATTTATAAATCCGGATCTCCGAATAATGGAGTGCCACTTTAGATCTGTCCGTATGGTATTTGTCATCTCCTCAACCCCCCCCCCCCCCCCCCCCCGCTCACACACACATATTTCCCTTATCACACACCCCACCCCCACCCCCACCCTCCTGCTATCATCAGTGGCGGATTCAAGGAGCTGTGAAGGGGCGCCCCCCCCCCCCCCCCCCGGCACTGACCCAAAATTTTCTTTTTAAAAAAGGTATATTTTGGCCCATTTTCAGTCAAAATCGACAAAATTCGTCTCTTGGCCCTACGGCAAAGGGGCGCTGGATCCGCCACTGATCATCTAAAATTTCCGTTTTTAGTGATATGCCCATTCCCTTTTCGGTTTCATACAGATTTTAGTTTGTGTTATAGGCGATAAATTTATATTTGTTTGGAAATCATATGGTTGGAAAACTGCTGGCTAGCTTGACTCTACTGTAAAATGACACTAAAAATCGAACATGCACACCGTGTCTGAAATCAACATCAGAAATACAAAAGGCAATGAAACTTCCAGAACCTTTCCGGACCTTCCGGACCGGAAAAATAAAGAAAAATATACAGTAAAAAAATTAGAAAAATATACCATAAAATCAAATCAAAAGCCATAAAAACCTTGAAGAAATAAATTCAAAAATTAATTCCTTGAATGTTAAGACTACGAAAAAGTAAATTATGGCACCCGGATTGGCTTGAATATTGTTCGTTGTTGTAAACTTCCGCCACAGAAGTTGCATGACAAAGCCGAAAAAAACATTGAATTATGAGTTCAATCGGAACAGGAGTAAGTTTATTCTATTGTTATTAGATCAAATATCAGATCAAAATATATTTTATTTATTTCTGTATTGAAAAATTTGGAATGCGTCAAAAATTGCATTGATTTCAGAGGAAATTCGGAAAAGCATTCTTGTTCTTCTGCTTTAGCCGCGGAAACGGCCAACGACACTTGGCTATTTGGTTAGTTGGGTGTAATGGCCGCAGGCAGATATTAGAAAACGAAATTTAGGATATGGCCAGTACGAATCAGCAAGTTTTCGAGTGGATTCCTAACTGTGTCTGAATCAAATAAAGCAAAACTAAATAATCGGCAATCATATTATACCTTGTTAAGCTTTACTATCAATGATACTGAAGGAATTGACCCTTCCGAACACGGGAAAAATTTTAAAAAAATTCCATGACGTCACAATGCAATTTCGATGTTTGACCGAGGTTCACAGGCTCACAAGAGGTCATGCCCCCGGGTGAAAAAAATACGGGGTACACCGCCGTCCTCCTCAAAGAAAGGAGGGAAGAGTGTTGTGGGATTACAATCCTCCGATAGACCAGAGTGTTAAATGACTGGGCTATCGGGTTGACCCTTTAGCTCACTCGATAAAGCTCTGGTATTCCACGCCAACGATTCCGCTTCAATACCGGCTCGGAGCAAGACCACTTTACTATATATGGATGTTGTTAACAACATCGTGGCATCATGTGTTTGACCTGACGCATGAGTGTAAATATGTGTAATGCCCCCCCCCCCCAAAAAAAAAAAATCAAATAAATAAAAAGAGCAGAAATGAAGACTTTTTTAAGTCCCCTACCGGCATCGCTGAAGGGGACTCTTAGTTTCCTCTCGGTCTGTCTGTCCATCTGTCCGTCAGTCTGTCTGTCCAATTTTCAATTTTCCGTACTTTTTTCTGCAACACATGCACATAGTCAAGTGAAATTTCATACACAGCATGGTCTCTGATAGTTACAGAGCAAGTTCTACTTCCGGCACGCTGGACTTATTTTCCGAGGAGTTATATCCCTTGATGACTTGCAAAATTCAGTTTTTGCCAGTTACCCTGACTTTTTTTCTGCAACGAATAGAGATAATTAGGTGAAATTTGAAACGCAGCATAGTTTTGGATAGGTACAGAGAAAGTTTGACTTTCATCAGAGGAGTTTTTCCCCTTGATGACTTGCAAAATTCAGTTTTTGTCATTTTCCCTGACTTTTTTCTGCAACAAATAAAGATATTCTGAATCATTTGAAATTTGGTACACAACTTAGTCTTGGATCATGTGGATAGGTACAGAGTAAGTTGGACTTTTGTCGATAAAGGAGATAAATTCTGTTTTCTGATTTCTGAAGTGAGCTGCATGGACAGTAAGTTTAAATTAATGTTTAATTGATGAGTTCTGGACAGAGTTGCAGGACATAAATTTATGCCGGTAGGAGACTTACAAATGTATATCACTCATCAATCATAATTTTATTACATAATTAACTGTACATCGAACTTTTGTAATTCCGTCAGAAAACAGAATTATTTTTCCACTGATGGGCAGATTTTTGCCTTTTAAAGTTACATTGCTGTAATGAAAATATTTCAAATTCACATTGAAACACTTACCAGTAAATCCCTTCCATTTTCTTCTTGTTTATTATGGTTTTTATCATAAGATGTTTTCTTCTCTTCAAAACAGATCTTGATTTAATACTTTTCTGTCATGTGGGGCAATACTAGGCTTTGCCATGTTTGCATTGATTTGCATTTTCCTTTATTTTACAGTATGACTTGTCTGCCTCCCAGTTTTCCCCAGATGGGCGAGTTTTCCAAGTTGAATATGCACTGAAAGCTGTTGAAAATAGCGGGTAGGTAGATTATATTGTCTTCATATGTATAGGTGTAAGCTACATGCTAGCCATAAAAGACAAAAACATGAAAGTGAAACCAATTAGATTCCTGCTTAGGCCATACCAAATTAACATGATTAATTAGATGTTCTTTGGATTTCCCGCACCATATTTTTCAAAATTCAAAAAATAATATTATAAAAATTAAATGCTCGCCCGCACCAATAAATTTCTGACTCAAGAATTTTTTATGGTCGGTTCTGATTTCTGCAAATTTTAAAGCTTCTAGAAGTCTCAGATTGTGCAAATTTCAAAGAAAATGATACTTTTTGTATTTGAAAAATTTTGTTGGGAGCAAATTTGTTGTCCCATATATACATGGCACTGAAAGTCAAGGAGGGGGAATGTCCGAAAATCTTTTCCGTACTGCTATGTGCCAGGATTCCTAATTTGTGAGTACGGAAAACATCAGAAATGTACAAAATGTATTATTTCACTCGCTCGCACCTTAAAAGCTGCAATACTTAAAAAAAAAAATCATATTTTCGCTCGCTCGCACCCTTTTTTCACAAGAAAATCTAAAGAACATTTAATTAATTTGGTATGGCCTAGCCGCCTCACAAAGAAAGTGAAGAGGGTCATTCAGAAGAGAGTGCCACACAATTTTTTTTTTTTTTTTTCATCTTTGAATTTTTTTTGGTTGAAAGTTTGTGTTGTCAGACTCCGTACCCACATGAAAATGAAGATTATAGATAATTATCGAATTTGAAGTTCAGAATTTCTTCATTCCATGTTTTAAACCTCAAATATTTAATTCCTTTAACATTTTTCACTGTCACGGAGGTTGATTTTGAGACTTTCTACATAAAATGGTTTATGTAGGTAAGATAATAATAATTTTGTTGTTTTAATTTATATAGGACTGCTGTTGGTATCAGAGGTAAAGATGGAGTGGTTTTTGGCGTGGAGAAATTAGTGACGTCTAAACTCTACGAAGCTGGCGCAAACAAAAGAATCTTCAATGTTGATAGGCACATAGGACTTGTAAGTTCGTGATAGAAAATCGTGAAAGTTATTGATTGATAAACACTAACTGTCCTGTTCACTAAATCCAGAGCACCCTGTTTTGGCGATTTATTCTGTGGTCTGAAGAATTTTGCTGTAAATCATTGTTTCCGAGAATTGACCTTTTTAGTCGTAACTGGAAATTAACTTCAACTTACCCTATCAGCTGCCTTCAAACCGCAATATAATAAATAAAATGTCCACTGGAAATTCCCATGTTAATTTTAAAGCCTCTGACGTCGCACATTTTCAGTGATTTTACTGTAGAAAATCCCCATAGACTGTTTATTTTCCGTCCTATTTCTAACTTAACTGACGCACAGCCAAAACAATGGTATTTTCTGTTACAACTAAAGGAGTACTATAAAATTGATATCTTTTTGAAGATGACATTATCATATTTAAGAGAAAATTGGGAAAACAGGGTGCTCTGAAATTAGTGAACAGGACAGTAGGACTTGTTATGTTACACATCTTCAAATTCATAGCATCATTAAGAACAGAAAAATAATGTCTGTGTTAGTATAATTCATATTGATTGACAAATAAGGGTGTGTAGGACTAACAGTGTGACTAACATGACTAATAGTCTGATAAGAAAAACTGATATTAGGACTTGCAGTCTTCGCGAAAGTTTATATTTTTTACAGGACAATTGGTCTGGTAAGTTTCAACAATTTACCAGACTGTACCAAATTTTACCAGACCGTATATTATTTTAAGCAAAATAAAGCAAAAGAACATATTTTCCCCCCTTTTTAATGTCAAATTTTGTTTTGTTTCCCGGACAGTGTGTCCGATTTCCGGATTTTTTTCACCGGCCGATTCTTAATTTAGCAGCGAAATCCGATGGTACGGTGACATTCGGAATGACTGTACTTGTAGTGTGTTTTCCTTAGAATACTGGTATAATCAACATGTTTCTCATAAAAAGAAAAAACAATGTGGGAAATCAGCCTAAAATGAAAATGGGGACAAATGGCATGTCAGTTGTTTGATAATTGAATAAAACTGCAAAGTTCTCCTTTGTAACGATAATCTTGAAGTTGAATCATTATTAAAAGCTGAAGTCAGGCTTGAACATGTTCAGTGAGTATGGTTAGTAAAATTGTGATTCAATTTATGATTTTAAAGGCAACAGCAGGTTTAATGGCAGATTCCCGAGCCTTGGTAGAAATAGCGAGAGAAGAGGCATCCAACTTCAGATATAACTATGGTTCACCTATCCCTCTTAAGGTATGGTGTAGGTTATGTACTAAGCATGTACAATGTATAGAGAAATATTAGGGAAATCCAGCCTGCGCAACCCAAAAAGTGATGTAAACTTCAACAAGTTGAAGGCGATCACTATGAAGTAGAAGTAGAAGTAGAAGAAGAATATGGAGACATAAAGGAAAAAAAAAAGAAAATGAAAGATCAAATTAATCGTCATTTATATAGTTATGTCATAAGGTACTGTTTAGGTTTACAATATTTTCTACTTCTTGTTGAGACTGACACATGTACAGAGACAATAATAGCGAAGCAAAGCGAGCAAGCGGGCCCAAAGGGCCCGCTTGCTCTGAGCAAGCTTTAATGGTAACACATATATACAAAACAAATGGAAAAATGAACGAAAATAAAGAAAAAAAGATATATACTGACAATTCAATTTTCTTCAACCAAGAATCACTATCTTATGGTCGCCGCCATTTTAGTCAGTTTTTATACGAAAATATTTCTAGATGAATCCCTATTTTTGTAGCTATATGGTGTAGATTCAGTTTTTTCAGTGTGTAATATAAAGCTAGGATGAAAAGTAGTGAAATGGTTGAAAAGTAATAGGATATATGTCAGCAACAGGGCACTGAAACTTTTTGAGTCCTTAGTTTCGTATCCTACATGAAAATTTTTGAATCCTTAGTTTCGTATGCTCTATCATTTTTTTGAATCCGTAGTTTCGTATCCTATATAAACACAGCAAAATGTGACTAGACATGCGATTTTTGACGGAATTTTCATGCACCGTCTTCGCTTCGCTTCAAGGGTTTTGCCATAATTCATATTAATAATTTTACAAAGAGTCATTTGCTGATAGTATGATGCTATAGATCTGTTTGTCAATTAATGATAGCATGGTGTTAATTTCCAAATATTATGTTATATTTCTCATTTGGTATAAATTGAAGAGTTAGAAATAAAAACACAAACACTCAAATACACAAATTTTCGGCCCCTTGGCCTTTATCAAGTGTCAAAAATGACGATCTATAACAATTCTAAGTAAAATCCATTCTTGCTTCTCTGGCGTTCATTGCAAATGTTTATGTTAGTCTACGACATCATAATATTCGCGGCACATGCATCCATTTCGCGTTACCAGCGAAAAGTTACAAAGTCTTTGTAATAATGAACGATCCGAGAGAAGATGGTTTTAAAGAACTAAATCATGATTTATACATATATATAACATTGAATTTAAAATATTACACATCTACATGTATACATAACCTATTTAAACATATCCAATAATTGTGAGATACAAGGCTTAGCGCATATGTGATGCCTGCAAGAATACCAAGACAGACCATGTCACAGACAAACAGACAACCGTTTAGTTGAAATTAAAGTAGGCCGAGATGATAGCAGAAAAGAAGGGGGACAAACATATACAAGACTAGTGATCCCTCATATTACGGACATGCTTAGTAAAGCCAATCAGATTTAGTTATATAATTAAACTAAAGGATTGTCATATTAAAAAAAAAAAAAAATTTAAACGCACACAGTTTCACCTGCCTTTCCCTGTGTGTACACCTTTTGTTGTATATTTAGAAAAATGTTTTGCATGTATTCAGAGGTTTGTTTTAACATTACAACCATTTGGTGTTCTAGTTTCAAGATATTTTATCCAGTTTTCTTCAACAATTAGTCTGTAATTTTTATCCTCACGCGTAGTCCTAGACATCACGGCCACTTGTAGATCGCGCTCATCATCATCTTTGAAATGTTTCATTATCGGTTTATCTCGTTGGTACTTTATGTTAGGTCTATGTTCCTCGGTCCTCTCCTTTAGTGTTTGTTTAGTTTCGCCTACACTTTTTACGCTTGATAAAGGCCAAGAGGCCGGAAATTTGTGTATTTGAGTGTTTGTGTTTTTATTTTGTTATCATCCCTTCCCTCTGGAAGAAATATTTCAATCTACTGAAGAGTTAGAGAATGAAAGAAAATTAAAAATAAGAAAAAAAATACCTCAAAACTACAATCGTTACATTTCTCTTTTATAGCAATTAACAGATCGTGTATCAGGTTACGTACATGCCCACACATTATACAGTAGTGTCAGACCTTTTGGTGTCAGCATGATATTAGGGTCTTACTCACAGGAACTGGGTCCCCAGATGTACATGGTAGATCCATCAGGTGTGTCGTGGGTAAGTAGAACACATGTGTACACACATACATGTGACATACTTATATACTTTATACAGTAGTGTCAGAGTGTCAAGTGTCAGTATGATTTGGGGTCCTACAGGAAGAAGGTCCCCAGATGTACATGGTAGTTCCCTCAGGTGTGTCGTGGGTAAGTAGAACACATGTGTACACACATACATGTGACATACTTACATACGTTATACAGTAATGTCAGACCGTTTGGTGTCAGTAAGATTTTGGGGTCCTACAGGAAGAAGGTCCCCAGATGTACATGGTAGTTCCCTCAGGTGTGTCATGGTAAAGTAGCACACATGTACACACTTGATCTTGATTACACACTTGCCTCGTTGGGTTTGATCATTTTATGTCAATGTGGTACATTTGGGTCATGAATGCAGAAAGAAGGACCCCAGATTTTACAGTTTTGTACAAATCTAAACTAAGCTGTGTCATATCATGCAAGTAAAGAGCTTACAAGTATGCTAATATGAGTATTTAAAACATGTGCACACCTGCAATGTACATGTACTATCAAACACACATACATACATCATGTACATATGAACACAGCATGTAAATGTTCTTCCTGAGTATGCATAATTTGATTTCAACACATCTTCACATGCTGATGGTGTGCATTTCTTGTGTATCTTGTGTGATCGTACACAATTTGACAAGTACACACACTCGCTTACATGTACTTCCATTATATACATGTATATCCGTCCAGGAGAATACTAGAAATAGCTATATTACTTAAAACTATAAAATTACTGTTAATAATAATCCCTTATATTATTGAAAGCAGTACTGTTGCCATCTTATATTACATCTTTTTGTAATATAGACAAAGCAACGTTTTAAAGTGATAAGATCAGCTTTTATCACACAATTCTTTCATTCAACAACAAATTCAATAAATATATACTAATTTTTCTACTGAAAAGTGAAAACAATGTCCATTTGGAACCTATTTTTCACTTTTTCTTCTTTCTGATATCACATATTTTCTTCAAATATGTTGAGGAAAAACTGTTCCTGATGTTTTAAACATTTTCAGTGTATATTTGAATGAGTATTCACTCCTAATCACCCTCATTTCTCCCGGAATCAACTGGTATAAGCAGTCAGGGGCATCACTGATTTCAGTCCTCTTTTGAAATGACTGATACTTATAATTTATTTTTCGATTTTCTTTGTAATCAAGCACGATCAAAGATATTCATTTTGCAAAATGATAGAAATCAGTCACATAAAAATGATTGAATCTCGTCATATTATAAGGTTTGTCCATTTAATTGCCTTTACTACACTATTTAGGGAAATCTAGTTCCAAGGATTTGTAGTACTTTCTATTCTGCACCCAATAAACTCATGAAATAAAAATGCGCAGGAATGAATTTCGAGAAATAAGAATGCGCGCAAAAAGTATTGAATTCAGTCATTTGGAGGTAAAGCAGCAAGTAAAGTCAAAATCAAAATTACTGATGTTAGTAATTTCTGAAAGAGTACTGAAATTAGTGATGCCCCTGACTGATAAGAGTGAAGTGACTATCTAAATAGTATTACAGTATAAACTGCTTACAGTAATATAAAGAGATAAATTTCCAAGAAAGATAAATCCAATTTCAGTTATATAATATTACTGTTTTCATTATTCTCTTGGACTGTATATATTAGAAGAAAATCTTATTAGTGTGTCATATTTCCGACGTTTTGTAGGGCTACTATGGATGTGCGACAGGGAAAGCCAAACAGGCAGCCAAAACAGAGATTGAAAAATTAAAAGTGAGTTTTTCTGTTTTTAATCAACTCTACTTTGAAAGAATTCCTTATTTCTTACTCTTTGAATTGAGAAATAATTATCAACATAAATTTGAATGAAATAAATTTCAAATAGACTTACATGTATGTGTTTGGTATCTATTGCTAGATGAAGGATATGCCCATAGCTGATTTAGTTAAAGAGGTTGCAAAAATGTAAGTATATACTGTATCAACTTAATATATTAGGTTATAAAGTAAGGAATTCTACATAATATGTGTACATTAATAGCTCTCTCATTCATGCCTGAATGATTTGACTTAAGACTATTAGAGAAGACTATATCATTTAATTTCTATTGTCATTTTCAAGAAACGAAGATTCTGATTGGCTGAGAAATTTTGTTGATACATGTACATCGATCAACACAATTTTTCACGAAAGTCTATTTATAGCACTATTTTTAGAACTGGGGGTTCCCTCAAACACGAATCATATAATTTCCATTGTCATTTTCACGAAACGAAGATTCTGATTGGCTGAGAAATTTTGTTGATATATCGATCAACACAATTTTTCACGGAAGTCTATTTATAGCACTATTATTAGAACCGGGGTTCCCTCAAACACGAATAAACTCGTTGCTGAAAATACAATTTGTTGATGTTTGCTTATCATTTCAAGGGTGCCATTTCTTTTCTACTTACTCAAAAATTAACAGTGCATGTAGAATTTGCTCAAACTGGTCCTTATTCCAAAGATAAAGAGAGACGATCGTTTGCTGTTAGAATCATGGCAGCTGACATAACTTGTTTTGGCAGACGTAACACTGCGAAACCCTCCGACTTACGAAATATAGTGCGGTGATTGATTGTTTTTAGATACAAGAAAACAGTCTGTTTTCCATAAATAGATGATAATAAAATGATAAGAAATGAATCTTATACAGTGATGATTTGTTAGTCCGGAATTCGTTGCTCCGGAAAATTCGTTACTCTGGACGATTTCTCAGGGAACAAATGTGCATAGTGCAAAAATGATCCAATATTTTTTTCTGTTGATGCAGGTATCACCCGAAAAATTGGACAGAAAACTTTCACATCAATGCGCTACGTGCCTTGATGCAGTTTTTTCTGTCCAATTTTTCAGGTGATACCTTCATCAACAGAAAAAATATGAGATTCATTTCTTAAACCATGTATGCATGTATCTATTGGACATTTTTCATGTTCGCAGACTTCACACTTCGAACACCGCACTTCGTAGGGACTGTGTTACAAAAGGAAATTGTTGATGTTATCCCAGTGAACCTAGAATACTTCATGTCACGAATATATTTGTTTCCATTAGTGAACATGCATATTTAAAGTTCTCTAGTGTCATTTCAACCCTTGTGTGTTCAGATTTTTCTTTTATATCACCCCTGATTTCTTTGACATGACCCACTTAAAGTGCGAAGTCCATAGTGCGAATTCCTAAGTACTTCAATTTGAAAAATTAAAGTCCATTTTTACCTACATACAAGAATTTCAAAGTCTAAAGCATGTTTGAGAAAATATCTTAGAACTTAAATGTCATATTGAAAATAGGCTAATGGGTTTGTTTGTCTAAGGGTGAATATTATAGTTGAAGTTTATTTCAGAAAAGAAAGAGATGTAAAACAAAATATTTCTTAGTTACAATAGCCTAGTATTACCAATTTATCTCATATGTCTTGTACAATATTTCTTGGTAGGAGAAGTGCTGCATTAAGATTTAAGCAAATTGCGAAGTGTCACAGTGGTGTTTAAATGATTAGAAATTATAATGAGATTTAAATTCATGTCAAGTTGTATCTCTAGAATTTCTTTTCAGAATATACATTGTTCACGATGAAGTTAAAGACAAACATTTTGAATTGGAGCTCAGCTGGGTGGGAGATGGTAAGTACCTATAAGGCGACAGAAATTTAATTCTTAGTTTTACGTATCTGACAACCCTACACTACCGGCATCGCGTGTTTTTACCCTGTCAAATCATCCCCGCAATCTTTTTTGACCCAGGGTTTTAAATCCCCGCGGTCATGGATTAACAATGGAGTTGACTCAACGCGGACATCGATCCTGGCAATTCACCGCAACGATCGCCGGGATACGCGGTGGCGATCGCCGCAGTTCTCAGCGGCAATTAATAACTTGTTATTTACCTGTAACAGTACTATAACCATTCTTTTATATTTTACTTATTCTTTTAAAATTTACGTCCTTTATTTTGATGTATTGTTATCATTGGTGACATAAAAATGTCCTTTAAAAGCGTTACGTTGTACATACGAGAACTAGTTATAATGTCCAGCTGTGTTTATCTAAGGATTAGAGAACAATGGGCAGTCTACGGGAGCGGTACGGTCAAGCAAAAATGGGTTTAAAGTCTCCGCCTTTCGACTTTGAGCGTGTTGAGAGATACATCGACTGGAGCCGAGGCTTTACGACATTTTTTGTATATCTTTACTGCTCAAGTCCAAAGCACTGCAGACCGTTTTTTTTTTTGTAGATTCTTCCGTTTGAGATTACTAGTTAGCGGTGTTTTATGTTCGCTAGTTCGTATGTTAAAATGTTGAAAAACGTCCATCTCCCAATTAGTCAAATATAGCCTTGATTGCCTATTTAGTAATTTATTGTTTATTTGGTTGTTTTGTTTGCGCAAGTGAGGCGAGTAAAACGTTATCCAAACAAACCAATTATATATATATACGAAATTACGAAGGTGGTAATTAGGTGTGAAACGATTTCAATAGATAATTCACAATGTCATGCAAAGTTTACAATTATCGAAGATTTTTTATATATAACATGTATCTAGAAGTTAAACTATATATCTTTTCAAATTCATAGAAAAAAGCTCCGTTTTTATGCGCCAGGGACGCAGGACTCAGAGGTAGATTAATCACCTGCGGCCGTCCGGGAGAAGGGGGGGTGTAATTTTCCTATAAAATGGTAGAATAAATTTTCTAGCCTGTCCGTTTATTGACTTTATACATACTATTTTCATCTTCAAAAGCATTTTGCGCTGTAATGCAACCCCCTCTGCCCATGCTAAGTGTGAAATCGCGACTCCCTCACCCCCCCCCCCCTTCACGTTTCAAAAAGGCGCGAAGCCAAAGTTACTAATTAGATTAATACAGGGATAAACGATGTTTGTGTGGATCGAAATAATTTGGGTGTCTTCCTGTCTCTTCGACTTCCGTGAAAAAAATATATGTAAACACTATTTCATTTCTTTCTCAAGAAAAAAAGAATTATATCGTACGTAAACATTATATACAGGAAACCTTATAAAACTTTGAGCGTAATTTTATTTTCTTTCTGTCACAATATGCCTAATTATCTTCGGACCAAAAAAAAACCTAGACATTATGATAGATAAGATTTGAATTGAGTTATATTTGGTCAATCAGTCTTATTTTTAGATTTTAATCATATATATCATTAATTTTATGTATTTAAAAAAAATCTCAATTTCATGCAGATAAGGAACATGCAAAGTTTAAATTCAATTCTTCGGAAAAAATCCAGGTAAATACTATGTAAAATTTATTTATTATCTACGGCTTAGTCATGTTGGTACAAAGTTTGCTTATTATTTTCTTACTTGAAGTAAATAATTATCATAAAATTGCATATATTCTGGAAAAGTCGCTTACGTCGATATTTCCATGTACATGTGACCACAAAAAAACCTCCTTAGTTCTGCTTGAGTGACGACGTGTCGCGTGTACGTAGCTGTCAATATTGATTAGGGAAGGGTTATATATGGGCGTGCCTATATGTCTGGTCTTACAAGGTGTGAAGACATCGCCTCTTCCCGTACAGGGGATGATTGTTATACAGGTAGAAGCGTAGGGTAACTGAAAAGGTGTGAACAACTTGTGAGGCATCGTTTGTTGATTAAGTTTTGGTTTGGCGTTCACCGGTTTACTTTTGGAATTCAGTGCGAAAAAAAGGGGGGGGGGGTTATTGTATTACATCTGTTTTATTATTAGGCTATCCTCTTTTTTTTTCTTTTTTTTTATTTATTTTTTTTTTTGTCTTTCTTTTGTATGCCGGTCTTTTTTTTTATTATTTTACTTTGTTTACATGATTCATCTTTGTCTGGATACACGTCCTTCATCAATCGATGTCTTTTTTTTTGCGGACTTTTTTGACCAGAACAAGGAGCACGCACTTTTTTTTTTCTTTCCTTTTTTTTTTTGAAATTGCATTATCGTCTGGTCTTCAAATGGTTTTCTCTGAAAGTCCAATCATCATGGATTGAATTATTGCTAAGGAGCGATACTTTTACAATAAATGGGCAGATCTAACTCACGGGGGGGGGGGGGGGGGGGGGGGCTACGAAAATCAGCTTTACTATAATGGCAAATTCCAGGAGGTGGGGACTGGATCCTGACCTCCTATCTCTAGATCCGCGTGTTGACTTACAATTCAAAGCTATACCCGTTTAAAGACGGGTGCTTATAAAGCGATTAAAAAAAGGTAAAAACCCCATCCATTGATTTAAAAAAAGAGAACTTATAAAAAGGGGGGAGGGGGAGTGGCGCGTTAATGCAATCGCATTTGACAGGTAGGGTCTTCCATCTGGTTCAGGTCTGGCAGTGGGGATTACTTATTGACGTGGTTTCACACCTTATCGGATGACTGCGCAGGGCGTATCATCTACCTTCAATCGCCGTTTGATTTACCGTTCTAAACATCTGAGGGGGGGGGGGGGGGGGGGGGGGGGTTGGAATGCGACTTTGTAAAAAAAAAAAAAAGAAGAGATAAGTGACTTTGTAAAAAAAAAAAAACAATATCGAAGAATAAATCTTACCAGCCCGAAGTGCTGGCGTAAAATTCTGTATTTTATTTTAATAGGCAGCGACTGAAGAAAATATGTGATTGCAGAAATATTAGAGGCCGCAAATGCATGTTCACGTAGCTCCCTCTTGCTATTTCTAAAATTTTACAGTAAAAAGCCAGGGGAAAGGGAGGGTTATATAATTCCAAACTCCCCGGTCGAGCTCCCTTGTACATATCTATATGTCGATATCACAACTCACTCTTCAAATTTGATTACTTCAACTTGTACCCATTGACTGACCACTTAAAATGACATGATAATTTTACGGACGAACGCATACACAAGTACCTTTACGTAGATAAGATACGTAAGTGGACGTTGGACATTTAAATCTCAGGCGCAGAACGAGGATAAAAAGAATGTCGGAGAAAAATCAATATTGTATCATAATAGAAAAGAACCATTATGCAATTTATGGTGAGCGGATCCACACTATTACGTCCCCGGGGTCAGACGAGTACCCATGACAGTGTAGAGATCGCCGCTCTAATGGCTTTGTTTGTCCAGCAATATACCTGTCACCTGTATAATTAGCACTCATTAATTTGTTTGGAAATTTGATTGTCTGGCCTCTACAAACGGAGTTATGCGTAACGTGATACACAACTGGGGATTTTGCATTTCATCTGGAGTGATCTTTCATATAGCATTTATTTTATCAACGCTAGTTTAATATGTTTTTAATAATAAGAAGTGAACAAGGAACGACGATTAGTTTAGTTTAGTTTAAACTTATTTTATTGCATGATAGCAAAAGGATTGGCGACGATTCATTGCATATTTCACATGCCTATTATAAGTACCCGTGTAAAGAGCCTACAGACATAATTTGATCATGCTTCAATTTTAATATGAATAGATTCCGCTTCATCTGGACTTGACGCCAGAAGATGTAAATTTTTATTATTTTGACCTGCTTATCCGATATAAAAAAAGAGTCGGGATGAAAATAAGGTAGATCCACAGGAGCTCGATGCCAACAACCCTCAATGACACCCGCCCCTTCACGTCTCTCACGTCAATATATATAAGGAAAGTAGAGGCGGATATTCTTGTGGATCGTTGGTATCGAGTCAGGTTATCAGAAACATTTTAAGGCTCAATTTACAAAATGTACTTATGTTTCATGTCCTAATGTTTAAATCATCATTTTATTTATACATGTCATGCTTAAAAACAAGTTTCTATTCATCCGTAAGAAATAGCACCTGGTCAGGTAACACCTGGACAGGTAATTGTCAGCGCGGCAATCAACCGCAACGCCACCGCAACTCCCGGCGATCTTGGCACCGCGATGAAGTGATTTGCGGGGGTCAGCGGCGATGCTGAGGTGGAATTCCACCTTAAATCAGCCAGCCGCGATAGGTGGGCTCAGTAAAAAAACGCTTTGCCGTATGTGTAATTTTACCACAATCAGAAAAAAAAATAAAATGAACTGATTGTACTTTTTTTTTTTTCTTCCGCTCATCCGAATTACTGGTTATTACTTTACATTCTCACTTAATCTTTATCGTGCAAGTGTTTTTGGGAATGCAGCTTTGAAAATAAGCTGAATTAAAGATCGTGATCGTGGCACAAAACCTGAAATGATGAAATGTACTGATTTTTATTTTCTTTTTATTCCCTCCTCCTACCCTATTTTGAAAAAAATAAAATCCGTAAAACTGAAAATTAAATTTCTGTCGCCTGAACAAGTACCATAATTGTCCGAAAAAAGTCCGCAAGAGTAAATAATACGCAGGGTAAAAATTGCACAGAAAATCGGGGAAAAAACTCTAATCTAGTAGATAATACGCATTAAAAAAATTGACTTCCAGTATAAATTCATTAAGAATACAGGTATATAACCTTGTGATTTAGAATTTGCTCTCCACACCTACATTCAAAGGAAGTGCTACTGATTGTATCGTATTAATTTGTTAACAGTAACTGGAGGTAAACATGAACTCGTACCAAACAACGTCTTCACAGAAGCAGAGAAATTCGCTAAGGTCAGTATACTCCTTAATCTCAGTTTATTTTACTCGTATGATATTATCATTTTGTGAATGTAGTGAAGCTAAATACCACCAAAAATGAGATATTTCTAGTTTTGACAAAAAAGTTATATTGAGTAAACAATGTTAAAGAACAAGTTAACAGAATGTCTTGAAAAAAAATTAACAAAGTTATCTGATGTAAGTGGTAAGATATCAAGTCTTAGAATGAATTTTCTTATTTTACTCATGTATTCTGATTACTTCAAAACTGGAATTCATGGGTATCCAAAAATAATTTGAAGTCCAAAGCACACTTATATATACATGTATGTACCATGTAGTTTTAATGTAAAAACTTTGCAAGAAATATGGTTTTACTTGAAGAACTTATTAAATGTACATCACTAGCATCATTTTTTTGTACTCACATTAATAGCTAGAAAGTAATGCCATTTCTTTGTTATTTTCGGTTTTGCCTCCTCGTGCTGGTAGGTTTTGAGCCCAAAGTCATAAAACAAAACAAAATTAAAATAAAAATACAATTGTATCTTTTGCATATAAAATGTGTTTTCTATAAAAATTAGGGAGAAATTGTTCAATTTTCATATTTAATGTAAAAATGAAGAAGTACTGCAATGATATAACTTATGAGACATTGCATTGATATCTATTGATTTTTTGTTTACCAAAATCTGTCAATAATCAAATGAAACAAGTTTCTGTCAGATTTTACATAGACACATGATATGAAATTGCTACTTTGTTGTATATGCTTGTTTGTTTTTCACTCACAAAAGGAGTTAAAACAGAGTAAAACAAGAAGTGGCCTAATTAAAAGTGAAATTTGTAAATTTTATAAATTCTAAATTGTAGGAGGCGCTAGAGGAATCTGATGATTCTGATGAAGAAGATTTATGATGAAGGAACGGAGATCTACTATCGTACCATTGGACTTTTGTTATGTATCATCACATCATAGGACTATCGTTTTCTTTTATATATCGGAAACGCTACAAAAGTATCTGTAGATATTGACATTATGATGTCTGTCATGAATCGGACAAACTAAACAGAAAAAGTGCTAAGTTATTGTTGTCATAATGAAGTTTATCATTATCACTTCATGAAGTCTTAAATGACAATAAATTTACTTTATAAATTGCGTTTTGATCTTTATTTCAACTAATTGTGAATAATTTGAAAATGTTTTTTTACTTTTGTCCAAGGAGGTCAACAAAGAGAAGATAATCCTAGGTCAAGGTCACTAAGAAAGATTAAAAAATTAAGGACAGAGGTTTGACATTCTTATCAATTCTATTTATAGCAAACATAGAAACATACATTTGGCACAAAGAACAATGTCAAGGTCAGTAGGTGTAGAAAGATATAGTAACTCTACCTCACCTCTGACAAGTTATTTGGGAAATAATGATGGGGTAATTGTCTGCCTATACTCATGATACTGTACGTCAAAGGATATACACTACCAACAATAAATAAGTATCCAGGTACATGTAGAATAAACACTAGAGATTTCATGAAAAATAAATCCCAATACTTATTCTTCTGAGCTTTAAAATGTTTGTTAACATTTTTAGCTGGCCGGGACGCAAAAGTCCGGAAAGCTAATGCCATACCCTCGGCGTCATTGTCGTCGTCTATAGACAAAACTTTAACCTGGGCTATATCTCTTGAACTATAAGGAGTAGGGCTTTGATATTTCACATGTAGATACCTTGTGACGAGACCTTTCATTTGAGACCATGACCTTTGACCTAGTGACCTTGACCTTGTACTTTGACCTACTTTTCAAAAACTTTAACCTGGTTTCTGAAAAACCTGTATAGGCAAGCTATGTAATCTTTGATTACCCTATGTTTTATACATCCATCATAAGACAGGACAAATTATGTAATGGTGCTCTCCGTCCGCCTGTTTTAGATATTGTTTGCGTGTTTTATTTTTGTACAAGAATGGAAAAAATTTAATATTTTTGGATTTTTTTTCTATCACCAATTGTCATTTTACTGGAAAAATTTTAAAAATTGATAAAACGGAAATGAAGCAAGGAAATTTACTGGATTTGATTTGATCATGTTGATAGCAGTGTTGTTAATCAATAGATTTTCAAAACAATGGAACAAAAATCTTTCATTTTTTAAAAACAGCATAAAGAAAGTGTTGGGTGGGTACTTACAAAGGTTGGACGTGTATAATATAATTTGTAATAGAGCTTTTATTATATTTTATTCATGGGTTCACAATAGTTTGAAGAAGACACTTAATATACTATTTGAGGTCAGACGTTCTGGAGTCAAGATCATACGCATGGCTTATAATTCTCAGACTTGTGTCTTATTTCTTCATTTGTAACAAAATAACTCCAATTGTTTTGAAAGTAGATCTTTAATATTTTAAACATGGGTTGAGTAAAATGTGAGAATTAAAGGTCAAGATCTGATTCAGTGAAGTATAAGTTTAAACAAATTTTCTCGTCACATCATATCATGCATGAATACATAGGACTGGTATAAAGCACGAAAAGGATCTGTTCAGAACAAAAAGCTCGAAGCTTGTATAAGTTTTAATCTGAATATTAAGTGATAGGACTTGAATCATATGACACGTGTAATTCTTGAGACTAGATGTTTCCGTGAATACTAAATTTTTTGGCCTCATACCTTGAGCTTGGAGTTTGGTTTACATTTATCAAACTGTTAACCATGCCCATTACTAGTAAATGAAAGGGCTTTCATAATGAATAATATGTGCTATACTTATCCCTTGTAGGGAGAACTTTCAATAGCTACCAATGAGAATTGTTTTTCTCCAATATTCACAGAGTTATCCTCATAAAAAGTGCAAAATGACTATTAGTAATAGAACCTATCACTTGGTGTGAGCATCGACAAGGAAATCCAACCAGAGTGTTCGGGATCTTCTAGTACCATGACGAGGCTTGCCGAGTCATCGACAAAAGTAAATCCCGGACACGAAGGGTTGGATTTCCTTGTCAATGATCACACCTGGCGATTGATTATTTTTATCCCTATGTCTGAAAAACGTCAAAAATAATAGTCCTATACTTTTCTACCATGTTTGATCCAGACCGAAGAAATGCAGCACACCAGTCTTTTATGACGTTAATTATAGCCAACGTCGCACTTGTAGCTTATCATCCATCTAACTGTGAATGATAGATATGTCATTTTGCACATTTTATTAGTACAACTGTGTGAATATGGGAGAAAAATCGATTATTCACAGTTGGTGGATGATAAGATACACATGCGATGTTTATTATGACGTCACAAAAGACTGTCGTACTGCGCCGCTCCAGTCTTAATCAAGAGATGGCAAAGAAGTAGTATAGGGAAATTATTATTTTGACATCTTTAGACCAAAATGATCGACAGGGTGTGATCATTGACAAGGAAATCCAACCCTTGTGTCAATGATTTGCTTTTGTCAATGACTCGGCAAGCCTTGTCATGGTGCAAGGAAATCCCGAACACTCCAGAAAAAAAACTTGATCCTTGACAATAACTTATAACTATAATGGAAAGTGAAAGGAATTTTATATTTCAAAACATGCTTTTCTTGTTACAACAACTTTTCTTAAGAGTTGATTCATTAAAGTCCATTTATACTGATGGCGAAATTTCAGTCAAAGTATTCAGATACATGGAGGACAATAGGTGTTTCTTTCCTTGAGAGCAAAATTGTGAGTATAGAAAAATATCAGCAAAAAGTGGAGCACAATTGGTTCCCATTGGAATTCCAACTATTTGCTGAAAGAACATTCCTCCAAACACACAAAAAATTTGATCAGAAATGTCAACATTTTGATTCCATCTTTATTTACTTTCCGAAACACGTGTCTGGTTCGTTGAAATGAGCTTGTTATGCTCTTCAAAAAGATAGAGAGTCGGAACACTTCCATTTTTAGCTCGCCGGGACGAAAAAGTCCGGAGAGCTAATGCCATACCCTCGGCGTCGTCGTGGTTGTCGTTGTCGTCGTGGTTGTCGTCGTCCGTAGACAAAACTTTAGCCTGGGCTATATCTCTTGAACTATAAGGGGTAGGGCTCTGATATTTTACCTTGTGATGAGACCTTTCATTTGATACCATGACCTTTGACCTAGTGACCTTGACCTACTTTTCAAAACTTTTAACCTGGTTTCTAACAAAAACCTGTATAGGCGAGCTATGTAATCTTTGATTACCCTATGTTTACTATATATACATATTTTCTTTTGCAGTTTGGAGCACTTTTATCCGTCCGTGTGATTGAATGTTTAAAGCGTTATGATTACTTTTTTCCAGCTCTGTCGCATGACTGAAGCCTTGTTTCGGCTTATTATCAATTTGACACCATATATTGTTTTGCTATTTCGGAAACTTGTCTTTTAATCAAAAATTATCACCGAAATTAAAGGAGGTTAACATTTCTAGTACCATCCCTCCAACGTTATTTTGGTCCATCATGGAAGGATACTCGGGCTGATTATGTTTTTGTGCCATATAACCGATCTCCTGGACTGTGTCAGCTCGTCCATCCGACTATTTGCTGATGATTGCTTGTTATACAGAACGATAATAAGTTAAAATAGATCCTGACGATAATCTCTACATCACTCACAAAAGAGCACCAAACTGAGCATCGACGGACCCTAGCAAGCTAGAGGTGGGCCCAGGTGCCTGTGAGGAGTAAGCATCCCCTGTTGGCTAGCCGCACACACCGTCGATATTCATGCACTAAAAATAAAAAATATATAAAATACATGCATTGCACCGTCTGAGGTTATATCTATATAGAAAGTGCTATGGCGACCATGTCAGAGAAAATATTCAAAACACCTACTGTCAAACCCCTCGCGGGAACTTTTTACGAGCTCCACACAACAAAGGGCATAAGTATGATATAAATGAGTGATATAAATGAGTTAAAGAAGACCCTGACGATAATCTTAACATCACTTGTACTCACAATAGAGCACCAAATTGAGCATCGCCGGACCCTAGCACATTCAAGATCACGAGTTACTACAAAATTGAGGACCTTAACAATTTAGAAAACTGGGCAAACACATGGGACATGACATTTAACGCCAAAAGAATTTACATTCTGTCGATCAACAAGAAAACATCAAAATTTTACCGACTGAACCAACACATACTACAAGAAGTGCGAGACAACCCCTATCTAGGCATCCAGATCTCAACAACCTAAAATGGAATACACACATCAGGAACGTGTGCAAAAAAGCCAGCTCAACCTTAGACTTCACCCATAGGAATTTAAAACATGCTCCACAATACTGCAGAATCCCTGCCTCATTCTCCATAGTAAGATCACTCATAGAGTACGGTACTACAATCTGGAATCCGTACCTAAAAGGAGATATGAATAAACTGAAGAAAATACAAAAGAGAGCTATTTGATTTATCGAAAGGGACTATAAAAGTAGGGAAAGCAGATGTGTAACAAAGATGAAGGAAGAAGTAGAGTTGGAAACACAAGAGGAAAGACGACTCGGCCTACGCCTGATCCTGATGTACAAGATAGTGCAAGGGTTGGTGCCAGCTTTACCGACTGATTTCAAAAATCTAAACGTCAAAGAAGATCCACCAATTCCGAGATTGCGGAGTAACAAACCTAGTTGTAAAAAGCGTCTGCATTAATACCAAAAGTCTTTTAATACCGGACTGTCGTACACATCAATACAGTATCAGGTTTCCGGTCAGTTTAACTGTTCATTGGAACCATCTATCAGAAGACGTCGTGCATGCAAATTATTCAAGACCGCTCTCACAGACCGTCGCGACTAAAACTTAGTGACTGTCTCTACCGTTGCGTAAAAAGCAGAATTCGGTCTTTTTGAAATATAGAGTTACTTCCCATTTGTGCAGGTATCTGACGTTAACGCATTGTGACGTCATCAAATTCTATGGAAACCAGCATGAGATTTAGGGAAACAGGGTTACATATACGACGTTTTCAAAAGAATTTAATGACGTCACAATGCTTTTACGTCAGATACCTGCACGAATCGAACGTAGGACTGTAAAATCGAAAGGACGGAAATGGGTTCTGCAACGTACCAGAGACAGATGATACAGATAATAGGTTTTTATTCCCCCGGAATTAAATATTCGGAAGCATATATGTTTTGACCTAGCTGTTTGTCCGAGGCAAAAAAATTGGGCATAACTTTTGAATGGGAAGTGATAGGGCTTTGCTATTTCACATGCATGATTGTTCCTTTTGACAAGACTTTTCAATTGATGCCAATAGTTTGGACTTTGTGACCTTGGTCTTTGACCTCCTTTTCGAAAACTTTAACGATGGGTATAACTTTTGATTGTGAAGTGCTTTGATTATTTATGACAAGACCTTTCCGTTGATACAAATATTTTCGACCTATTAACATTGACCTCGACATTTAACCTACTTTAAATGAATAACATTGCATAACTTTTGAAGGGTACATGTAAGTGATAGGGCTTTGGTATTTCGTATGTGCATTGCTTGTGACGAGACCTTTCCATTGATAACAACATCTCTGACATTTCTGACCTTGTGACCTTGACCTTGCAATTTCTCCTAACTGAACATACTAAGAAAGATATGGGCATTTTTGTTTTACTAACTTTACCATGCTACTGAATCGACCCTGCAGGAAATCTGAGGCCACGTACTCTTCGCAAAGTAAAATGCACAAATTGGAATTCCAAAACTGAAGTAAATTTGAAAATTTCTGTTATCAAAATTCATTGAAATTTCTAAAACATGGGTCCTGTAGCATCATATCCAAACAATTCTGCTACATCTTTCGGTACATTTTTTGGCATAATAATAAAATTTTCACTTTTTGGCCATATTACATTGTTTAGATTGAGGATCACTGACGATGGTTAAGTACCGGAAACGTTCATGTTTGGTCCATGCTGCCAATTTATCTGTTCTTTTCAAAATGATGCTATTGAATTTGAAGACGTCACAAGGAATACCCATATGTAGTGTATATGACAAAGGAGATGATTTTGCATTCAACGTAGTAAATTTCCCCTTGTTTGACGTTGATGTTCGTAGATAACCACCATACGGTATTCATACAGTCATCCGATACGCTACAATATGTACTAATGTGTTGTATTTTCAGAAGTACATGAATTACCAAGAATAACAAGGTTATCACTTCCACAAACTAGTAAAAAAAATTCTGAAAATTTCTCAAAAAATATTGTCAGCTTCTTTAGATTTGAAAATCGGACCAATATAAGCAAGAGAGTACCGGTATATTACTATAAATATTTTTATACAACCTGCCTTTTATGGTGACATAATTAACAAAATGAGAAGGATCAAAGGTAGGCAGAATCACCATCGAAAAGGTGTTAGAATTATTTTATGCCGTGGGTATAATACTTCTGTAACCAGACGGAGACTTGGCTTGGTAATGGACCAATCTACAGCCATGTACCAGCGCATTCTTAAAAATTGCAGTCTGACTGCCTGTGTCGACAGGATTCCATGACGGTCCCTGTCCGAACCTCTTTAGAGAAGACAGGGCCCCGACCAGCTGTCCTCTGTGCATCTTAGTCGGACTCCTCGGGTGATAACATTCATGAGCTAGCTACAAATGTATAGCTGCAGAGCAAGGACTGTATTTCGTACGCCTTCTACTTTTATATCCATCTACATATCCATGTGTGTGTTTCTTTGACCCCTACGTACGTCTGTATGGCAATCTTACAGTGAGGAGGTTATTTCTCGACAGTATTTTGCGTTATTCGGGACCTCTGGGTAATCGAAAAACTGGAAGAGTTGTGCGCACGTAATCTGGATAACCACACGATTTGCTATTGGCGTGGGAGATGACCATCCTAAGTCGGCACCGATTGATCATTGGTCTCGTTGGTTTATGTGTCTGGTGTGTTTGATGTTTCTTTGTGGTTTGGCGTTCCTTGTACCTTTTGTGTCTCTTATATCTGTGCGTTTCTGCTCTGTGTTTTGCATCGGATGTTTTTGGGTTTTGCTGTTGGTGCTGCAACCGGGTGTTATTTGAGATCGCATTCTTTCTTTTATAAAAATAGGAAAGTAAAAGACTAACAGAATTACCATTGAAAGTACAGAATCATTAAAAGCCTTTTGCCTTTTGCCTTATATATCCATTTACATATCCATCTGTGTATTTCGTTGACCCCTGTGTCATGCTGTCTGTTTGTACGCTCATCTTACAGTGAGGAGGTTATTTTACACCACAATTGTCCGTTCTTCGAGACCCAAGGGTAATCGGAAAAGTGGGAGGGTTGTGTGTACGTAATCCAGGACAACCACACCGTCTGCTACTGACGTGGTAGATGGCCGTCCTAAGTCGGCACCGATTGCCCATTGGTCTCGTTGATTTACGTGAAGTCATTTGTGTTTGATGTTTTTGTGTGATTTGGCGTCCCTTGTACCATTTGCGTCTCTTTCCGTGCGTGCCTGCTGATATCAGGACGATCCGGCGACAAACCAATCCGGCCACTATGAAATGGGAACCGGCCCTAGACGATCCGGCCACAGTCGATCCGGCCCCTAGTCACTCCGGCCACAAGTACCCAAGACGATCCGGCCCCCGTTTAATCAAATATCTAAGACGATCCGGTCCCTATGTATATTATCATTCAATTCTTCTACCCCAAGACGATCCGGCCCCTGTGTGTCTTATATAAATCAACATTGTCCCCAGACGATCCGGCCCCCGTTTAATCAAACACCTAAGACGATCCGGCCCCTGTGTATATTATCCTTCAATTCTTGTACCCCAAGACGATCCGGCCCCTGTGTATCTTAAAAATAAACATTGTCCCCAGACGATCCGGCCCTCGTTTATAATCAAACACCCAAGAATTCCGATCCCTGTGTATATTATCATTAAAATCTTGTACACCAAGACGATCCGGCCCCTGTGTATCTTATACAGTGTCCCCAGTTGACCCTGCCCCTGTATATTCATTGTAGAAAATGTCACTATACCATGTCCATAGTCTACCCACCCCCTGTACGTATATTGTTTCAGCTTGTCATACAATCAAAATCACGTATTTTGTCATCTGGGCTTGGGTTCACACCATTACTTTGATAAACATACATTTCTCTCTTTATATTTTATTATACATGTTATATCAGGTGAAAAAAAAAGAATGAAAAAAAGTTAAATGTGAAAAAATGGAACCTAAGAGTGTAAATACAATATTGTACATTATATTACGGGGGCCGGATCATCTTGGGTTAAAAATTATGTAAAAAGTGGCCGGATCGTCTGGGGATATACGCTATACCAGTATTAATTTATTTTCTGTACAAGTATATAGGGGCCGGGTCGTCTAGGGTTCTATAACGGGGCCGGATCATCTTGGGATACCTAATACATTTAATGTACATGTATATAAACAGGGGCCGGATCGTCTGAGGATAGTCATTATTACCTGCAAAGTAATTATATACTGTACAGGTTAACGGTGGCCGGATCGTCTGGGGATATAAGAATTAAATGTATTTGTACAGAGGCCGGAACGACTCGGGGTATAACATATATTCCATTTATATAATATATACAAGTATACAGGAGCCGGAACGACTTGGGGTATAACATATATTCCATTTATATAATATATACAAGTATACAGGAGCCGGAACGACTTGGGGTATAACATATGAATATATACAAGTATACAGGGGCCGGAACGACTTGGGGTATGACATATGAATATATACAAGTATACAGGGGCCGGATCGTCCGGGGTTTATTCATTGAAAGGTTCATTGGCCATGGTCAATCTATGTAAAAGTATACGGGGGCCGGATCGTCTGGGGTACCTGTGGCCGGATGCGTCAGTGGCCGCATCGACTGGGGTCAGAGAGCCTTGGCCGGATAGGTTTGTCGCACGAACGTCTAGAAATCATGACTGCTTTGTGTTTTGAATATGTTCCCCTGACATGGTCGCCGTAGCACTTTCTATATAGATGTAACCTCAGACAGTGCAATGCATGTATTTTATATTTTTTTTTTATTGTCGTGCATGAACATCGACGGCGGACAGGGGATGCTTACTCCTCCCGGGCACCTGATCCCATCTCTAGCTTGCTAGGGGTCCGTCGATGCTCAATTTGGTGCTCTATTGTGAGTGTTGTTGAGATTATCGTCAGGCTCTTCTTTAACTCATTATAGTAGGTGTTATGGGGTTAGCTGTTATTGTTGCAACTATGTGTTGTTGAAGATCCCCTCCTTTCTTTTTTACCGTGTATATGATCCTGCTGTCACCAGACGGACATTTCGTTTGATACTTGACCAATATGCAGTCTTATTTTAAGCGCTGTACTCTGACTGACTGTGACGACAGGACTCAATGACGGACCTTGTTCAAACCTCTTTAGAGAGCATATGGGTAAGATGGGTTGTTTCGGTGTTTGCTGTGGGTGATGCAACCGAGTGTTGTTGGCGATCCCTATCTTCCTTGGTACCTGAATGATATTGATCGTAGTCTAGAATGTATTGCTCAGAGGGGTAATACTTTATTGATATTGGCTCTAAGCAACACTCCGATCGACTTTATCCATTCGGAAAGAGAACCAATCAACCGCTTCATCTTCTTTATTCACCTATTTTCTTGCATATTCCTCTCATGAATTCATCAATGTTACGCAATTTTTGCGCCAAGTAAATGACTTGGGCTTCCTGTGTTTTGGTCATTTTTGCAAAATTTCTCTTTTGATGATCATGTACAACAATATTTAGTAAACCAGTAAATGTGACAATATGGCCACAGGGATGATATTGGGACTTGGTCGCGGAACACTGACAGGACAAATATATTTGTCAAAAAGATACTTAGATCAATACGCTGCAAAATATTTTATGGTTGTGTATTTTGGATGCATAAGTTTGCATACAGCTATAGTTCGCCTTAAAAAAGGTTTCTTTTGGCCCTTTATTAATTTGACATGATATATATTATCATTCTTTTTGGGAAACTTATCATTTGATCCCAAAATATCACCGAAAGTAAAGGAGATTTACATCCTAGCACCATCCCTCTTATGCTATTTTGGACATAGATTTTATTTAAGTATGCTACTGAATCCGACCCTACAAAAATTTTAAGCCGCACCCTCTTTGCAAAAAGCATAAATTGAAATAAAAAAAAATAGAGGACATAACTGAATTGAATTTTGGCTGTGTCGGGAATTTTGTTTGGCTTGAGGCATTACTGATGAAGCATTACCGAAACAAGTCTGGTGCATCAAATCGGTTTGAAATTTTCGTCAAGAAGGAAGAGAGTTAAAACACATCCGTATTATAATAAATGAAGATATGGTGATTAAATTTCGAAAAGAGTATTCTTCTCTTTGGCTACGGAATGGAGTGCCCATATTTGCATATTTTTTGTGATAAGTTTTCTCACTTTCATTGATAGAATGGAATGGTCGAGCAGATTGAAATGTTTGTATAGAAGTTTCAATTAATAATTACTTCGTGCTTTACATAGCGTTTTCCATTTCCCTACTGCCAATTCACATCTAAAACTCGCAAAACCTGAAATCAATCCTTCAATAAAAATTGACACATATTAATTTAGTATTCGTTTCGCACTGAAAATACCCATTATGAAGTTTGGGACACTAACGCATCGTTGACGTAATACAAAATATCGCCATTTCTTATTTAAGGCTATGCTCTCCCGCGTTTAGTTATGTAATTTTGACTAATGTGAATTATTCATTACTAAAATCATATTACATATTACACAAAACATGCCAAACATTATCATCACGATGCATAGATAGCTTGGATCGTATGGTTCATTAAAAATGATGAACAATACGAACATTGTGTAGAAAAAGTTATATATGTTTCAAACTTTTGGCAATATTTTGCACATGTAGCAATTGTCATTAAGTGCATATACGTCAATGCCCAATTGAGGTTCCTGGAAAAGAATTGATATTCAAATTCATTATTTTTATCATTCCTTCAGATGGATTACATATTGACTTACAGTAATGATCAATTGCCGGTCCTGTGGTTATTTTAGATGTTGTTGTCATCAACATCAATTTCTGATATCGATCCTAATTTATTATGGGAGATGGAAAATCGAAAAAATAACAGTTCCTGGTTACAGCGGTGAAAAACCTTTAAGTTAGTTGATTTGTTTTTCTTTTATGCTCGATAGATGGAATACATATATTCTGTTTTGAAAACCGTGAAGTCGCGATTTTTTCACATAATCTGGAAAGTTTAAATGGAATTATGCTGAGCAGATACATTTCTTTTGGTTATAGCTTTTGATAAACGCAATTCGCTTTGAGGGAAGCAAATTACTATAATGTACTGCGGAAAGAAATACTTTCTGGACAGACAATATAATACACATTCAAAGATTTTGCCGTCGGACATCGGAAATCTTGCAACATTGATGATTTGAAATAATTGTTAAGTTTGATCTTGATTGCGTTTACCTACGAACACTTGATTAAACAGAACGAGATCAATTGAATGGTTTTGGAGTTATCATAGGGTGTTATTAAGATAAAGTTGACATTTCTTTTTCATCGAAAACAAAAGAATAAAGTTGTTTATTTGGAAAAGCAATTTATAATAATTTTATCACCACGATAGAATTGAAGAAAATGGAATTCGATGGTTTCAGAAGATGGTGTTGGTTTTGCTATATTATTTGTTTAACTCTTTTTGTGAGAGGACATAAAACAGAGTTCGTATATTCGAAAAATGGTTTCAACATTAGCAACGCAATTCAGATGGGTCGGAGCCTTGAAGGATATATTCTCGGCATTATTCCTTATATAAGTTTCGAAAAATGCATTGAGGAATGCTTAAGTAGACGTCGATGCCTGTCTTTGAATTATAAGCAACAGTTCCCGATTTGTGAGTTGAATTATGAAACCAAATCTGAAAATTCTGGGAAAACATTCACTGTATCTAAAGGAACTGCATATACGGAAATGACAAAATGGAAGAAGGTATGCCATTTTTAGAATTATAATATGTTTACAGGTGTTGATAAGCCAAAAGAAGCTTCAACTTGATAGATACTTTACCAATTATCATACTCGATGAAACTACAGCAAAAGATCATTCTATAATTTATAAACATTTTGTCGTCGGTAATTATCTTACAAACGTAATTTTTCTTAATTCAGTTTTACTTTTCAGAGTATGTTGAATAAATGCAACCCTGATCTTTGCGAAAAATATGAGCGATGTTTCTTGTCAGAGATGGGACAAAATTGCCAGATTTCGGGTAAGAAAATGTTTACCAAATTCCTTCACTTCAACAATACTAGTTTGTGCTTATTTGAATCAAGATGTATTTCTAAATCGCTGTTTACCCATTCGCTAAACATTCATAACGTTTTATTTCTAGAAGTCATGAATCCTCCAAAACATCAACAAAAAATGTATTTTTTTTTAGCTTTTTCAGACCACATCTTTGTAAAACAAAAACCTTTTTACTTATAACACAATTATATTCTACACAGCCAATTGTGCCTCACATGAAATTCGTGTGAAATTTACATGAACTTTACATGAAAGTGCACATGAAATTTAAGTGAAACGAGCACGAAACATGAAATTTACAAGAAATTTTCATATGAAGTTCATGTGAAGATTTTAACATGGATGTTATGTGAATTCAGTTTCCAGTGAAGGTCACTTCGAAAAACTCATGTGAAATTCATGTGAAGAAAAATTTATGTGAAATTCATGTGAAATATTTTTCACATAAATTTTATGTGAAATTTACATGAATTTTACATGAATTTCATGTGAAATTTACATGATGCTCATTTCATGTGAATTTCATGTGAGGCGCAATTGGCTGTGTAAGGTATGGTATGCTGTTTTCATCGTAACGAATTCAAAATTTCATTTTTTATGTTTTACGCAGTAAAAGGGACTGAATACATGATAATGAGGTAAACCGTCTCTAATTCGCAAGCGTTTTATTTTTTCGAGAGATCATTCAATTCATGAACGCCGTGAATACATAAATACAGCCCGACCAGTCGATAATTAAACGCCGAGATGGTGAAATTTAGAAAGCTTAATCACGAGGAAGAACACGTTAAGACGGTTTTATAGCCGTTGTTTTCAAAACCTTTAAAGTTAGGCGATTTTACCGTCCGTGGATAGAAAAACACAGGTGATGCGACGCCATGAGCGTCCGTTGTTTAACAATAATTTTATAAAAATAATATTTTTATCGATAATTGAAACGATGCTGAACAATTTATCGAGTATTTAATATCAATGGGAAATCCAGATGACATTCTCCTTTACATCTATACTAGTATGGAGGCCATGTCTGCTGTGGTTACGACGGAGTTCAGATCGGCGTGGGAATATTAGTAGATAATTCTGATTCTTTTGAAAGAAAAAATGTATCTAACTAAAAGTATGTTAAATCGTACAATCTTTTATCAAATGGTTCATTTATGCAAATGATAACTTTCCTTAAACTTTTGCCTCATAAAAGCGATTAAAGATACGAAAAACATTTTAACATTTTATGTCTGTGACGAGTTGTGATACGATAGTTTGTCTGTTGCTAGAAGTCCTATCATTTATCAGCAAAGCTCAAACATACACAACCTCGTCATTATCACGCATGTCGTCAAAATACATAGAAAGAGGAAAGGTTCCCCAGCATGACTACCCTGTACTCACCCAATGGGAAAAAACACAAGAAAGCGACACATAAATGACATCGGACAAAACTCTAAACAGTCGAAACAGACGTACGGAAACTTCAAACATTAATGACAAATCATAAGAGGAAGGAGACCAATGCGCATCCGGTGCCGACTTTGGACGGCCATTTGCTACTATATTAGAACATGCGTATTGCAGTCTGTGTTCTTGCTAAAGCGAGCTCAAAGTATGACCAACTTTCAAATAAGACAAACGACCAGGACCCAGTCTTCTCTGACGATATTTGAACAAATGAGATAAAAAGATTTCAGCAACACTCACAATAGAGCACCAAAATTGAGCATCGAATGACCCCTAGCAACTAGATGTGGGACCAGGTGCCCGGGAGGAGAAAGCATCCCCTGTTTGATTAGCGGCACCCGCGTCGATGTTCACCGTTGAAAAAGAAAAATAAAAAACCCAAAAAACAAGGACCGTCATGGAGTCACGACTGGCGAATGTGCAACGTTTGGAAAGACACTTGTACAAAACTGTAGATTGGAACAGTACCATGTCCAATGTTCTTTTAATTACTTTAGGATCATATCATTGGTAAAACATGCGACCGACTATTTTCTTGCATTGTGGTTGAAGTTTGATCTGCTTTTGATCTTTCTGATCTTGTTTATTAGGTCATCGTAAAATGAAGGCAATGAAATTCCCAATGATACATGAACATACTCTCATGCTGTAACTGTTCTAAATGTATTAATTATGCATTTCAAATATATAATTTATCTGTGAAATCACTGGCGTGTTTTCCATGTTACATTAAAAGCTTAGGGCTCCAGAAAAAAATTCAGTCATTTTTTGTTTAAAAAAAGAGGGATAAGATGTCATAAAAGAGATTGCAAAATTCAATACGAAATTCATCAGAATCTCGATTGGACGAACCCTTAGAGGAACTGTCAATGACAATCATTATGTCAAACCAACAATGGGTATCAATATCTGTTGAACCTGGAAATGAGTAACGAAACTAAGTGAAATTAGACACCCAAGAGTTAAGTAAACTAAAGGAAGACTACAACTGATTCACTGAGCAAAATTTAGTAATATACTTTTTTCCCCAGGAGGATAAGACCCGATTAAGCCTCTATTTTTCTACGCCGAACTCTGAAAATATATATCTCTCTTCATCATCCTATGTACAAAGTCACTCATCAATATTTTCCTCCTCAATTCCAAAAAGAGCAAGATCTCTCGCATCGATCTGCACTTAAGATCTAAGATGTCCACTCGTAAATCCTCTATATAGATCTATACTTCCCTATTCAAATTCTCAACATACAATGTATCACTGTATAGTATCATTTTTCTTTGCGCCTTAAGTAACTCCTTGATTTCCCTTTTATTTCTACTCTTTTGTCTGACTTTTTGACTTTCATTACCAAACTATCTATCCTCGAAACTTATCCTTCTACATGTATCTTTACTCCTCTTCATCTGAAATTTTATTCAGTTTTCAGTCAAAATTTTCTGGTATGCTATACATGTTTATATATCAGTTAGATCCTTGTTAGTTATTGGTTTTTCTTTCACCGTTCTCTTCGTCAAAAAAGTTTAATATGTCCATCACGATTTCACATAGATATTATTAGTGAAATCTAATCATAAAGATAAACAAATCAATAAATAATCCATAAAAGTTATATTTCTTCGACTTTCTCCTTTGAATTTCCACAAAACACGAAAAGAAGCAAACTCCCAAAATGGGAGTGAGACGAGGTGCCCAGGAAGAGTAAGCATCTCCTGCTTGCATGCAACACCCGTCACTTCAATTCGATAGAATTGTCACATCCGGTTACTTCCATTTCGACAGATACGAGTATATTCGCTGGTTGAATGGTTCAGATGGTCTAAGACAGAATATCATCCACCATTCTGGAGAGTAGGACATCATAATGTATGACGAGTTCCCCATATCGACCGTATAACTTCCTCAGTAACGAGGTTAGTCGGTCACAAACAAAAGACGTCTAGCTCTCAGAACAAAATCTGTATATTTGGTACTTGCTCTGGCATAGCGTATCAACTGAGATATGAATACGCCATAAGCTGGCGATGAAGGGATGTTGCTACTCAGAAAAGGAAAGTTTGTGACGTTGAAATTGAAGTCGTCACGTTTGTCATAGAGTGAGGTGTTCATGTGACCATCAGTGTCGTAGGGCAACATTATGTCCAGATAGGATGCTGAATTATTTATCTCTGTAGTTTCTTTGACTTCAAGCTCATAAGGATAGATTCTGCTGAGGTAATCCACGAATTTTTTATTATTACTTATTATTTTGGATTATTATTAAAACTGGTTGACACAATTTAGTCAGCGATTAGCTTTCAAAATTTTGAAAGTTAGGAAATCGCTGACGAAAATTAGTAAACGAGAATTCGCTTTCTACATTTTGAATGCTTGAAGCTTTCAAAATTTCGCACGCTCCAAGCTTTCAAAATTTTGAGTTTTCAACATTTTGAATGCAATAATCATTGCTATTCTAGAATATTGAACTTTCGACTGGTCGGGTCTGTATGCTTGATAAAATATAAATTTGCAAGCCGCCTTATCGTCGGATGGTTAGAGTCCACGTACATTTGATCGATTGTTTTACCTTATTCATCTATAATGGTACAATATCTAGGTCAGTGCCAACTAAATCATTTTCCATAGGCCGTAATGTTAACAAAATGCCGTGTAGCTTCTATACCAACATTGCTGGCCATGCATGTAATATACCTATTTGTTCGTTGATTCAAGCTTTATACGAAACTAAACAAGAGCCCCAGGGGGCACAACGCTCACATGATACCCATGCAGGCTCTAATTGACATACTGCTATTGAATACTGATAGTGCCAGTACCGGGATTTTAGCCCACAACCTTTCTAAAAACATTTTTGCCGGATGCAGAGAAGTTTTTTTTTCAGACAACCTTTAAAAGTACAAACAAGAAAAAATAGTCACATTTCAAAACAATAACTTTTTTTAAGTCATATGCTCAACTAGTATAGTTCAATTATGCAACATCAAAAATAAAATCATATTGTAAAATCCCACTTTAATGCGCAGCAGAAAAAGAATAAAACAATGAAATGATTTCATAAATTAAGTTTATTTAAAACTGAACGACCATACCTTTCATTATTGATAGCTAGCATGCCAGAAATTATAAAGCCTGACAGGCTGTGTTTGTGAAACGAGAATGCCCCCGGCGGCATCTTTGTTAGTATAAACGCCATTTTCTGTTAAGTATGTGAGAGGTCAGGGTCAGCGTAATATTGGTATCTATGGAAATATCTTGTCACAAGGAATACACATGTAAAATATGAAAGCCCTATCACTAACCAATCAAAAGTTATGCGCAATGTTTAAGTTTTTGAAAAGTACGTCAAAGGTCAAGGTTATGGTCATGAGGTCAAAATTTTGGTATCAATGGAAAGGTATTGTCACAAGGAATACACAAAACCAAGTAAGTATAAAATAATAAGTGACATTAGAAATGTAAATTTTAGTTCAGATCTCTCTGTTCTTATAGAGACAATAAATCTATATTCAATAATAAAATTTGAACTATTTCACCAAATAACTTTGATTTATATCCAAGGATAGCCCATTTAAGCTTTTACAAAGCTTATTTCCAAAGACACTCACTAGGACTTTTACAATATTTTTTTTTTTGAAGATGAATTAAAATGGAATATTTTCATACACTTGAATCTTTAAGACTTGACTTACCACTGCAATAACTTTTTCCCTTGCAACCCCCTCCAAATCAAATTTTCTGACTATTAATGCAAACAACTCATACCCCCCCCCCTGCATTTGCAGAGATATCTTTGTATGCAATAGTCGCTCAGAGCGAAATATTACTTCTAGTCCTAATATTGAATTTCTATGGGATATTTAACCAAATCAGCATGCAGCAAGTAACATGTCACACTACTTATATGAATGCATAGCCATAGGCCTAGATCCAACTCGAAAACATGTTTATACATCAAAATAATTTAAACCTAGGAATTGATTACTTCAAGAACTATACCATCATGTATTTGTTTTAACATAACCGGTGTTACTAATCTAATTTATGTGAAAAATCGCTGACTTACCTTCACGGCGCTTCGTTGTTTCGGTACGTATATTGAAAGTGAAAGTACTTTCTATGCCTCCCGGTGGGGGCGCTGCGGACACGTGAACATGTTGTGCTATTTTTAGAGTCGGCGATCCCTCTTGATATACGTCGAAGGTGTAATTACAGTTAATCATTTTAGCAGGGAATCCCTTCCCTTTTGACTGGTGAACCGGGCTGAATAAAAGGTGTCACCTCATTGGTCATAACTATTGAAAATTTAAAAATAGCACATAAAATCATTGTATGATTCCCTGCTGTCTGTAGAAATTGAGTTTTGAACATGATTTTGCCTTATATGTAATCAATAGATCGATTTGAAAATATATAAAAATTAGCTAATTTTCAATTCGGAAGGAGGGGTCATTAAACAAGTGAATTTTGCAGAAAAGGTATGCATGACCCCCTTTTTTCTTTCGTTTTTATACGTGCCAAAGATGACCTAGGTCAAAAATATTCCTTAAAAATCTAAAAGTGGATATCTTGACAAAATTCTTTCACTTGTAGGGTACCATGCATGAGTACCTCATATCTACAAAATGTCATGACAATCTGAAGAGTGGTTATAGAAAAGAAGCAGAAAATGTATGAAAATCACCCCCCCCCTTCCTTTTTACATAAGAAAAAAATTCATAAAAAATCAAAAAAAATAAAATTTAAGCATAAAATGCATATCAAA